>CM056586.1:69735678-70300006 GCA_029721435.1 Gymnothorax reevesii
TGAAGGCCTCGTCCTTCGGCAGCAAAAATGGGTCGAGGATTGCCAATTTGTCCACAAATGCTCTAGGAAATCACAAGAGACATTCATCGAAAGGCTTTAAAACAAAGTTACTCTAAGAAAGTTGGGAAGGGATTCGGATACTTTACGTTCTACCATGCATAACATAATGAAAAAATTGAAGGAATCTGGAGGAATTTCTGCACGTGCAGGGCAAGGGTGCGAGCCCTGTCTGAAGATCCGTGATCTTCGATCACCCAGATCACACTGCATCAAGAACCATCTTATATCTACAAGTGACATGACAACAGTGGCACAGAATTACTTTGACAAACCTTCGCAATATGTTGTTACATGAAAAATGGCAATTAAAATTGAATAGGTGAATTCAATAAGGGCCCAATTCCGCACATTGTCAAAATTCAGATTTTGCATCCTTTGTGCTCTTTATGAGACAAAAGTTTTGATTGTGTTCCGCAAGGTCCCAACTTTTATGAATAAACGCGGTTACTCCCAATGTATTTTACGTGGTGAGTTCAAGACACTCTCGCTGGAAATTCTGCCTTGGTTGATAGGCGGCAGCAGCAGTGATCCAAGTCATTTGTAACTAAATACAAAGTGTAGATTTTCAGTAGACTGTCCAGAAATGAGCCACATATCTCTCACCTGAGGCGCAGGCTTTTCTGACAAGTTTGTGGTTGGGGATAATACAGTGAGCATGAGTAGGCCTATGATGCGTTTGATGTGAGTCGATCAGTGGGCTCAATTTGGGTACATCTAATCACTTTTAATGCAAAGAAGTGAACTGATTGCTTGGTATGCTTTTCATGTTAAAGTTGAAATGGAGGTATCAGAAAAAAGACATTATTTTAAAGTAGAAGCTGTTAACCCCAGACCTTGGAAGACAACCCACACGATGAGTCATTACATCTCAGCACAAGTACCCAGATGTTTCAAGGAAGTTGCAAAATAGGTTTTTTGGACTGTTCATATCATGTTACGTTTTGAAATAAATGATCCTCAAGGAATGTTTTGTCTCTTGAAGGTTCAGTTGTTTAATTCACAAACGGCCCAACTCCGCTGTCTTTATTCGGTCTCTGAGCTGAAACAGAATTATCATTTGGCGCCATATTTTGTCATTTGTTACTTCTGGTGGGGTACTATGTGTATCAAAAATATGATTTGAAGATCGTGGCCACACTTCAGGGAAAAAATAGAATTGTTCTGTAAAAATTTTTTTTTGAATTTATTGATTCAATTTTTCTGCACGTGAAGGAGGCCTCATACAAACAGTGTCCAGAGGTGCTGTTGACTTTTTCTTGGCTTGGAGGTGTCTGCAATGGATAATCACACAGTGGAAATGTGTCCTGCCCTCAGATGAAGCAATGTTTCAGTTATTTTTTGGAAGAAATGAACACTTTGTGCTCTAAACCAAGAAGAGAAGGATCATCCAGACTTACAAGCACTAAGTCCAAAATCCGTGCTCTGTCATGGAATGGGGTTGTGCCCATGTCCTTGAGAAGAACTGTGAAGGCATCATATACGACTTCAAGACAACATCTGCAAGTTTTGACAAAAACCAGTGCATGTTTTAATAAAACAACACAAAACTGAATTCTGCATAGATTACAAAGGCACGGCTGTAAAGTGAGTGGGTGCGGGTGCTGGATTGACCTGCCTGCAGTCCTGGCTTCTCCCCACTGGAGAACGTGTGGAAGACCCCAAAGACCTCGTACTGCTGCATGGCTGAAAACTTTGAAGGAGCAATGGGGAAAAAAATTAGATCTGAAACTGTCAGTGTTGGTTAGTTTTTCTCAGGTATTTTATTGTATTAGTTTCAGTTAAGTTCTGTTTATTAAGTTCTTCTCTGTTCCCTGTTTCCTTGTGTTTTTGCCTTTACTGCACTCCGGACTTGCCCTCCGCACTCAGTGTAATTATTATTTATATTTTTCTCACTTGTCATCACACCCCTCTCTGTGCTTTGGCTGTCATGCACCACCTATCCCTGATTACTCCCCAGTGTATTTAAGCGCTTTGTTATCATTTCCCTTTTGCAGGTTCTTTCCAGTTTATTCAGCGGCTTACAAGCCTTCTTCTGAGTCATTGATTCCCGTATACCGACTTACATTGTTTACCGTTTTCCAAGTGTGGATTGCCCCTGTGTTTGCATACTTTTGGCTTCAACTTTGGATTGCGTATTTAGCTTTGTCTCTGTGTTTCTGTGCTGTGTTCTGCCCGGCTGGTCGCTGATCTTCTGCCTTTTTCCAAGACACTGCCTCTGCTTGATGATTTGGTGCTGCAATTCTAATACAGGCTCCAGACTTGGACTGTCTGACCTTGTTTATTGCCACAATAAACATTCCGAGACTGAACTTCAGTCTGTGGTGAGTCCTGCACCGACTCGTAAACTTACCTTCGTGGATGCAGCAGGGGGCAGTTTCTTTTGCCTGGTTGTGGATCGCCAAGGGCCCATTATCAGAAAATACCAAGCTCAGCTGGAAGCCATCTGAAGTGAGGCGCCCAAAGACATCTTTTGGTTTTCCTCAATGTTCAGCCAGGCCATCACCACTGCTGGTCTGTTCAGCCAGGCCATCACCCCGGCTGGTCTCTGCTCTTGTGTGTCTTGGGCTGTTTTGCCATCAGAAAGAGAAAAACACACCCAGCTGGACACAGGTCAGATGTTTGACTTCGCCTCATTTTACCTCCTTGCCTTGAAAAGTCTTCGTCATTCTCCATCTGCTATGTGATGCGCCCACAAATGGGTTTTGAAGCGCTTGCTGTAATCTGCAGATGATGCATAATTCATCTTCTGCCTTTTCTCATCAATGTTTCATCAACATAAATATCAGTGTCATTAATAATACATAGGAACTATTTTCATCGCCTGCCATACATGGCCAAACATAATCACGCTGTTGGTCATTGATAGTTGAGGTGGCATTTTTTTGGATGAACAGTTCTTGTGATCTTCCGTGCTTTTCTCCTCCCATGGCTTCAGTTTTGTCTTTGTTGTTCTTGAAATTGACTGGCTCTCTGACTGGATGTTTTTTGGCAAACATCCTGATTTTGAGGTTTAGTTATGGTTTACATCATGTGATAAACACTCTGTTTACTCTGGCGAAGCCTGCTCTTGATTGTGGGCATTGTGGACACACACTCACCTACTTGAGAGTTCTTGATTTGGACAACTGCTAGGAAGGGGTTAAATTCACTGGTGAAAAAATTCTTCTGTCAGCTACCACAGTTATCATCTATGGTCCTGTGGTATTTTGACATTTCCGAGCTCACCAGAGTCCTTAATTTTTAAGCATGTGCCATATAGTTGATTTAGGATGTGTATTAGTTCACATCAACAAATTCCAGATGCATATACCACATTTCAAATCAACTCTAGACCTTTCGTTTTATTACTTCAAAGTGAAATAATGGGGGAATTCCTCAAACCTGGTCATGGAACTGCTGTGCTGCCAATCATCCAATGACTTTTGGTCCCTTGAATTGGGGGTTGGGGATGGAGGGCGCGAATAAGAAGAGCTGACATTCTGACACATATTCTGCCAATTTCAGTGGTATTGCCTTGAATTGGAAGCTGAGAGGCTGTCCTTCGAGACCGCATTCATTATTCAGTTTCATCTCCTGTAATATGCGCTTGTCAGCTAAATGACTAAGACATAGTAAATGCCCAAATATTTGTGAACCTGACTGTATTGTGTTATTGATCTTAAACTCAAGGAGTGTGAGACAGTGAGCGTACTACTGATGTTTTGAATTATTACTCCAACATGCCCTTCATACAACAGGGTCTGCTGTAAATGAGCCGGTGAGCCCTCCAAACTTTACGCAGTCATGGACTGCAAATGGAATTTCAATTACTGAGCAATTTGCACCGACTCCCCCACTCGCTGTTGATTTGGAGGTTTCTTATTGTCAGTTATATACTTCGAATTTTCACTAAATAGTGCATACAGTTCACAGATTATTCAAGGTTTTCCAGGGGCACAATATCTGGTTATTTTAATTGAAATGGCACTTGCACTGGAGCTTTGGCAGCTGGGACAAATGATTTTTTTCCTTGTTTTCTTTTAAAAAACTCCAACATTTCGCCCAGTGCAGTAGTATGAAGGAAGCTCACGCATCACTGCCACTGAACATCTGAGAGCCATGGAGACTCCAGCGTTTGTGGCCCAGCTATGAGACGTTGCCAATCAAAAAGAGAATTCAGACCGATAATTTATTCAGTGAGATACTCCTCTCCTCACTTTTCCGGTGCAATAGTCCTGTCACCACATACTGTGTCAATAATGCTGTTCCAGGCAAATCATTATTTTTTGCAGTTGATTTTCTGTCTAATTACACTAAGTGGTCAATAAAATTGCCTGTCAGTGCTGTATACCGAAGAAGAGACAGGTAGTCTACTTTTTTTAATAGCATTCCATTTCTGTCCTGTTAATCCAGTCTTGTGAATGGGAAAGTTGGGACACTATTTGTCAGATTCATATTTGTTATTTATATCCAAAATATCCCATTGGTCATCATTTGCATGCAAGGCCCTGGTTTAGGCAAGTTCTTCCAATATGATTTCAACTGAGTTGACTGATTAATGAATCACATGAACAGAAACAAATTATGTCCACCATGTTCTGTCAGCGGTAACTGTCTGTCAGGCCTTAAATCATTTTTACATTTACCTTTGTTTGGTTCTGTTATGGAATGTACGGTCACACTGTTCTATTCCTGCAGCCTCCTCTGTCTATTTGAGGTGAATAGTAGCTTGTAAATCCTCTGTGAGTGCAGCCTGTGTTCTTTGCCATCAGTTTGCACAGAGCTGAGCACCTATTACTTGTGATGAACCATTCAAACACTTTTCTCCCCTCGGAGACACCATGCTCATGCTTACCTGAAACGTAAGATTTCAAATTGGGTTGCCTCACTGCACTAAGTTCAGAAATGTCCTCAATGAGAACTTCCACTAGTTGTATGTTATACTGTATGCAAACCAAATTTAAAAAGATGTAAGAATGTCTTGCAGCATTATACACGACACATCTATTGCAATCTAAATTTAATAATTTATCTTGCGCTGCTGAGAACCTATCATGTGGTGACTTGTTTAAAAGAGCTCCCGCTCTTTTCACCCCATTCACCCCATTGATAGGTTTTCAACAGCTTTGATTTTGATATCTTACATCATTGAGCAACAATAGCTGCACTTATTGCTCTAAGGGTTAAAATCGATGAAAATGTAGTTTGTACTACAAAAGTACAAAGTAAGCGATTCTGCCAAAACGAATGTAATCTTTATACTGCTGTTTGAAATAACTCAAGAGATAAACCGAGTAGTCAGCTCATGAATGAAAGCCCCTGTCCTGGGCCGATGTGGTCATATATGGCCGCCTCATTCCTCTGCACCTCTGCCATATCTTCTTTTCTCCCGCAGCTTCTGCCGAGCCTGAATATTTACGCCTGGACAGAAGAGCACGTGGTGAGTAATATAAGCACATGGTAAATCTCTCATCTCAGTCTGAGAAATGTTGACTAGTATAGCTTTGTGTTAAAGGTAAAAAATGGAAGTGCTGTCATAAATATAAGACTCCAACTCAAAGAAAAATATATGTGTGGTTTAATTTTTGTCCCTGTTAGCGTTCAAATATACCACTATTTTGACTTGAAATTTGTCGCAAGAATGTGCGTCTCTTGATTTACTTATGTGAGGGCAGCTGATTTGACTCAACAAAACACGGCGGAAAGCGAGAAGGCAGTGAAGAAAGCTGGCCGATATTGTGTTGTGACAATCAGAGCTGCACAAATACATTTTACTCACTGAGGAAATCAATGCATGCATTTTCCTCACATCCTGCTTTCAGGGCAAAGTGGGTCAAATTTGTGCTGCGGCACCTTACTGATCTTTGTGAGCAAATGCAAGTGAAAAGACTCAAAGCTGAGCTGCACTGAGACTGCAATCAATTACACCGACCTCAGGAGTTATGCACTCTCAGACCCAGTGTCCAGGAGGATTTTACGGGGAGATTAAGTATATTTTGGATGGCAGAAAGTAGCAGAGAAATTTCTTTTCTTCATTTCTAAAAAGTTTTCATTTATTGCAATATTTCAAACAACAAAAAGCGAGAAAAAAATTGTCATAAACACAATTGAGGAAAATATAAATATATATATTAATGTATATAAATAACTCTGCCACAGTGCTCTGATGTTAGTCTTGTGTTCCGCAGCATTTCTGGATGAGGCAGATTTTTGGCGCAGGTGGGTGAAAAAATGTCAAGATCTCTGTATTTTAATAAGACATATTAAATCAAACTATAGTAGTTTCCAGTGTCAGCTGGTGGACATGTAAGTTTGCCTGTCTTCATCTCTCTCGTTTCTAGGCAACATGGAGATGTACGCTGACCTTTTCAGGGAGAACCACATCACAGGGAAGAGGTTACTTCTGCTGACTGAGAAGGACATGAAGGACCTGGGCGTCAGCTCAAAGGGTCACATCATTCATCTGAAGGTACTGAACCCCACCTCAGGAGAACCAGCCTGACCAGTGCTACTCCACACAAGACCAGTAACAACAGTTATTCTGTACTGAACTCGTCTGTCCCATTGACTAGACATGAGGGGTATGTAGAGGTGAATGGCCTAACAGCTCCCTAAAACACTCCGAACACCTCAGCCAATTCCTTTCACAAACGACCTCAGACGTAATTATCGCCATTTTGGGCACTACTTTCACGGTCATGTGACTTGCCTAGAAGTAAAGAGGTATCAGGCAAGGAGCACTATTTTCTTTAATTTACACTTATTATTAATACTAAAGCAAAATATTCCTCTGGAGGTGCTCATAAATATTACACACAACTCATTTTTTCCGTTTATTTGCGTTCTCTATTATAAACATGATTGTCGAATGCAATAGAACTTTATTGTTTTTCGCATTGTGACAAGACAGATTACACCAGCTGCATCACATGACTACCAAAGTGGCAATATCTTTACACAAAATGGTGCTCATTACATCCAACGCTATCTTTCGCTTGTACAGAAATGGCCAAGGTGTTGTCGTGGTTTTCATTCAGACATATTTTCATATTATTAGGTTCCCCCATCCTCGAGCAACTGCAGAGAGACAGATTCTTCAGAAAATTAGGCTTTATTGAGGCATATTGATGAATTGATGTTCTTTATATGCCAGAAGAACTGACATTTTTCTTTACACACCCAGTTTTTATACCTTTATCACAGGAAATATCTTCCAAATATGGTCTTTCCACCTTCTCATTCTCACGCTACAATGGTTCAATAGCGTAATGTCTGCTTCTCACTTGTTTTTCTCTTTTTATCATTAATTGGCATCCTTTGCAAAATAACAACTTCAAGGCTACTTGTTTCACAGGACTTTTAGTTGGGTCACAGGTTTTCCCACAGACAGGCAAACCAAAATACGTTCTTCCTCTGGACTCTCTGAGCCAGATGAGGGTATTGACATTAAATAACAGAAGTTGTTCTTCATAAATGAAGAACACAGCTAAGAACAAGGGAATAATAATTGCTGTTTGGTTTCTCTTTCTTTTAGGACGAGATCGAAAAGTTGACCAATGATTATTTAGGTCTGTTCCATTTCCCGCCTCTGATGAAGGTAAACTCTTACCGTGCTACAATCGCTTTTATTCCATAGTGACTGCCTGATTGTTTATAACTTTTTATTGTGCTGTCTTTGGCTATAACAACTCTTCCATAGGACGAGGAGGCAGAACTGGCGGCACATGAGAAGAAGGTGATTGGCCTTGAGTTGGTCTTTGGTTACCACTGGAAGCCTGGAACAGGTCCACAGGTACATGCTCTGCTGTTAGCATCGCTGAAGGGACCTCTAAAGTAATTGCATGATAATATGGCATTACTGACTTCAGTTGAGGTGAATCCAATGATTTATCCACTTTGGACAACTGATATTCACTGAGGCTGTGCCAATATCACTTGTCCAAGAAGCATAAATCATTGGATTTACCGATAACTGAGGTCAATAACTTTTATTATATGACGCTACTTGGAAAAATATAAGATAAGAGAAGGGCGACAACTCTGAAGCTCCTTACAGGGACGAAGCAACACAAAATTCGGACACTGTCAGGAGCTCCTGCGGGGAAGCCTAGTCTATTTTTATCTGGAGGTCGTTGGATTGTTATGCTCACCTCCCGCCCGCTTTCGCACAGCGAGTATCACTGTTTACAGTGACTGGCGAAGTTCGCCTCGACCAATCAGGAGAGTCCTTATGTCATATAATGGATGTTAAAAACCCCAAGTAAGTTGTCAGACAGAAAGAAAACATGCGGTGCGTTAAATACAAAAATGAAACATTACCCAGAATTCTACCTTCATTACTCAGTTGTGAAGACCTATCATTTTGAACTTATTATCTTATAGGTACATTGCCACTCAAAAGTTTGGAATCACCTGTAGTTTATGCAGTCTATGCCACGAAATATATATACTTTGTGTTTTATATATATTATATATTTAAGGTCAATGGCTGTCTGTCTGTGTGTATGTACACGTTTTTCTCCTACATTTCTCAACCGATTATCACCAAATTTATGAATATCCACTTGGACACCAGGAAGGACTTGACGTCGCCCGATTTTTGAAAAACGGTCATGCACGCAAAAAAAATGGCAATTTCATTCCGGGTATATATAGCAGCTAGTGTGTGTGTATATATATATATATATATATATATATATATATATATATATATAAGTATTCAAGTATATATACTTAATTATATATAAGTATATATACTTGAATCGGAGCGTTTTGGTCAGCGTCTGTATGGTAGTTCTGCGTTTCCTGCCAAAGTGCAGCTTTTATATTCATGTCATCAGGTTCGCATTGTTGTCCCCGTCATCCACTGGAAAATATCAACCACTGTCATGTCAAGCGTGTTTTCTTATGCGCAACAATGCTTGTATCCCTCTTTTTATATTCTAAAAAGGAAACGAAATAAGCTTGACAAACCTTTCATCTGAAGCTATACTTCAGATTCATTCCCACTTGCTCCAGGTCTTTTGTCCGGGCCTTAGAGAGACTGGAGGAGGAGGCTGCCGGCACACTTGGCTGTTTGAATATAATCAAAAATGCCCCATTCAGGCAGAAGTCATTTTCTTTTTAAAAGGCAAATGTTATTTAATGTTTCAGCTGTTCATTGTCCCTTCATAAATAGTCTCTTTTCAGTGCGTTCGGTGGGGCTGAAACGAGCTCGCTAATTGCCTCCCATTTCAGCTGACATGTGGTGGTTTAGTGGGGAGAAACACAGCAGGCAGAAGGAAACAGGAGGCTGAGAAAATGAGAGCTAATTATTTTTCCCTGCCTGGTGTCAGGTCCCGTGTCAGCCTTGTTTTTACAAACTGGAAGGTTTTTGCACTAAATAAAACAAACCCGCGCCATGTTTTTTTTTTTTTTCACCCCTCTTCGCTGGCGGTGTCGTGGAAGCAGCTGTACTTCGCAAACACAAAATGAGGGCTTTTCGATTGTGCAGCGACCATCTGACAGCCACCGAGGGTCCCGGCTAATGAGGATATCACCGCGTTGCCAAGCGAAAGGTGCTGAATTATGTATGAATCTTCATTAGAAACACGCTGGTCCTGTGCATCATTACCAGACATTGTTTCTGCCGGAGTGATTAGACCAATGGCGGACCGCGCGGCCTCGAGCAGCTCGACTGTGCCGACGCAGGATCGTTAGAGCGTCTGCACGCCAGCCGCTTGCCAACGGCCCTTTCAGCTCCATCCAGCCCCTAGGGAACACGCCGGAGTGGGTCGCGACCTATCTGCCAAGGGCGTTATCGTCGCTCTGTGATCTGTTACCCTGTGATCTCCTCAATACAGATTGGCCAGGATCATGAACTCTGCATGGTTAATCTGTGACCTGTGGCACAGTATCATAGCTGCATTGTAGGAAGAATAGGAAAGCGGGAACCATTACGCCTTTATCAGCGTGCGCCGCGCTGGACTGCTCCTGTCGAGGCACACGGCCCTCACTGAGCGATTTCTTTCCTCCGTATCATCTTGTTAATATGCTTCAGCGGTCCTAATACTGCTGTTTCAGGAGATAAGTTTTCAACATTTCTTTTACTGCGCTGTAGCTGGCAGGATATGTATACTTTTACCCATCGCAAGAATGAATAAATGAATAGAATTTTCCACTACTTAGTTTTTCATTTGTTTTCTGGTGCTCAGTGTTGCTCATTGGTCAGGAGTAATGCGCCATTTAACGATATAGGTTTGCCTGCTGACCTGCGTTATCACGACTCCACATCATAAATCACAGGGTAATACTGCCCTGCATTAACTGGCTCAATCTCTGAGTTAATTCAAAACTCTGCAAATAAGAAAAACCCTTGTATTAAATTTGAGAGTCAAAACTTTAAGCACCTCTTGATTCCTTTCAAGCCCGTTATTGTTGCATACACATCCAGAAACCTTATCACTGTCAAAATACTGATCGATACAACTACAAAATTATATATGACACATGATAAAGGCTGCACTTCTAGGGGCGAGTAAAATAAACATACTGTCCTAACAAGTGAACTGCAAACTCATGGTACTGACTTCCTGCAACCTTGAATCCTGACTTAAGCTTAAAATGCACTGCCTTACCCTTATATCGGTCTCCAATAATACTGTTTTATTTTCACGATTCATCACAGAGGGATTATCATCGCTGTTTTGTTTATCGCGTCTACTCATGCTGAATTAGTTGTTCTGACTCATAACTGACTGCCTGCACTTCAATATTCTTGTCTTATTCGATAATATAATATTGAAAATCATAGCATATCTTTCTGTTGTTAATGAGCATTTTGAAAATCATGAATAACTTTAAAACTACTCCTTATTTTATTCAACTAAATGAATTGGGCCAGTGTGGTCAATTTATAGTTGTACATAAATGACCTCTAGGCTGTGCTGTTGGTTTGTTTGACAGCTGTTTTACCCCGATAATCTGTCTGAAGACGCTGCTGAACTTCGCTTATCAGTGCAGAGATTCTTCATTTTTCATCTTTTCATTGGCCTGTTCGCACTGCACATCAGGGAACAGAGGTGTTGAAACAACATGTTTATCTAACACATATTAACCCTTGGAGCACTGAAATAAATTTAAAAAAATTTCAATTAAATGATCTTGTGCTGTTGAAAACCTATCATGTGGCGATTTGTTTAAAAGAGCTCCCCTGCGGGTAACAGCTTTGATTTCGATATCTTACATCACTGAGCAACAATAGCTGCATTTAGCGCTCTGAGGGTGAAAAAATGCTGAAGTGAAATCCTCATCCCATCCTCCCTGCAAACTGGAGGAATGCCCGTTTCCTCAAAGCCGAGCCGCCAGCTCGCCATCGCCATCGCTCCTCTTTGATCTGTGTCCACTGCTCAGCTGACAGGACGCAGTTCCAACTAACTGTGCAAATTCACGTCTCTTTCAGGACTGCAAGTGGAAAATGTACACGGAGCTGGACGGAGACGAGGTGGCCATTGCGTATATTAAGGATGTCGTCTTCAATGCCAACAGGCCCGATGTGGATGTTTTAAAGATGACTAAGGTGTGATCTCGTCAGTGTGCTCTTAGTGGGCGGGTGCAGGTGGATACACGTTTGCCGCATCATTTTCTGAATCACTGCGATCCCTGTATCTCGTACGCAAATCTGGACACACCACTGGCGCCACAGTCCTCGTGGGACAGTCCTGCGGAGTTTCCCTGTATTCATCTGGTCCTCTTCTAAGCACTTCGTCTCTCCTACCATCTTAAGACAACTTTGTGAAAAATTACTGTACTTCCGAGCTATAGTTATCCTTTAGCACATGGATGGTATTTTTGCCACCATATTGTAGTATTACAACAGTGTTACTATACTTATTCAAACTACAGCAATACAGTTGTGTGGACTATAGTAATATCATGGTACTGCTGACTGTGGTAATACTACTCTAGCTATAATGTGATGGCAGAAATTCCAGTATGGTTATACCGTGCAAACTATAGTAATACTATAGTTATGCCACTAATACTATGGTATTACTAAGAAATAACCATGGGATATTTTCATAAGGATATGTACTGTATATATGGCTAATTTGAGACCCTGAAATGCTCTTTGGTATAAATGGTATGTGTGCATCGTGGTGGATCAGTGAACCGTTTACGGTGCATTTCTTCCTTTTGCGCATTGGATGCTGGGATAGGCTCTAGCTGCCCTTGACCCTGAGCAGCAGTGTCTTAGCAGGTTAGATAATGGATAGAAATTCTTGTATTATACAGGTTCAGAGTAACCGTTAGTTAAAAGGTGATAATTCTGCAAACGTTTCTGAAGTTCCAGTCAGCACGCCACTCATTAATAGGTTACTGGTGTCAGTGTTTTTTTTGTTTTTGTTTCTGTTTAAGAGCGCGTCAGGTATGATTCATGGAAATGAAAGGACACAGGCTCGCTTGCTCATCCCTTGGCGGCAGTTCTTATCACCCAGAAAATAATCTGAATTCAATTAATCGTGGAATTCCGGTTGTGTGCCAAGAAATAATTTTGTGAATTTGTATGACACCATTAAAATTTTGAGAGATGCATTTAAAATTCGATCGCTGCAAAATGCAGTTGGTCAAATAAACATTGGGTCCAAATTTTCCTCTGAAAATGTGAGAGGAACTTTGTGAAGGACTGATGCTGTGTGCAGTGGTGGAGAGTTTCAGAACCTGACTCCCATCAGAGGAGATTTTGTTCCTTCAGACACTTTTTTTTAATAAATTTGGCATCTCCAATCCCGCCCGAATTTGGAATGTCCAGTCCGAGAACTATGTACAAGACTTGCTCGTATGTGACCCCCTGTTGCCACCTCAGGAGAGAGAGACAGTTCGCGGCTCTTCTCCAAAGCACACGCCCGTCAGCCCCTGCATCTTTACACTCATTGGTCGAAACTATCGCGAGGTCAGAAAGAGGCCGGAGGATACCCGAACATGAACAAGTTTAGAATCTCACTGACGAGCCCCCGGCTGGCCAACAGGAGGCGCTTGAGCAGCGAACAAGGCAATCATTTTTAATTTCCCTTCCCAGCAAGTCCATTCCCAATTTGCATGCCTACAGCGCTTAAGCCAATCATGCGCTGTTCTGAAAAAGCTGTCGACCTCTGCTGGTTGGTACAACCGGGGATCAAATCCGAGCCTTCGTAGTCACTACTGCACCGCAATTGCGGTGCCTTAAACAAGCTCCTTCAAGCACATTTGACAGTGAATTTGAAAAATACCCCATAGTTTGGATTTCATAACAAAGGTATTTGATGTTTGATGGAGCTGCTGATAATGCGTGTGATGGATGAGGCCGAATTGCTCTGTTGAAGAGTGGAGACATTTTGTGGACTCTGAACAGATTTTACTGTTGTTCTTTCACCTCTGGGCAGCATGAAGCCGCTGTTCAATTTCAGCTTAACAAAGTCTTTACACACAAGCAAACCATCTTGGCTGCAGGACTTAGCAGAACTTGCTGTATGAGCGCTATAGACATGCTGGTGGAACAGGACAAAACATGCCATTAGGCTGGCAAGTGAACGCTCAACAGGTTTCAACAATACAATGTCATGCATTTGCTATCTAAACCTCGTCTTCCTCATCAGGGTCTTGCGGAAACTGGAGTGTATCCCAGCAGCCATGGGCAAAAGGCCGGAACTCGCACTGGACAGCTCGCCAATCTGTTGCAGGGATTAATATGATTTCAATACTAATTTATGTGCGCAATTTACAGTTATCATCTCATTAAAAAAATGTTTGCGTAAGGGGGTTTTGCATGGGTGGATGTTCCACGTTTTCACATCGTTCAGCTTGCATATCAATATATGAGGTCCGCAAGGGTGATCTCCAAAAACATCTGGCTGGTCGCCACTGTCCTTCAGATGTGATGGGCATAGATTGCACAATGTACATGTTTGTTCCTCATCCAGCCTGTTTTGCACTGGCTGCTGCTTATTGATTTCAGTCTGAGCAAATGAAGTCACTACTGCTTTCATTCTTGTTCGCAGCCTCCATTTGTGATGGACAAATGGGTCGTTGGACTGTCCGAAAATCAGGTTGTTGACTGCGTGATTAATTACGAGGTGAGCGATACTGAAGGAGTATTTGATGTGTTCTAAAAGATCTCACAGTGTATTGTTCGCTCAGTGGCCACTTTATTAGGTGTAACGTTAGCTTTCCAATATTGGGCAGGACCAAACTTTGCCTCCAGAACAGCTAGTTCTTTATGACTTTGATTTAACAGGATCCTAAAAACATTCTGTGGAGATTCTGGTCCATGCTGACATGCTGGCATCTCAAGAGATGCTCCAGATTTGTTGGGTTTACATTCATGCTGCAATACTGCAGTCCCGCCACATCGCAAAGGTGCTTCAGTGGATTCAGAGCTGGTGACTCTGGAGGCAATCGGACAATTATGGACTTCAGTCGAGGTGAATCCAATGATTTATTCACCTTGGACAAGAATATCACTTGTTCAAGGTCTATAAATCATTGGAGTAGCAATAACTGTTGTCAATAATAGTTTATTACTGTATATGGCCCTACTTGATAATTTAAAATAACAGAGGTGCGACATCTCCAACGTAAAGCTTCTCACAGGGACGAAGCAACAGGAAATCCAGGCACTGTCAGGAGCTCCCGCAGGGAAGCATAATCTATTTTTAGCTCCAAGTCATCGGATTGTTACATTCACCTCTCGCGCACTTTCGCACGGTGAATATCACCGTTTACAGTGACCGGCGAAGTTTGCCTTAGCCAATCGGGAGAGAGCGAATACTTACATTATATAATAAATTAGTATACTGAACTCATCGTTGGTCCAGCTTTGTATGACGTGTTTGTAACACAGTGCGATATCCTGCTGGATGTTGTCATTAGAAGACTGCCCATAAAAAGATGCACTTGGTTGGGAATAATGGTCAGTTTTCACACGACAGCACCACAGTGTGGGCCTGTAGCCTCACGCCCACTGAGAGGCCTATAGAATGGCTCTTTTTAAATGGGAACGAACTGCTGTAAAATCAGTCGATAGATACCGAATGTCAAGAAACTCCAGCTGCCTTTTAACTGGTTGCTTACGTTAGCTAGCAGTATTCTGAATGAACGCTTGAAATATATATACGTTTAACAAACTTGACCGCTAATGACCAGACAATGGGACCATGCACCAAAGCTTTTGTTTCACTTCTGGCAAGTTTTTGTATGCAGATACATTTAAATCTTAGGAAAGCTTATTTCGATATTCTTGCACCACTGTTTTGGTAATGTGTAAGGATCACGGTCATGTCCAAGCATTTTTTTTGCCATCTAGGTGTTGTGGCAGAATTTAAGATTAATCCGAGCAGGCGCCATTTACCCAATCTTCTACTGCCCGGTGTTGGCAAACCTTTGCTCACTGCAGCTTCAATTTCCTGTGTTTAGCAGACAGGGGTCAGCCTGCTGTGGTACTCTGCTGAGTGTGAGCCATTTTTGGTTCAAAGTGTTGTTCATTCACAGATTTTCTCCTACACTTGGTTGCGTCTCTGTCGCCTGCCTGTCAGCTCGAACCAGTTTGGCCAATCTCCTGTGAGCACCCCGAGTGTCATGGCAGAACTGCCGCTCACTGGAGATTTTTCATTTCTCGCACCATTCTTTGTAAACTCTGGAGACTGTTGGGTCACACTTTATTTGAAGTGTTGCTCATAAAGGCTTTATAGAGCATGTATAGTGCCATCAAAAATGAGACATAATGTCTTCATAAATCATACATAAGCAAACGTCATGCTTTGTAAAAGGTGAAATAACACATCCTTCTTCAGCATGTGATGCCAGATATGATATAACTGATGAAGTCACTTAGCTAATGGCTAATTGCGATAAAGGGTGACATTGTCAGCGAAGTGACATTGTCATTGTCACATCTGGCATCACATGTTGAATAAGGATGTGTTATTTCACCCTTTGCAAAGCATGACATTCATTTATGAATGATTTATAAAGATATTATGTCTCATTTATGAAGGCACTATACATGCTTAATAAAGCCTTTATAAGCAACACTTCAAATAAAGTGTGACCGACTGTTGCATATACCTGAAATACCTGAAGATATTCAGGCTGGTTCTGGAAATATTCAAACCGCTGCCTGGCACCAACACTCATTCCGCTGTCCAAGTCTTCATTCACTCCCCGGTCTGTTATTTGATTTAAACAAATGAATCTCTTGACCTTGGCTGTATGTTATGAGGGACTGAGTTACCACCATCTAATTGAATGACCAGATATTTGCATTAAAGAGTAGGTGTACGGATGTACCTAATGAAGTGGCAACTGGGCATATGTCTATATAAATGTTAAAGGGACATTATCATGGTACAGCAAGTCACACTCTATAGCAGCATAAATATAAAAAAATCAATCGTTTTGGTAATTTTTTCATGTGGGGTCATCCTTTAAAATTGTTTAGGTGTTTTTTATAAAAGATTACGGAGCGCGGCGTGACACTTCTAGCAGACAGTATTTTTGAGGAAATACCACTGGGGGCGCTGTAAATAGTGACATCATCCCGGCTCACTTTGGCTGTCATTTTCATCTGTATTACATTCACGCATCATGCATTGTGATGTTAATACTTGAACATTATGAGTCTTTTGTGTGATATCTGGCTATTAAAGCGAATCGCTTGCCTTGAAAGAAAGCGGGTAAGTTAGATTTTCTGCACCTAGACCTCGACTATGTCTGCATGACTGACCTACACACATGCATGACAAATGACACAAAGTCACTTGACCCGTTTCCACCGCAGGAACTTCGGGTTAATTTTCGGGGTCGGGGCCGTAGTTCCGTGTCTCCACCGTCGGAACCACCCCCGAAGGACAGAGTTCAGGAACTTTTACAGGGGCTAAAAAAGTCCCTGCCTCGGAGTAGGTACTCTGAACGGCCCCGAAAAACTCCTGGGTGGGGCTAGGAGTTTACTTGGCGCTGATTGGATTTACTCAGGGCGGGATGTGATGTCAACAGAAGCGACAAAATAGCCGCCATTTTTAAAACTCAGGAAATGACGAGGGGTCGCATTTTTAAAAGGACATCACACAACTTTACAGGGACCTTCCTCCTACTTCACCCTCTCGGTTGAGACACAGCAGTTGAGAGGGCCGACATTCCTATACTAGTTCCTGCCCCCCAAATACTACCCGGAACTTCTTCGGTGGAAACGGGCTTACTGAGCGACACGGTAGCCTACCCCGGGGATATGCATGATGTATAGGATCTTACGAGTAAGTGCGTCTTATGAAAGTAATGAAGCTAGTTGAGTAAATTTTGCATTTTTTGCAAGCTTTATGTTTGTACTGAGCTTCATCACTTTGATACGCCGTAATGAGTCACAGACATTCATGGTTGAACTTACCATAGTTTTTAAATTCATAGTCAACACTGACTAGCCAGCTAGCTAACAAACTAATGTTACATAATGAGTATGGAAAGGTACTCGCTGACTAGCTTTCATCAAAATTACGGTGGAAAGATGGCAGTTGTACTGCGCATGCTGTATCTAGCGTAAATGCAGAGTAGCCAGAGTAACGTCACAGCTAGGTATCGAAGAAGGGACTGCTCTAATAATATGGCGCGACCCATTCAACGAAGAGCCAGTTTGCTTGCATCCTATGTTTGATATCTGAATTATTTGGGTGTTGAATTACTCGGAAAAGGATAGAAGTTGAATGTATTTTTATCTGGGAATGATTTAAGTGGCAAATTGTATTGGATGATTATGTCCCTTTTATTTTTTTAAATTCATTTTTATGTCATGTATTAGAGTGAAATGAATTGACCTATTCTTTGACTACAAAGTTGATCGACTTCCATGGATGTTTGTTGAGGCCATTTGCAGAAAAAAGACCTCAAAGCAATTTTTTCCCCAATCAAAGCGAGTTGTTCTCCCTCAGAATGATGTGAGATCCCCCAGAGTCACGAGGCACAGCCACCCCATACAGTGGAACCCGTTTAACGGCCGAAACGACATTCTTACCGTGGAGTTGGTCATTCAGCCAGTACAGAGTAACATTGAGGGGAAGCCCAGGAGCCGGTCGAACTCAGGTATTTCTCAGCAGAGAGCATGTCATCTGATATTACATCAGTTTTTGTGACGTATTTATAAATTGAACAGAGAGGTTGTCTCGTGGGATATTCTGCAAACTGGAAGCCATCCCCCTGGAACATACTGTACTATAGTTCACTGTATGGCACCTTACTGGGCTGCTGGCACAATTTTGCACTGTCATGATTTAATTATAGATGATAGACTGCATACCTCACTGAAAAAAGTACCAGCACTTTAGCTGGAGTGCAACCAGTGGGATTTGTGAATCGAACATTTATTTGAGCTGAGCAGAATCATGTGAAAATGTGCTTATAAAGCCTCACAGTGCAGTGAGTGTAACTGTAGAACTGTAATCCTGGTGTTTCTAACTGAAGAACACTAAGGAAAAACGATCAGAGTCCAAATTTTGCATTTTTATATGATATATATTACACATTATAATAATATTTATTATAATATTTATCATAATATATAGTGATATTATATATGATTATAATGTTTTGTATATATTTATATTTTTTTCATATTTTTTCAGTGCTTTGTTTCTAAGATCATTTTCAATTTTTAATTCATCATTTCTCCCCAATGAAAATGTGACTCTGATCATTTTTCCACCGCGTTCTTCAACTAGCATTAAGTTATCTGTCTCTGCTCAGATGTGGATCCCTGGTGGATGTTGAACCTGCGACAGAAACAGCGGGACAGGGAGAGCGAACAGCAGAGCAGGGCGGTGACTCCCTCCAACTGCGCCGAGGCCAAAACCCTGCCCCAGTTCCTCAGCATGTGTGGGAACCAGGCCTCCTACGCTGCAGCCCTCAGGAGGTCGCCCAACCAGGGCCTGTTAACACCCTGGCCAGACAACCGCAGTATTTCACCTACATCCGGGCTGTCCAAAAGGCTTTCGTCCGCTCATCTGGGGTCAAAGGGCAGCAGCCCTTCCAGCACCACCTCGGAGAGCACATCTGAGAGGGAGCATTCCTTCCGCAGCGGCACTTCGTCTGGGCGCCGCAAGAACAGCTGCCCCAGCCCTTTCCTCCCCGTGGCTCGAGGCCCTAACAGAGACATGCGCAGCACCCCTGGAGGCAGGCCGGGGAGAGGGCGGCCGAGGTCCTTCAGCTCGAGTGCACAGCCGCGCAGATCGATTCCCGGTATGACTGTGCCCCCGAGCAGCACCAGGACAGAACCTGAGGAGCCCAAGGCCAGCGAGGGCGGCTGGATCAAAGTGGAACGTCATAAAAAATCACCCAAACAGGACAATAGGCAGGTTAGGGGCCGGCCCTGGAGAGGCGGGAGAGGATTTTCTGGGCGTAACTCAGGCCATGTGTGAGACAATAATTTATTTATTCCTCCGTGGAAGCTGCAGAGTTTTAATGTAGTCAGCTGTGAATTCCACAGGATGTCTATGTAGCTGTTTGTAAATGCCTCAGGATGTTTATATAGCCCTCAGTGAATGCCACAGGAAGTTCATGTAGTCCACTGTGAATGCCGGAGGATGTTTATATAGCCCTCTGTGAATGCCACAGGAAGTTCATGTAGTCCACCGTGAATTCCACAGGATGGTTATGTAGCCGTTTGTAAATGCTTCAGGATGTTTATATAGCCCTCTGCGAATGCCACAGGAAGTTCATGTAGTCCACTGTGAATGCCACAGGGTGTTTATGTAGCCATTTGTAAATACTTCAGGATGTTTATATAGCCCTCTGTGAATGCCACAGGAAGTTCATGTAGTCCACTGTGAATGCCACAGGGTGTTTATGTAGCCATTTTTAAATACTTCAGGATGTTTATATACCCCTCTGTGAATGCCACAGGGTGTTTATGCACTTCTTTGTAAATACTTTAGGATGTTTAAATGGCCCTCTGTGAATTTCACAGGGTGTTTATATAGTCCTCTGTAAAAGCTACAGGATGTTTATATAGCCCTCTGTGAATGCCACAAGGTGTTCATGTGAATACTTTAGGATGTTTACATAGCCCTCTGTGAATGTCACAGGGTGTTTATATAGTCCTCTGTAAAAGCTTTAGGATGTTTATATAGCCCTCTGTGAATGCCCCAAGGTGTTCATGTAAATAATCTAGGATGTTTACATAGCCCTTTGTGAATGTCACAGGGTGTTTACATAGCCATCTGTAAATGCTTCAGGAAGCTTATGTAGTCTTCTGTGTAAGCACCTGGATGTTAAAGTTGGTGAGTCCTAGTTTTTAATTGGCACCGCAGACTTATGTGGCTGGGAATATCATTTCTGATTATTCAGAAATCGAAAAAAAAAAAAAACCTGCCGATGACCATGGCATGAACTGTTTTTAACTCTATATGAGAACACTAGGTGTACAACGAAGGAACTTCGCTGGCAACATTTTAAAATTACATTTTAAAAAAGAAACTTTTTTTGATACTGTTAAAATAATCCCTGCAAAGTGTTTTTGGAAAAACTTCTTCATGCACTGTACATTACTCCTACCCAAAAGTCTGAATCCCATTCACTGTAAATGAATGTGACGGCTTATCAGAGGTGCAGTACCTATTGTAAACAAGCACTGCTGTTAGCCAAATGTAAAAATTTATTTTTGTAGATTTCCAGATTTGAATATTTATTGACGATGCGTCGTATGTTCATCTTTTTTAAAATGTGTTTTGAGATACTGGGCGACATGGCTATGTTACTCCAAAAGTTGGTGCTTAATAATAAGTAAAAAAAGAATCAGAAACATACACGCATTGTCATGAAATTGAGAAAAACTGGGAATATCAAAATGCTTCAAGAATGTGTTTTGAAACATGTTTGTGGCAACAATGCTGAAATATTTGTATGTCTTTATAGCTGAGGTGGCAAGAAAGAATATTATTAATGTAATATAATTTTAAAAGTGTCTTGAAGCAAGTGAACTATTAATCCAACCTATAATTGTGATTCAGTACCCTAATCTTATGGCAGCCCTGTTAAATATGAGCTAAAAAGGCAATGAAAAAAATATGGCTGTTGTTTTTCCTCCTGAAAATGTATTTTAAAATTAACAGAAATTGAAACCTGAATTTGAAGAAAAAAGAAAAATGTTTGAAGGACAAAAGTTATTCTTGCCTTAAAATGAATATTGTTCCGAAAATCTTGCGCCGCAATCATTGGTACTCCTATAAAATATTACACGTAAAATGTAACTGAAGTATATTCCCATCTTTCATTTTTTAATTCTACCATATTCTGCTATTGTCCCTAATCCTTCCTTCAAAATGGTTCAGACAAAATAATATTGCAGTGATGTGAGGAAGACAAAGGATTTTGCCTCGTTACAGAGATGGTGAGATGAAGCTCGTCAGAAGTCACATACACCACTGCCAGGTGCTTGCTCAGCTAAACATTGTTGAGGCAGATTATACTGACTTTGCCGTGAGGTACAGAAATGACATGTTCATTGTAAGAATCTTACCTGACATTGAGTTTTAGCGAACCATTTTTCCAAAGACTGAGCAAATTCTGAGGCAGTGTGTGCTGCCAGAGGTTTTGGGAAAGCAGACGTCTCAGTGAGTGCTGAATTCAGCGATGTGTATGAACACACTGAGATCATCCTAACTGACACACAGTAATGGGGGTGATTAACTGCTGCATGTACCCACTGCTCACATTACACATGCAAAACAAGCGGAATCCAATAAACTTGAATGTTATAGTTTGAACCTCTTTATTGCATATTTTTGATGCCGTTTCACTTCTGAACAGCTTGGTCAGTAAACTGCAATGTGTGCAATGTATATGGAACTGTTAAATGCAATGAACAAGTGAACAAATTTGGGGAAAAAAAGTTCTCACTTGTTGGGATCTTCAAAATGCATATCATGTTTGGTTGAGGTCAACAACTGATGGGCAAACATTCAATGCCGCAATCTAGAGGACACCCAGTCAGAGGATGAGAATTAATCCAACTCCATGTACCAGTTGTCCTTCGCTCAGGGCCTTTTCATTGGACACCTCACAATGCTCTACATACGGGGCTCCTCCGAGATCGCTCTCTTCTTGGGGGGAGCGTGACTGTGCTCTAGCCTGTACAGGTTGAATGAGTGTGAAACGATGCAGGATTATACACGCCCCAGGTTTGGTTGAACCTGAATTTAGAGACTCGAGTGTAGAAACGCCTTTAATTAACCTCAACTTGCCTGCAATTCAGCTTACAGAATTACGCAGGGTTCTGTAGTTTGTACAACAAATTCCTGGCTGGTGAACAGTCTTTACAGGACCACAGAGTTACTTATGTGGTTTACCTATTCAAATGGAACCACAGACTTGGACAGATTAATTAGAGCAAAGCGAATGATTCCAATTTTGTCATTGATTGCAAGAGCCTTTTGTGGCCGGGTTGAAAGCCTATACACTGAATTCCGTATCCAGGGCTTAGGTCCGGAGCTCGCTTAGTTCTGCTGTCATCGGATTCAGTCCATCTCCCATCCCTACTGTTTCATCCAAAGAAAGATCTGTCTGACAGGCTTTCTCTCTTTCATCACAATGAAATGAAAAACTTCTTATGGATTTTGGCCGTAACAACACAACCAAAAGTGGCTGAAGGACTTTTTGTTGCCTTGTGGGTCTTGTGTCCATGAATCTGGATTCTCTGCAGTTTGTCCCTTCAGTTCAACATCATGCCTCCATAAATTATGAAGCGCAAGCAATGTTTCTGCGGCCTCTGAGCGCCTTCGCCTCTCCTCGTGAGCATCCATCCTTTCATCTCGTTGTTTTGATGCCGTCAATGTCTTAGATTTTCTGATGTCCAAGTCTGAGTGTTGGTGCCCAGTCAACAATAACAACATCAAATAGGGCGCTTGGCTCAGCTGACAAAAACAATGAAATCATTGAGGAATTTACAAGGCCAAGGCTAAAGAAATCAGGTAAGTAAACTTTTAGGCAAGTTTAATTAAAACTTATGATTTCATGCGAAGTTGAATGGGAAAAGAGATGGGACAGGATGAATGGTGACCAGACTATTTGACTGAAGTTGCGTGAATTACCCCCAAAATTTCTTTAATATTTACGCCACTAGATGTGTTAAACCCCTCAAAATGTAGCCCTTTTTTGAGCAAATTTCCTTCCAGACTGAAGTGCTTACTGTTCTGGAACCAATTTGACAACAGGGATAATTGTGGTCTCGTTTGAAAGGGGGCACGCAAAAGATTTCTCTAAAATAGTCAGCATTGCTGAGAATTTCACGCTAATTGAGCAACAACACTGGAAATATATGCTTTTGTCTGATGGGAAAAGACTGTTTTTTTTGCTCTCATGTCTCTCTGTGACCGAGGCTCATCAGCCAAGAAGAATAATACAGTCACAGGCAGATGCTTAAACAACTGCAGTTCAAATAATATGATTCTCTAACCAAAAATTAATATTTCGTGGATTTTTTTTTTGGTAGATTTTGTGCGTGTTTCGACAAAAAATATTGAAGAATCCAAATTTTACAATGTTCCTAACCACAGTCGCTTTTTGCTTATACAATAGTTTGCCAACATCCTTCTTTCAGGTCTTTTTCCCCATATGAAGATAAATTCTCACTTTAATTTACCCTTCCAATTCCCTGCACTGGGGTGCGATTGTAATAGTACCGTTAACTGCACAGCAATTCAATACATTTGAAATTTGCATAAAAATGCTCCAACTGGCAAAAACACAATGTAGGCCTGAGTTCAATGGCTCAAATTATTTTTGCTGAGGGACAGCTTGCAGCTCGCAAGGTCCACTCGTTAATTGAGGTGGCCACGTCCGTAATCATGCATAACTTATTGCCTTAATACAATGTAAATGGGTGATTTATATATAAAAATCACCCCCTGTACAATTTTCATTGGCAGGAAAAGTAGGTATTGAAACTAAATAGCTTTTTTTCACCCAGGCTCTAAACATGTTTATTTCTGCTGTGAAGTTGGGCCCTTTTCACATGGGGGTCAGTGAGGACTGACTCGCTCATGCAGCCTGCCTCAAGTGGCCATTAGAAAAACTGCATTTTTTTGTTCTTCTGCCTCGGCCTCATTTTTTAGAACCGGAGGTTGCCCCTTAGTACTTACCATGATACTGACCACCCACCACAAAAAGAAACGAGCGTGACACCGACATCAGCGACATTCTCTGCTTCCCCAGGACATACGCACGTCATGCAGCAACAAGGATAAAAAATTGGCTGGATACTAGATTTATTTTTGAGGTCTCTATCTCACGCAGATCTGGGATCTGATTTCTCATACATTATTTCTACAAGTTGAAAGGAAAAACAGATTCAGAAATGAAGTTAATTTATTATTTATTTCCATATAATAGCCAGATTAAACGCTGAAGAACCATATAAATACTATGCATAAATATCGTTCATCTGACTGGCTGGTGGGCGAATTTGGCGAATTTTTTTTTTTCCCACTTGAGTTCCGGGCACCACCAGAAACTCAATTGCGTACAGCCAATCTGCAACCTTGTTCCGGACCTCTGAAGGAGTGTCTAGAGACAGTTTCATTTTTGGGCAGGGCTGTGATTAGCGGCCAGGCCCCTATAAATGCGAATGTCGGCGAGTTAGTGAGTGACTGACTGACTGACTGACTGACTGAGTGATCAAGTTAAACGATTGGCTGGCAGGCGGGGAAGAAGTTCAGCAATTGGTCGGCCGGCGGGGAAGAACTTCAACGATTGGTTAGCCGACGACAGACTTCAGCGATTGGTCGGTCATTCCTTGGTTGTCCAACAATTAGCTTGCTGGCTGGCCGGGCGTTTGTCACTCGAATCTCCTGGGGGGTATACTACGAAGCAAGTTCAACATAGACAGGCTATATTTGAGTGAGCCGGCTAAACAAACCCTGAATTCGCAATCAGAGATAATTGGTATCACTACGGTGGTTGTAATCTTTCTCTGTTAATCTCCATTTTGCGCTTTCAACACCGTATGCTCTCAACAAAAAAGCATTTTATGCGTCAATTGACCATATTTCCATTCACAAAAATGATCGTGTACTGTATGTTCCCTGAGGACATTATCCCTGATCCAGAATCAGTAACACTGCGGGTTATCTCCCCCTGCGGCACCAGGGGGCACCGCCAGCAGCTTAATGGGAGACAGACATAGACGGGCTATATTTCAGTGAGCCGGCTCAACAAACCCTGAATTTAAAATCAGAGATTATTGGTACCACGGCGGTCGTGATCTTTCTTTATTAATGTCGGTTTTGTGCTTTCAACATTGTACTCGCTCTCAATAAAAGAGTGTTTCATTCGGCGAATCACCCTATTTCCATTCATAAAATGAGCAATTGCAATCTGTATGTTTCACCGAGGAAGCTATCCCTCATCATCATCATCATCATCGTGGTTCCCCACGCGGCACGAGTTTGGCCTAGGGGGGCAGCTGTTTGGCTGATGGAAAGCGTGAAGCCAACAGCTGCATGAAGTCATTCTTTTGCATCATGAATCTCAGGATCTGACTTCTGTCCATATTTATAGACGATTCAATCTTAGTCCAGCTAGTTCTTTTGTCGTAAAGGGTTTTCTTTAGTTAGGAATCATTAGTCATCCGGCAAATGTGAGCAATGTACTGCATATGTCTGGTTTGATAGTAGTGTTCTATCGGTGTGGAGCCGGTAATGCTGTGAAGCTTACTGTTCGAGATTTTATATGCCCAGTCAAGCTCATCATCAACAAGAGAGAGTGGCTAGACACCCTTTTTTTTGATTATTTTTCGGTGGGGCGTTCTTGCGGGCAAAACCCCCGGTGCTCATTTTTCTCAGGAAGTTGTTCCAGATCATCTCTAACTTTTGGATCTCTGCTGACGCGAGTTTCCACGCTTGAACACTATAAAGCAGTCTGATCCAGGATCAGTAACACTGCGGGTTATGTCCCCCCATGCCACCAGGGGGCACCGCCAGCGGCTTAATGGGAGGCACATGGAGTTTTACACTCTTTGGTTGGACACCTGAAAGACTGCATGATTATGTATACTCAGGTGGATACCTGGGAAATTATCATTGAGATTCATGTAAGTGCATTTATGATGGTTGATGCATGCACTTGTTTGTTGGATGTAATGTATGTGGTTGCTGGGTCATTAATAAACTCTTTAAAAAAAAATAAAGAAAATCTCCTAGGAGGAGTGGGTTATGATTATGGACAGTTTTGAAGAATGTAAATACAGTTGAGAAGAAAATTATTAGCCCCCCTACAAAAATAGCATTGTTTTAAAAGCATTTCCCGAGTGCTTTTATACAGAGCAACACATTTTTAACACAGCTTTTTTAGACATCTCCGTTTTATTTTGGATGCTTACATTATTTTAGTTTGAGCACAGAAATGAAAATTTTCCACAAAAAACAAAAATTACCATGGTCAAAATTATTAGCCCCCCGGATCCTAATAGTCAATTGTGTATTTTGCTGGTTAACAGCTTTCAGTTGTTTGCTATAGTTTTCAACAAGTCTCTGACATTTCTTTTGAGGAATCCCAGCCCCTTGAATCGCCACCTTATCGTGGAGGGGTTTGAGTACCTGGATGATCCTGGGAGCTATGTTGTCTGGGGCTTATTGCCCGTTGTAGGGTCTCTCAGGCTAAACAGGTCTGCAAAGCAAGGACCTTCATGTCACCGGGACCCCACCTTGGAGCCAGGCCTGGGGTTGGGGCTGGCAGGCGAGCACCTGGTGGTCGGGTCTCTACCCACAGGACCCAGCCAGGCACAGGGTAAAGTCTATTCCAGGGTGCGAACCACGGATTCAGGAGGAACAGTTTGGTTTTCGTCCTAGTCGTGGAACACTGGACCAGCTCTATGCCATCCGCAGGGTGCTTGAGGGTTCATGGGAGTTTGCCCAACCAGTTCACATGCGTTTTGTGGACTTGGAGAAGGCATTTGACCATGTCGTGGCATTCTGTGGGAGGTGCTTTGGGAGTATGGAGTCCGGGACCCTTTACTAAGGGCCGTGCGGTCTCTGTATGACCGGAGCAGGAGCTTAGTTCGCATTGCCGGCAGTAATTCAGACCTGTTTCCGGTGCATGCTGGACTCTGGCAGGGCTGCCCTTTGTCACCGGTTCTGTTCACTATTTTTATGGACAGAATTTCTTGGCGCAGCCAGGGGTCGGAGGGAATCCGGTTCAGGGACCAAAGGATCTCATCTCTGCTTTTTGCAGATGATGTTGTCCTGTTGGCTCCTTCGATCCTGGACCTTCAGCATGTACTGGGGCGGTTTGCAGCCAAGTGCGAAGCGGCTGGGATGAGAATCAGCACCTCCAAGTCCGAGGCCATAGTTCTCGACCGGAAAAAGGTGACTAGCCCCCTCCTGGTTGGAGGAGAGCTCCTGCCTCAGGTGGAGAAGTTTAAGTATCTTGGGGTCTTGTTCACGAGGGAGGGAAGGATGGAGCGTGAGATTGACAGACGGATCGGTGCAGCAGTAGCGGTAATGCGGTCATTGTACCGATCTGTTGTAGTGAAGAAGGAGTTGAGCCAAAAGGCGAAGCTCTCAATTTACCAATCAATCTACGTTCCTACCCTCACCTATGGTCAGGAACTTTGGGTCATGACTAAAACAACGAGATCTTGGATACAAGCGGCTGAAATGGGTTTCCTCAGCAGGGTGGCAGGGCGCTCCCTTAAAGATAGGGTGAGAAGCTCTGTTACCCAGGAGAAGCTCAGAGTAGAGCCGCTGCTCCTCCTCGTCGAGAGGAAGCAGTTGAGGTGGCTCGGGCATCCATATCGGATGCCCTCTGGACGCCATCCTGGGAAGGTGTTGCGGGCATGCCCCACCGGGAGGAGGCCCCGGAGAAGACCCAGGACACACTGGAGGGACTATGTTACTCGGCTGGCCTGGGAACTCCTCGGGATACCCCTGGAAGAACTGGAGGAAGTGTCCAGGGAGAGGGAAGTCTGAGCATCTTTGCTTAGACTGCTACCCCTGCGACCTGGCCCCGGATAAGTGGAAGATGATGGATGGATGGATGGATGGATAGATGGAATCCCAGCCCATTCTTCTTTGGCAAATCTCTCAAATTCCTCCAGATTTGATGGCCCTCTGGCATGAATGTTTTTATTTAGAACACCCCACATATTTTCAATGGGATTTAAGTCAGGGCTTTGGGCAGGCCGATTCCTTCCACCTTGACAAGATTTCCAGTTCCAGATCCACTGAAACATCCCCACAGCATAATACTCCCATTACTGTGTTTCACTGTGGGGATGGTGTTCTTTGAGTTATATGCCTCTCCCTTTTTTCTCCAAACATAAGCAGTGTCTCTGTGGCCAAAGAGCTTCCAGTATGCATAATCTTTCTCCTGGTTGTCCTGAGCATACTTATGTCTGGCTTGAAGGTGTCTCTTCTTCAAAAGTGGAGTTTTTCTTGGTCTGCAACCTCGCAGTCCATTCCTGTGCAGAGCTCTGGTGATTGTCTTCTTAGAGACTACGATTCCTGACGTGGCTAAGTCATTCACCAGTGTCTTGGCAGTTGTTCTGGGGTCTTTAGACACGTCTCTCACTAGTTTTCTTTCCAGGATCTTTGAAATCTTTCGCTTCCTACCACGGCCAGGCTTGTCCTGTACTGTGTGGCTGTCTTTGAATTTCTGGATTATACCCTTTGTACTTCTCACTCCAGTTCTTGACACTTGGAAATGCTTGGATAGCGTTGTGAATCCTTCTCCTGCTTTGTGTGCATCGATAATTCTTTATCACAAGTCCAAACTGATTTCTTTAGTTTGCGGGATGGTGCTTTCTCAACTGACAGTTCAATGACCCATACTGAGGCTTTTATACCTTGTTTTAACTTAATTGTTGAGTGATATCACCTGATCACCTTTAAGCACATCACCTGTGAAGTTAAAGCACATCATTGCACAAAAGTGGTTAGTTCAATGACTTGGTCATTTCTTGAAGGGGGCTAATAATAATGTTCCTGGTCATTTTAGTTTTTTCTTAAATAAATCTGTTTTGGTGTGCAAATATAAATATATTTGTGCCTTCTAAAGAAAACCAGTATGTTCAGAAATTTTTTTTAAAAATTCTTTGCTCTGTGAAAAAAGTAATTGGGAAAATCTTGAAGAAACTTCTAATTTCAAAGGGGGGCTAATAATTTTGTCCTCGACTGTGTAGAAAAAACAGCAAAAAGCAACACTGCTGCTGCTAATAAGGCCAGAGAGGAATTCTGGCGGAAACTTTCTGAACTCAAGTCCTCTTATGAAGGACTAATGGAAATCACATCGGTTTCTCAGCCAAATCAAGCAAAATGAAATTAAATTATACAAATGAACTTTCTTATTTCTCAGCCAATTCTCATGATCTTGCTGTTAACTACAAGGCCTTTTCGAAACTTTCAATGGGTCATAAATTCATTGAAATTAATTGCATTTCAATTTTTTTTGTCACATAGTTAACCATATTCATTCATCACCAATATCAAACAACCCTTTATGTGAACACATGGCAGCTCCCTCACTTGAACATGTTCATTAAGCGGTTTTACTCAAAACTGTGGATTCTTTGTCAATAACATGCCCAAAGACAAAACATGGGGAAAAAAAGGAATATTTGAAGTTCGTTCTCACACCCTCACTATATAGGAACTGCCATGTGTTCACAAAAGTGACATCACGTTCCTGGTTAGCTTTATTTATTGTAACAATAACTTTATTGTTTCATTACGATTCGTGAACATACACACATACATAATTTATCTGCTATCTACATCTGTTGCAGCTGTCTCTCCCAAATTCACCTTCACAAAATCAATAATTGCTACCCTTACTCTAGCTCTTTGTCTATTCAAATGTACAACTTGCTTTTGATGTTTTCCTTACTCAAGACCCCCCCCTCCCTCACTCGCACTCCCTCACTCACTCTTTCACACTCGCCCACTCTCCCCACCCACTTTGTAAATAATTTATCAGCTCCAGCTCATTTCTAAACTTGTACTTCATATAATTGCGTGAGCTTTGCCCCATTTAGCACCCTTTTCTTGGGCCCACATTCTCATACAGCACTTGGCGGCCCAGCCGAATTCTAGGTTGCACCTACTCTTGTTTCCCTTTTCACTGGCCTTGCGCTAATTATGTAAACATAAGCGAGATCGCGTCAGCTTATTCAAGAGAATATGAATGCTCTGAGCAGATGATTTTTATCAATCTTTGCTGGAAGCGTTAAAAATGACTGGCAGGTTTGGAAACGGCCACCACATTCTCAAGGACACAAAGAGTGATTCAAAACCTCCTTCAAAGTATAAAATCATTAGGCTGTATCACACCCCTCTGCCCGAGTATAGCCATGGCCGTCTACTTAAGATTTTGTTTCTATCAACCTACAGTATATTAAGAGCTGACAGCAAAGTGCAAATAGGATTCATTAACAGCTCTTGACAAACCTGCCTATATGTTTATAACGTTCAGTTGCAAGGCTAGATAAAAAATGATCTGTAGGCCTACAGAGTATTCATATTTTCAAGAATAAGATGACGCATTCTCGGTTATTTCTATTTTATATTCATTGGATTTTGTTCGGTGTCGCTAACTAGTTTATTATTAATATGATCAGTGCAGGATAAAAATGCGGCGAGTTGGGTATTGCTAGACTACATTGATTGTAACCAGCTCATTTTACCAGCTTCAGATATTTGAACAAATATACTCAGCCAAAATAAAAATTTCACACTCATTTGGAGGTCGATAAGTTGAACATACAAGAAATGAGGTTTTAAATAATGATTTTATTTAATTCTGTACTCATTAAAGATGGTGTATCATAAAAATAATGTCCATAATATAACCAGTTCCACCGAAAATGCTACGGAAATGTCCAAGAGTAAAAATGGTACGTTACAACTTGAATAAGAGCAGTGCGCAGGCGATTACGCATGGTTTGGGCAGTCACACGACCTCTAAACAATTCATTCCTAGTGGACGTTGCAGTGACAAATCGATTATGCGAATGACGTAAGACAATTTGTCGGTCTTCTGCTTTTGACGTCACACGCGAGCTACCAGAACGAGGTCGGTCAGCTGTGGTGCCAGTTTGTTGGAGACGTGTCCGAAGATCATGGATAGTCGCCGACTGCACCCCATAACCCTTGCAACGTCAGTGACGGAGGTTTCCTTATTCAGCATGGCAATGGCACGTTCACGCTGAATGTTTGACAGCCATGGCTTTGAAAATCGACAAATAATTAACTGTAAAAACTTGTTTTTCCGAGATGTCACTCTAACGTGCTAAGGTGAGCTCAGTTGCACATCTCTCATATGGTCACATGACTATGAACAGGAGAAAACATGTTTTTTAGCTTTATGTACGCTCGCACGTGCTACGTACCTGTGCACGTCGGAGTTGATGTGTGTCATGATGCCTTTGACAATGCATTTACTAGTAATAATAAAGACTCTTTTATTAAAAGTTTCCTGAAAATATTTACAAATTGATGAGTGTGAAGTTTCTTTTTTTGACTCAGTGTACATTCATAACAATTCATCTAAATGGCAGACTCGACAAATGATTCGTCCAACAGTTTTGCTGAAAGCAAGACAGGCATCTATCATGTTATTGCAGAATGGACTGTGCATTCAGTGGATCCGAGGCCCTTGCCCGGGTGTAAGGCTTGCACAGACGGAAACATTTCACTGTCATGCGACACTCCTTCAGTGGTCCGGAAAAAGATAGCTGATTGGCTGTACGCAAATATGTTTCTGTTGGTGTCCGGAACTCTGGTGGGGAAAAAAATTCGCGGCCGGTGGGTGCTTCTAAACCAACCCCTTCATGCAAATGAACATGTGGAATTTAGCGCCACGGTACAGGACCTGGAAAAACGTCATAAGCATGAAGACACAAACAGACAAAAATAAAAGTATAACGAGTAATTTTGCTAATAAATACACGAGGAATAATGTTATCATTGTTTAGCATTTAGTTACATATCGATAGAAAAACATTTGATTTTGAAAATGCTATTTGACACTCACGTATCTGCGAGGACTCCATTCAGGCGCGGGAAATCTGCGTTTGGGTTTCATCCTCAAACCTGCAGCTCAGCTGTGGGGTGGAATCAGTGCTGGAGTGTCTGTAGGAGCGGCGGCTGCATTCGTTAAATTGTTTGGTCTTCAACATATAACTTGCCTCGTTTGCCTATTGCTATACAACTAAATGGCTCCTTCACGCACAAAGGTAAGAAAGAACTAGAACTGTCCTATTATTTACGCATGTGATTTTCTGAAAGTCGGTTTACTTTGGTGGAAGCAGTGGTAGGTTTTTAGAAGTTGGCTATTTGCGGGGCACTTCGAATTAACGTTCTTAAACTTAACTTTTTTATGTTCCTTGGGTTGTAGTGGTATAAATGCCTGGAAGCTTTCACTAACAATTTGGTGAGTTTAGCCGACGCGATAGAAAATTGACTTTGCTTCACGGAGATTTAATAATGTAATATTCCCTACCGCTGCAAGTCCTTCTTGTTACATGGGCACTGGACCGTGGTTTGCTGACAAGTTAACAGCTGAGTGCATGTGACTCGTCTGATACCGTTCACATTCTGGTTTTTATCCGTCTGTAGAAACGTTATTAGCGTCTGATACACAATTTCTCGGGGTATTATTGTTGCAAGGTCCATAAGTTGAGGGGAGTGTCCTTCTCCAGGGGCGTGGACAGACCTTTTGCCGCGAAATCTGCAGGGTGGCAGGCGCTCCCCTCCAAACTCTGATAAGAAACTTATCAAAACGAACGGAAATAAAAATGTGTTTAATGTTGCGCCTGTTTTATCCAATAATAAATTAATCGGAGGGGGGAAATATTTTGCACTTTAAGAACATTAGCTCCATCAGACAGTTGATCTGACATTTCCCTTTTCCAGATCATTGGGTTTCTTGCTCAGTTGTTCGAATGAAAGGTTATAAGTTGCTCCTTTTAATTATGCTTGAGTTTTACTTGCTTTGAGTAATCATGTATGGCTAGTAGTCGGTGAATCTGGCGAACCCAGCTGACTTTCCCAGATAGTTCATGACTGAGCCAGATGCTTAGTTTGGAGCAACATGAACTTAAGCAAAACTGGCTGTAAGCTTATGCTATTTTCCCTGGTGGGTGCGCTCAGATAAACGGAGGCAGATTCAGTGAACAAACATAAAGTGAGCCTTTGAGTTATTGGCTCCTCTGACTGGCAATGCTTGAAAAATACCAAGGATCATGTCAGTTTGAATGTGCACTTCTCGCATAAAGGCACATCCCATGTCTTCAGGGCAGTTTTTTCCTACAGCAGTTTAGGTCATGGAATAGCTTTTTCTGGTGTATGAGAAATTGACATTTCTCAGAGTGCACCTTCAAATTTTAAACGGTCTAATACCAGTTATAAGTGAAGAAATCCTGATATAATTATTGAAATGAAATGCTGTACATCTAATGTTTCAATGAAAGCAAACAAAATTATTTGTTCATTTTAATCAACCCTTAGAGCGCTAAATTCAGTTATTGTTTCTCAATGATGTAAGATGTCAATCAAAGCTTTTGAAAACTTCTGGTGACTTTATTATGCTTCCGCAGGGGAGCTCTTTAAAGCAAGTTGCCACATGATAGGTTTTCAGCAGCTCAAGAATTTAATTTTTATTTAAAAAAATGTATTTCAGTTCTTTAGTGATTAAGTCAGTTTCCTCCAAATCATGGGTCCAGTTCACCTAAAAGTTTAACCTCTTCAGCTCTGCTGTGTCATGTAGGTTCTTCAAATGCAGCTGCTTTATTGAAACCTTTGGCACTTCAGGCCTGTTTTCAATGGTAGTGGAGTTCCTGAGGTTTCCAAAGACTCCAGATTTGTCCAGCTGAATTACAGGGAAAAGTTGATATTTTCTAGATCTTGTGCATCATCTAGAAAAGAGGCCATTGTAAAATGTCTACATGCATTGATGATGGTTATTATGGCCGTTGGAGTGTATTGACTCCATTTTTGACTACATGGCTTCTGATTTGATGGCAGCAGACTCCTGTGACCCCAAGCATCAGGATGAATCTGCGGAGCTACCGCAATGCCCCTCTGGTTCCCATGGAAACGTCATCCTCATCTGATGACAGCTGTGACAGTTTTGGTTCCGATGGCTTCTCCAACACTGTAAGTGTTAATGGCTGAAAGTCTTGTGCTGCAGGGGTTAGTTTCCCTGTGTGATCTCCGGTCAGACTGTTGGCAGGGTGCCATCTTTAACCTCAGAAGTTTGAGACGGTTGGCACTGATGTGCCGTTGTGTGGTGCTCATGCTAATGCTTGTAATTTCTGCTGTCTTAGAAGAGGCCATGTTTAAGAGCCAGGGGCCCAGAGAATATTTCCAAAGGGTTTGGGGCCACTTCTGATGAGGAGTCGTCTGATGGGTTTGCCGCTGCAGATGTGACCTCTGCGATGGAGACCATGGTGAGTTTCAATCAATGGCTGAATATCTGATTTTTACTTGAGCTCTGTGTTAAATCAATCATGTTAAACACTCAGTGAAATAAATTTTTCTCCCCCTGCTGGGGGAATATTGAAATGGAGCTAGTTCGTCCATCTGAGTTGGTTTGGACAGCTTTTCTCAGCAAGTACTTTGCCAAGATGAATGACAGTTTGTGTGGGTGTGCCACTAGTCATGACATTGATTGGATTTGAACATGGGATTCAGTGGTGGCAAGGGGGAATCGATGAGTCCTACTGTCTACATTGGCGAAGTTGTTACTTGAATATGAGGCACGTGTGGAGCTATGATGTTGGGTGTAGGTGGTGAGGGATTAGCTGGAGGAAGGGATTTGTCAGTTGTAATCCTGGGTTCCACATTTCAGAATGTGGACGTCGCCCCTCAAAGCCCTGAGCCTCTTCGTCGCGTCCGACGGTCCCCGACCTTGAAGGTGGCGATGAAGTTCCCAACCAAGAAAACTGTCGGCAAGACCCCTCCTCCAAAGGCGGCCCCTCAGTCTGAAGGCCGAGAGTCGGACTCTGAAGAGGGCGAGAATTTCTTGGACAAGAGGGCGATTAACATCAGGCAGAATAAGGCCATGGTGAGTCGGGTGCGGGTGAATGTATGCCTGAGTACTGTGGCTGCGTACTCCAATGATGCTGACGTGACTGTATATGCATGAACACTGACTTCATGCGTTTCTTCTTTTCAGCTGGCAAAGCTGATGGCCGAGCTGAATAAAGTCCCGGGCCTGGTCCCCGGGAGGCCGTCTCCTCTGGCAGGCAATACGGTGAGTGTGCAGATAACTGCCTGCTGGGGCCCCTTCAATTGCACTGCTTTTCTGAGCTCTGAAATCTTGCGCTGAAGATGCTGCAGTCGGGCCTTGAGGTTCAGCGGTGCTGCTGGACTCCTTCACTCCCACGCGATCCAGTGCTGTAACGGTTTAGTCAGATATCTGCTGTGTCCTCTGGAAATTGGTCTCTGCTTATCAGATAAGACTGGGGGGAAAAAACCAGCTGAAGGGCTGGTCGCAAAGGTCAATTTTGTATATCGCTGCCTTGGTGACTATACTGCTTCTACCTATAAGGTGTGTCCTTGTGTACTGTAGCCATTTTTTCATTCGCAGGTTTATTACCTGCACTCTGGCGTTGCCATGTTGATGAGACTATCCTGTTAATTGCCTAATATTCGGGGATGTATTTGATGGCATGTTTTTCTCTCGGCAGCCTCGTCGCATTCCCCGTCGTTCTGCAGGAACCCCCGGCTCTGTTCGGAGGAACCCCGAGCGTACGTCTCGGCCCCACACACGGTCCCGCTCCCTCATCGACGGCCCCCCGTCGCCTGCACCGGAGGAGGACCCTGAGGACCGGTTCAGCCTGGTGCGCAAGAGCCGCTACTATGAAGAGGTGACTGATGAGGAGGTGAGTGTCCCTTCTGGCAGAATCTGCATCGTCCGGAGCCCAGAGCCCCGCTCCTCATGCACAACCACTGGGACTGTGTTCAGCTGAGGTGTACATGCAACTGGGTCACTTGGACGGCTGAAATAAGTTCTGCATTTATCCATTTTTATTTGCTTCCATATTTGGGTTTGAGAGAAATTATCACAGTCTTTTCCAAGTAATAATTATAGAGTTGTATTATAGGGCCTCTGTTGGAACACTCATGGTAAAGGTATTTATTGTGCAAACATGCACCCTACAGCAGGATTTATTTGGATTTATAGTTCTTTTAATCGAGTGTGTTGGTCTTGTTCTCCGCTTTTCAGAGGGAACCACGTCGGCGTAGCTACAACGGTGTGCTCGCCATTCCTCACGTGGTCCGTCCTGTGGAGGACATCTCAGAGTTTGAGCTTGAGAATATTTGCACCAACGTTCGAGAGAAGGTCTACGACCGCTCCTCAGTGAGTCTCCATCCTTGATTCTCGAGAGTAAATGGCCTGATGGTTCTGCTGTGGACTGCTGTAAAATGTTGGGTTTTATTTGGACCCACAGGGATCCACTTGCCACCAGTGCCGACAGAAGACCAAGGATACGAAGACAAACTGCCGTAACCCTGAGTGCGTTGGTGTTCGGGGTCAGTTTTGCGGCCCGTGTCTCCGGAACCGTTATGGTGAAGAGGTCCGAGATGCCCTGCTGGACCCAGTAAGTTCTGAGCTGCTTGTTGGTCTGGTAATTTAATCTGGTAATTTCAGGTGATCTGAAGGCTGCATTTTGGACTTGTCTAGAATTGACATTTACTGTTTGTTCACTTGTCACTTTTCTGTGAATTTGCATTAATTGTATCTTCCCGGCAAAGAAGGCTGGGAGATGCCATGGTTTAATTCTGGCCCTGTGGCGACCGAAGGGGGGCGGGGGTTTACGGTACTGGGTAGTCTTAAGAACCACTGTGGATGTGATTTGAGGTTGAGTCTGATAAAATTTTAATTGTAACATTATTAAATGAGTTGCCAGTTTTAGAGATTATTAGCAATTGGTAAACACTCAGTTTGCAGTAAGGCTGGTGTTTTGACTGAATATTGGACCTTAACATTGAGTCCTGTCCTCAGGAGTGGCTCTGCCCGCCATGCAGAGGAATCTGTAACTGCAGCTTCTGCCGAGCTCGTGACGGACGCTGTGCCACCGGTGTCCTCGTCTACCTGGCTAAATACCACGGCTACGACAACGTACATGCCTACCTGCTCAGGTGACCAGTTCTTGTCCAGCTATGCCTGAATGTGGTTGGGTGGGATTGTGTGTGTGCGTGCAACTTTGTTATGCATATTGACGGATGCTTTTATTTACATTTATTATTATTATTATTATTATTATTATTATTATTATTATGATGATGTGTGTGTTTTTTTTTTTTTTTTTTTTTTTTTTTTTTTTTTTAAGGTAATCTATTTAGCGCTCTAAGGATAGATATATATATATATATATATATATATATATATATATATATATATATATATATATATATATATATATATATATAATATAAATATAAATATAAATATAAATATAAATATATAAATATAAATATAAATATATATATATATATATATAAATATATATATATATATATATATATATATATAAATATAAATATAAATATATATATATAAATATATATATATATATATATATATATTTTATATATATTTATATATATATATTTATATATATTTATTTTATATATATTTATATATATTTATATTATATAAAGGTTATAGCGGAAATAAATGTAATTATCCTGAGCTGTTGAAAGCCTATCACGTGGCAACTTGTTTAAAAGAGCTCCCCTGCAGGGGATGATGGGTTTTAAACATCTGATATCAATATCGTGCATCATTGGGTAACTATAGTTGCCTATACACTCTAAGGTATAAGGTCACGGCCTTTTGGAGGCAAACTTGTCCTGAGGTTAAAGTATGTGAGTAATGACTTTCTCCCCGCCCCTTTCACTCTGCAGCCTGAAGCGAGAGATGGAAGCGAGCCAGTGAACCACTTCCTTGAAAGCCTGTACTTTTTGGCCCGTGGCACTGTGTAAAGCCCTTTGATTTGCGGCTGTGTTCCATCACCCTTATACCACTTACCCTATGCAGGGTCTGCTTCTCCTGTTTGTGTTCCAGGGAAATGCTTTTAAGGCATCCCAGATAGCAAGCTCCTCCACTCCGGATCTGCCCCAGCCCTGTGCCAACTCCAGCTGATCCAGCTCAGAGCCGGGGCAGATTCGGAGTGGAGGTGCTTGCTATCTGGGGCAGTTATCGTTCTGAATGTTTGACGCTTTTATGGTCCCTATGAAAATTCGAACATTTGCGAGTATCTTTTGCACGTGGATTTGTACATTTATTGACTAGAGGCACTTGTAATGAAATGCAGTTTGGCTTTTTAAGTGTTGAGTCCTTATGAATTGAAAAGGAGTGTATGTAGTCGCTGCGGTTGCATGTGCGAATGTGATTACTTGATTTTCGTACTGTTAAACTGAGGGTGTGCCTACCAAATCAGTAATGACATGAGCTTTTATCAGTCTTGTTCAATTACAGTGTGTTTTTCCTCAGTCTGGATTTTTTAAAATTTGTTTTAATGCAATGGCCTTTGATCCCGTTTTAAAATGTTTTTCTGCATTAAACTTGAAATTGTTATAATCTGGTATTCATTCTTTGAAACTAATTGAACTTTGGTTCAAGGGCAGGGTGGGAGGCAGAATTGTGTTTTTACACAGAAATATTTTGTTGCATCAGAGAACTGTATCGTTTGAAAGTTTGAGGACTCAACAATCTAATTATATCCCCGAAACTGATATTTCAAGATATATCATGGTTTTGCCGCCGCTGCGTCCTCAGATTTTAGCTGTTAGCGCTATAACTCGCAAAATACTTTACATTGGCTTCTCATTTTTAGCATATGGGTAGATTAGGGCCCTATGAAATCAGTTTTATTTTTTTTTTCTGTTTACCACTGAATTCCCAATTTTTTTTTTTTTTTTTTTTTCCCCCCCCAATTTTACCATCAGAGTGCTATTTGTTAATCAATAAAATGTTCACTAATAAAATAGAAATGACCTTAAATTCGTTGATGCAACCCTCAATTTTCCTCAGTACTTAGTCAGAACAAGTACTGCGTAATGACGCAATATAACATTCCACTGTGATTTAAAGAATTTTTTTTTTTTTTTTTTTTAAATCAAATCAAATTTATTCTTGCATAGTTGACAGTTAGTTGACATGAGGCTGTAAGGATTACAGTAAACAATTTTTTGAGTATTACAGTACTTTTGGGTATTTTATTTCACAAATTTACAAGATGTGCCATGTCCAGAATTATTCATACCCTTTTCTCAGTAATTGATGGCAAAGCCTTTACCCACATTAGTCTCCAAATGCCTCCTGAGGTTGATCACAAGGTTTCTACACGTTTCCACAGGGATTTTGGCCCACTCCTCTTTGGCAAACTCCTCCAGGTCCTTAAAGTTTAAGGGTTTCCTTGCCATGACCTTGGTCTTCAGTTCCCTCCGCAGATTCTCAATAGGACAGGTCAGAGCTCTGGCTTGGCCACTCCAAAACGTCACTTTGTTGTCCATTAGCCATTTCTTGACGGATTTGGTCATTTGGTTAGGATCATTATCCTGATGGAAGATCCATTCCTGCCCAAGACCAACTAGAAGATCTGCTGTAATTATTATATCCCCGAACGGCGTTTCGGGGATATTATGTTTGTGGTCTGACTCCTGCCGCACCGCCCTACATGTTAGCGCGATAACTTCAGTAATATTTCAATTAGAAATATCATGTTTTGCATAGAACAAAGAACTGCTTTACAATTTCTAGATTGGCCACCAGGGGCCAAAAACTGAAATCACTGTTTTTATCGTATCTCTGGAAATATTTGTCCGATTGACCTCAAATCAAGTGCAAATGAATGGTCATGACCTGAGGATGTCCCCCATTATGACATCATACCTGTTTGGTTCGAAATTTTGACACAAGGTGGAGCTTTGTCACATAAAATTCACCATTTTGGCCATATCTTTGGGACCATTTGTCCAGCTGAAACTATGTGCAACTGCAAGGTCATGACCTCACAACGTGTCACATGATGACGTCATGCCTGCATGGTTCAATATTTTGCCACCAGGTGGAGCTTTTTGATTGGAAATTACCATTTTGGCCATATCTTCAGAACCATTTGTCTGATTGACCTGAACTTAAGTGCAAATGAAAGGTCATGACCTGAGGGGCTTTTTTTAATTGTATTGGGTCTATTCGAGGATTGGGGGCGTTCAGGGATATACCCCAAGCCGCCGCCTCCGACGGCATAAGCCTAGATTATTTTTTTTATTTTTAATAAGCTTTGATTCAGTAATCCCTATTCTGGGTGTATTCCATTCTAGGAAAGAATGTACTATAGTAATAATTAAACAATGATTGAACAAACTGACACACAGATACATCAGCTCTTTCACCTCTGGGGGACGACGTTATGTCATAATTTGCATGCACACAATTCATTAATGCTCAAGACATATTGTAGGCTATGTAACGGTTATATAAGTTGTTAAGCTAACATAAGATGACAAATGACGATGTTTAAGACCCTGCAATCCCTGGTATTTGTAGTCTCGTCTGCGACAACGATAAACTTCCCACAGATCTTTTGTTGCACCGAAGGGATGTGTTGCTTGAACACTCGGGGCAGGTGAATTTGACAAAGGCTTCTCGCACTCGCGTCTTTACATTCAATGTAATCTGGACGCGCGAATATTTTCTTCAGCGTTCGGTGGAAACGTAGCTTTACGAACCGCATTTCAGTCAAATTATGCCGATTTCCGCGGAATTCCGCTTTTATCAAGAGTCCGTTTTTATTGGCCAATCATAGTGGCCGAGTAGATATGATGGAGGATGAACTGCAAGTCCTAGGTTTGCCACCAAGTGGCGCTATATTGAAAAAAATCATTTTATTTTTTTATTTTTTGTTTTAACCATAACTCTGGAACAATGACTTGCACAGACCTCAAATTTGCCTCATATTGTAGGTCTAGTACAGGGGAATCTAATAAAGGGGGCTTCGAGGATTAGGGAATTTCTGGGCTACACCCCTTTCTGTCGGCCGCCGACAGCATAGGCCTAGTTGTTCAAGCTTTTTATGATGGAAATACTGCCGTAAAAATACCATTTAAAATTTTGTCGTAACTACCTTCAGTCTGACAGCGCGGTCCCTTACAGATTGGATTGTATTGCGTTGTTCAGAGATTAAAATGCACTGCCTGGCCAAAAAAGGTGTTGCACATTTTTTAATATTATTATTATTATTTTGATATGGTTTTATCTTTGATCACAGTGCAAATTCATCCTGGCATGTTTTCACCATCGGAAGCATTGTTTCAATGCATATCCAACCAGAGTTGCATTAACTTTTGGCCAAAATCTTGTTACTGACAACTAGAGGGTTAACCAACTCCGAAAGTCATCTCCAGCACATCCCAAAGACTGACTTTAGGTCAGGACTCTGGTGGCCAAATCATGCAAATTCCTCATGCTCTGAACTGCTGTTTCACAAAATGAGCGCGGTGAATCTTGGCATTGTTATCCTGGAATATGCCTGTGCTTTCAGGGGTTTAAAAAATCCATTAATGGGATAACCTGGTCATTCAGCATTCTGGAAGTCTGGTGACTTCATTGCATTGCTGCATAATGCTAGTGAGCCTTGACCTGAACAATGGAAGCAATCCCACATCATCACACTGCCTTGAGATGTTTATACAGCGGGCACATTACATGACAAGTGCATCGTTTCATGGGCTTCCTTTCTTACCCAGGTGTGCCCGTCGCAGCGGAATAGGGTGTCTGGACTAATCAGACCACATGAACCTTTTCCATTGCTCCACGGCTCCAATCTTAATGCCTTCTGGGAAATTGAAGTTTTTACCCTCAGCCCGACTTCAGGCCGAAGGGTATTGTCATCAGTTCGTCGTCTGTCTGTCTGTCTGTCTGTGTGTGCACCTCTAAAGTCAGCATCAATAAACTAGTTACCCAGGCCAAAACATTCGCGGTAATGTAGGGAATCCAGGCCAGGAAAGGCTTTTTCAGATCGGACCATTTTTTGTGGAAAAAATGGCATTTTTGGGGTTTTTGAAAAAACTTTGTCGTGGACTGATTTTGATGAAGAATTTGAGCTAGGGGGTTTATACCTGGGGGAACAATCATATATATGCGGGGCTCTAGATTACTGAAAAAAAATTGGAAGTTTCCAAAATTTTTGTGGGACTTTGGGCATTTTTGTATTTGTAAATGTATGTTCTGTGGAATTCTACTGTGGTTATTGTGTAATTGTTCTGGGACACTTCATAAGTCAGGCCTAGGGTGTTCAAAAGCGGGCGTTTCTTGTATCAATTAGCCTCACTAACAAGTGGCGTTCTTGTGGCCATGCAGCTCTGAAGTCTCAATCCAGCAAGTTCTTGTAACATTGTGCATGTAAATATCCTCTTACTTTTCATAATTAAACAGCTATGAAGTGAATAGGTTTTTTTTTTTTTTGCAATGAGACCTTACCAAGTGTTTTGAACTTGGATATTATTAGTCTCAGAATTGTTTTGTTGAAACTTGGATGGACATGACCAAGATAAATTTTTGTTTACATTATCAATATTGGAACCATTTCATTAGGCTGTTCATTAGGCTTGCGGCAGCAGCTGTATCTTGCTGGGCTTGATGAGGCTCAGTCACTGTGCCACATGGCCAGAATAAAACGGTCGTTTTCTGCTAGACAAAGCCAAAAACTTACTTGCCCAATCTTACACAGTCTGGTAACATTCTGTGCAATTCAGCCTTGGAGAGTAATCGGAGTATCATCTCAGGATGGACCATGGTTACACCTTTTGTTAGCGGTTCAAAAGCAGTGAGCACTTGAATTTGGGTGGAGATTTGCGCAGAGAGGGTGAGTATTATAAAGATGTCTTAGATTTTCAAGACTTTCTGATTCCTCTGTTCAAAAAGCTGCAGCACTTGGTTAATTGCGCACGTTTAGTTGCTTAGATTTGTAGAAACTTGTGAGAGCTCCGTACTTAAATTCAAGAAGTAAAACTAATTTTGATAAATGTTCTACATACATAGAATTTCATTTAAAGACTGGGGAAATTATGCTCAGACCTGACTTCCTGTTTAATTCTAGTGATATGGTAACGTTAATGATTAACGCCCTGTGTCCGCTAGGTGGCTTTGACGATCGCTCCCATCAGGGCGTTAAAGGAAAACTACCTCGCGGCGCTTCGCCTGAATTTTTTGGCTGGACCAATCAGCAGGCAGCTTTGGTGTTGACGTCATTTCCGTCTTCAAAAGCCAATGCATGGCGTCTACATTCGGCTCGTAGATTACACGAATCGAAAGTGTAATCACACTGAACACATGCAGAGTGCAAACGCATTGTTAGACACAGTGCACCGTTCGCTTTGGCGAGGCTTTGGTGGGAATTCGATAAAAGAGGAATAGGGAAATTTATGTTGAATGAATCCAGTAGTTGGCGGTAATACACCAACAGGTCTGTAAACACCTGGAAAACCAAGAATAAGAAGAAGAAGAAGCCTCCAACTCATAACGAGGCCGCGCGAAACACTTTTAGAGCTTTCCCGTACAGGCGTTAGTATAGCGACAGTCAGTCAATGAGGAGCGCAACATAACGACTGTATCATACAGGTTAGTGATATGGCCATTTTTCATTTGTACTTTTTCCAGGACTTGGGTCTTTAATGGGCTAATTACTGTGATAGTCTGTTACTGTTTGTGGAAAATCCTCCTTCAATTGTATCCCGGAACAACGAGTTGGGGATACTATGGATCAACGATCATTAAGCCGTAGAGAATTCCTTGTGAGCGCTTTACAGGTCTCAAATTTCAATTGATTTATGTCATTTTTGGCATGGGCCTTGTGTGTGGGAAGGTCACAAAGCCTATCAATTTTGAGACTGTTTGCTTCAGGGGGTCTGGGGATATACGTCGACCAGCGGGCAGCCAACGGTCTACTTAAGTTTTTTAAGGACACTAAAGCACGCATGATCTGAGGCTGCCACCTAGCAGGACAAAACTATTGCCAACCAAGTCTTTATTTTACACAAATATGTGCTAACAGGCGTGGCTTTCTTGAATGAGCCCTTAGGGTAGCCATCCTGCTGTGCCCTGAAGAGGAAGTAGCGCAGAGGACCATTATCCTCACAAGAGCCGCAGGAGTGCGGCAGGATGTGCTGCAGTGCCTGCTGGAATTCATTATACAACCGCCACTAATGGGGTGGAAACAATTAGCAGCCTCAAATGGGAACCTCATATCTGCACATCATGTTACATTTATGAAGCCCCGACATGTCCATGTTTTTCTCAGTCAAAGCCACTGTAGGGATCTGTGATGCAGGACAGCTTAATCTGACAGGCGTCTTCACTCGCTTCATATTTAGTCAACACTACAAGTGCTCGACGTAAAACAGAATTATTGGCGCAGGTAACTTGCCATCTTCATATGGTTACAGTGCTATTGGTTTGCTAAAACGCTATGTTTATGAAATTCAAATAAGTGAATTCATGAGTTCTTGTTCAGATGCATTAACACCCTCTTTTATACATTTATTGCACCTTTTATTTGGCATCTGCAGCCCTACCTGAATCTATAATGGAAAATCAGTGAACTGTGTACATGCACACTCGTGCACTACATGCTGCCAGCCCCAGGTCAGGAGAGTGCAGACAATACGGCATTTCAGAATGTTTGTAAACAATAGGCGCCAAGATACTTCCGGGTGGCAGAACGCAGCAAACGCGAGCTTCCCACTGACCTGAAGAGATCCAGCTGGGAAAGTCTGTCTTAAATTAATAAGTTTGGGGTTTATGACTTGATATTTTGTAAAACGAGATGAGAAATGTTGACTTTTAAATCTGGAAAGATAGGTTTTTGTAACCAGAATATACATCTGTGGTGATATATGATGTATCAACCAGCCACCCACCTGCGTTAGTAACCAACTACAGACGAAGTGCTGTTGTGAGCTGAGCTTGCAACGCCTATCGGCGGCAAGTGTGGCCTGCTTTTGCCCTGTGGCTTTTGCAGTTAATGTGACAGCATTCTCTGGGGACAGTCAGCGACAACAGCATCCGCTGAGGAAAAAACACATAACTGTTCATTTTTAACAATATTTAACAATATTAAATTGGTGGTGATAAAGGTGAACAAATAAATTCTAGCGCTGAACTGTTAAGCAGACAAGAACGCAACTGTCTCAAACTGCAGATTCAGCTTTCTGTGTCTTCGCGATGTAATGTGAATAGAGGCCACTAGATGGCAGTATTTGCCTTTTTTTTGTTAAGCCCAGACTGGAGATAGGTTTGGGCATGTTTTAGGCATGTCTGGGACAAGTCCCAGAGAAAAATAAAAAAAAGCCTACATACATGTAACCAGACCTGTCATTCTGTTCAAGACCTGTGAAGCTTTTAGTGGATTTTTGCCTGTGTTAGAGCATTTTCCTCACCAAGTAACCCACCAAAGGGACTGTTAATATTTCTGTTTTTGTATATAATCAATCTTGGTCTGTAAAGTAGAGTATTTTGTTGTTAGTTGCCTTTGTTTAATGAAATGTGTTTTGGTTTTAAAATTTTTGTCTGTCATCCTTTGCTGTCGTTAATGTCATAACAAATTGGGTCCATAACAAATTGGGGGCTAAAGTCCGGGATAGACCATTGTGTGAGTCATTTATTGAAAATCAAACATTTCAAATTGTAAAATTGTTTTTGTGAATTTTCCTATATATATATATATATATATATAGAGAGAGAGAGAGACAGATAGACAGCAATGGATGATTTCTTGGCATCACCAACCGTAGAGGTTTTGAAGTCTTTTAAAAAGACCGAACTGTTGGAAATATGCAGACATTTGGAGCTGACAGAGGTAAAACCAGCCATGCGAAAAGCAAGACTGGCTAGAGAGATAGTTGAATATTACATTGATGAAAATGTGTTTGCACCAGGAGATCTGGAACAGTTTCCAGTGGAAAATCCAAATATAGAAATGGAACTCAAATTAAAAATGCTAGAGATTGAAAGGGAGGAAAAAGAAAAACAAAGAGAATTTGAGAGAGAGAAAGAGGAAAGAGCAGAAAGAGAGAGACAGAGACAGAGAGATTTTGAATTAGAGAAATTTGATAGAGAAGAAAGACTCCAAATGGAGCAACTAAAAATAAAAATAGCAACAGAAAATAAATTCCGGGCTAGTCAGGAGGTAAAACTGGTGCCTCCATTTGCAGAAAAGGATGTTGACAACTATTTCCAGTGTTTTGAAAAGGTAGCAAAGAGTTGCCAGTGGCCAAAGGAACACTGGCCTCTGATGTTGCAAACTGTCCTCAAGGGTAAAGCTCAACAAGCCTATTCGGCTTTGTCTGCAGATGATTCCTCTGATTATGAGGTTGTCAAAAAGGTTATTTTGAGAGCTTATGAGTTGGTTCCAGAGGCTTACCGACAGAAATTCAGAGGTCTGAAGAAATCTGAAAATCCGACTTATGTGGAATTTGCTAATGAGAAGCAGGTTTGCTTTGAGCGCTGGTGTACTTCTATGGAGGTCAAGGATGATTTCAACTCACTAAAAGAGATGGTGTTAGTTGAAGAATTCAAGAACTGTGTTAAGGATGATATTAAGACCTACCTTAATGAGAAGCAAGCACTGAATTTGCAATCAGCTGCCAAATTTGCAGATGAATATGTTCTCTCACATAAGTCCAAATTTCAGTCTAGCAGTAACAATAGATGGTTCCAATTTCAGAAAAAAAGGGAACGGTGATACCCAAGATTCCTCACCCAAAGACAAATCTGGTGATGGTGCTCAGAAATCCAGTAACAGGTCTGATCAAAGTGTGAAAGCTGACAGTGACAAAAGTGGTCTAGTTTGCAGTTATTGCAAGAAATCTGGTCATTAAACAACTAACTGTTGGTTCCTTAAAGCTAAGAAAGAAAAAGAAAAGGATACTAAACCAAATGCCTTTGTGAAAACAAGGTTAGAAACCCCTGTAGTAGATAACCGATCTGCTAAATTGCCTGCTTCTTGTGGGGCTAAAAAGCCTGATACTGCTGACTTTGTGAGGGAGGAATTTCTTCCATTTGTGTCAGAGGGATTTGTGGCTCTGAATGAGCATACTACTCCTGTCCCCATATATATCCTAAGGGATACCGGAGCTTCTCAGTCACTTTTGTTGATGGACTCCTTGGAGTTACGTGATGAGACCGCTTCAGGGGATTTCATACTTGTACAAGGTATTGAAGGGAGGACTGTATCTGTACCCCTGCGCTCTATATTCTTGAAGTCAGATTTAGTTACAGGACAGGTAAAGGTGGGACTTATGTCAAGTCTACCTATCAAAGGTGTTTCTCTGTTGCTAGGTAATGACCTGGCTGGGGGCAACGTAGTTCCCCCTGTACATCTTACTTCACAGCCGAGCACTGAAGATGGGGATGAGGACCCATCTCTGTATTCTTCTTGCGCAGTGACTCGTGCTATGGCCAAGAAGGCTAAAGAAGAAGATGATGTGGTGCCGTCCAGTACATTGCATGGTCATGACTCAGGTGGTTCGCCTTATGACTCTGCTCGGCCTACTATGGTTTCTCCGTTTGAGGACTTATCAGATACTTTTATCAGTTCTCTATTCAGCCAGCCGGATGGGTCTGGTGATTCTGATGTGTCTGGAGACTTGTCTCTGTCCAGAAAGCGGTTGATTGAGGAGCAAACTAATGATCCTGAAATTTGTGTACTTAAGAGGAGAGCCCTTCCTGATAAAGAAATAGACGCAGTTCCAGTTGGGTATTATCTCAAGGATGGTGTGTTGATGCGGAAGTGGCGCCCTCCTGATATCTCTGCCAATGCAGATTAGGCATTGGTCAGGCAAATTGTTGTTCCGAAGGTCTACAGGAATGAGATCTTAACAATGGCTCATAGTTTACCTTTAGGAGGTCATCTTGGTGTTAACAAGACTGTTGATAAGATCATGAAACACTTCTTTTGGCCTGGGCTTCGGAAAGACGTTTCCAACTTTTGCAAAACCTGTCACATTTGTCAGGTAGTTGGAAAACACCAGTTAGACCCACCTGTAGCTCCATTGCAGCCTATCCCAGCATTTGGGGAGCCATTTTCTAAGGTCATTGTTGATTGTGTTGGTCCATTACCAAAGACTAGATCTGGAAATCAGTACTTGTTGACAATCATGTGTGCATCTACCAGATTCCCTGAAGCCATACCTCTACGTAACATCAAGGCAACTGAAATCTCGAAGGCTTTGATAAAGTTCTTCACGTTGTTTGGCCTTCCCAGGGAAATTCAGTCAGACCAAGGTAGCAATTTCACTTCAGGATTGTTTCAGCAGGTTGTGTATGAACTAGGTGCAAAGCAGAGTCTTTCAAGTGCCTATCATCCAGAAAGTCAGGGTGCCTTAGAGCGGTTTCATTCCACTCTCAAGACAATGATGAGGACTTATTGCTATGACCATGAGAAAGACTGGGATGAAGGTGTTCATTTGCTGTTGTTTGCAGCTAGAGAAGCAGTGCAGGAGTCTACCGGATTCAGTCCGTTTGAGCTAGTGTTTGGTCATGAAGTGAGAGGACCTTTGCTATTATTGAGTGAACAATGGCAGGAGGAAGAGCCGCACATCAGTCTGTTAGACTATGTTAGCCAGTTCAAGGAAAGATTGCGTGCAGCTTGTGACCTTGCCAAAGAGAACTTGAAATCAAGTCAGGGAAAAATGAAAACTTGGTATGATCATAAGGCTAGAAGCCGTGAGTTTAAACCAGGAGACAAGGTCCTTGTGTTGTTTCCCTTGCAGCCCAATCCATTGCAGGCTAGATTTCATGGTCCTTATGAAATTCTGACAAAACTCAATGATCTCAATTACATTTTAAAGACTCCAGATAGGAGAAAGCCAAAACAGTTGTGTCACATTAACATGCTGAAGCCTTATCATGATAGAAATGCTAGGGTTGCAGCTGTCACTTCAGATTCTCCAATGGTCGAAACGTGTGAAGATGAGGGGGAGTTTCAAGATGATGAACCAAGAATTAAAGCTGAAGTTCTTTCATGTAAATTGTCAAACTATGAAGTGTTGCAAAATCTTGGTGTAAAACTCCAGCACTTAGAACCCTCACAGAGAGATCAGTTTGAGGTTGATCAAGAAATATGAGGATCTGTTTCCTGATGTTCCAAAGAGAGTTTCTATAGCCTCTCATGCGGACTTTCTTGCATTCAACTAGTGCGTTTGATTTCTCGTCTTAACAAAGACAATTAGCTACACCTGAGAGGGGAGAGTTAGTGTCTTTTATCAGGGAAATTGACTGAAAACAGGTGGAGACTAATCAGCAGTTTAAAGACATGTTGATCGGCCTTCTTGTTCTCTGTTCACCGCCCTTCACTGGTTCTATTGTGAATAAAATACTGGCTGGTGTGATTTGAGTCATCGCGTTTTGATTTTATTCACAATTGACACTTTGTCCCAACTATTTTGTAATTGAGCTTGTATATAACTGCTATGAAAGATGTTTTCAGCATTTTTGCAGGTGTTTATATTTCTGTCTATCTGTGGTTCTGTTTGGGGACAATTCTGGTGGTCATGACAGGTACTCACCTGTCATGAACATTACTGGTGATAAGTTGAGATAAAATAGAAGGCGGAGTTTGAAGATGGGTGTGGGTGTGGGTGTGGCCTTACTGAATGCCTTCCAATGAGGACTGCTGTGCTGAAAACCATACCAGCGCTGCTGACCCAGCTAGTGTCATCCCAGATGGTGTCCAGTTTGTTTTTTTTAATTCATTTAACTTTGAAATTATACTTGTGAATTTATATTTACTGACAGTACAAGCTTCTGACAAATTTACAAATACACTGAACAAAATTATAAACGCACAAAGTGATTTTTTTCTAATTATTTTTTATCAATCGGGAAATATTTCAACAAAACAATTAATTTTATTCTTGCCTTAATATTCAAGCAACAGAAACATGACTAAGAATTTACTGTACATAATTCATGAGTATCACAGCCTGAACCCATCAGGGTCAGCGGGCAGAGTTCACCGCACTCAGTAACGAGTGTGTCGACCATCGGCATCACGTTGTCCCATTAGTCCTGTAGCGCAACTCGGAGCTGGCTCACGTTTTCTGGAACCGGAACACATCTGACTCGCCTATCCAGAACATCCCAAATTGGCGACATACCAGGTGAATATGCTGGCGAATTGAGAACAGGGACATTCTCCTCATCAAGAAGATCCGGGCAGTGTGTGGCTGGGCATTATCGTGCTGGAATGTCACGTGACGGAGTCGCACAAACGGTAGGACTATGGGTCTCAGGATCTCTCGTCAGCTGCCTTGGTGGCTGGTCGGAGCCGATCACAGAGGTGCTGGAGCCGCATGTGCCGATCCTGTGTGGGCGTGGACACGTGGTCGTGGGGCATGTGGACTATTCACAGTGCTGCCAGTCTCTCTGAATCGACTTCTCAACCAGCTGATGGTGGAACAACACACATTCAAGTGTGCTGACACCGCTGTCACAGATATCCCAGCATTCAGCATGCCAACGGCACGCTCCCTCATGACTTGTGACATCTGTGGCATTGTGACTTGTGACAAAAGTGCACATTTTGCAGTGGCCTTTTATTGACCCAGGTGCAAGGAGTGCCTGTGTATTGGTCATGCTGACTGACCAACTCAATGTTATGCCCTATGCAGCTCAGGGGCAGAATAACTCAGTGAGTGAATAATCTCACAGGGAGTGGTCAATGAGAAGTGGGTCACCAGAATTGAGCAAAACAAATCATTCAGTACACCAATAAACACTATTTGTGGGCATATTTCATTATAGGTCAATTTAACTCAGCATTTTTGGTTAGTGCGTTTATATTTTTGTTCAGTGTAGTTTGTTGTCATGGAATTGGAAGAGATGGGGCATTGCAGTGATTACCAAAAACTAAGCAACAAAGATCTGCAACTAAGCGTGAACCACAGAGAGTGCTTTTGGATTTCACACCATCCTCCGTGGTGCAAATTGGGACAAAATATGTTTGCTTCTTTTTGAAGAAAGGCTCATTACAGCTCCCGTTGTTATAAACTTCTTTATCTATTGTCTCAAATCCTGATGATGAGTATCTGTGGACATTTATGTTTTGTCGCCGTAGCCTGATTTATGAAGGCCATGAATCTTTCTCTCATTTAATTTGCATCCTCTGCCCTGCTCCGATGTTGATGGATGTGAAACGGAGTACGAGTCTGATCTCATATTTGTACTGTAGCAAAACAGGAAATCATGGATGGCTACTTTTAAACAACTCAGTTGAAGATGTAGTGCCCCGTTTTTTTATATTCTGCAATCTGTCAAAGACAGTGATGTACATTTAAAAGCGTTCAAACGCAAATCAAACGCAAGTGGGCATGATGGTAAGAGGTGATCTGTCTAAAGAGGTTGGGTCAACTTCACTACTAATATTGCCACCATATGTCGAGTGTCTGGTGTATGAGCATATGTTATTGACTTTTATTGTTAAGATTGTTTGCCTATATTTTGTGGATATAACTACAGCTTTTAATTCATTTGGTTCATTTGTGTATTTTAAAGAAGAACAAATGTAATCAGGGTGTTCATCAAGGGAATAATGGCTGCGCCCAAAATCTCATACTTGTTTACTGCATACTGCATACTGTGATAGTCTATACTCGATACTACATATTTGTGGCTTCAGTTATGATGGTAGTGCCATTCCTGTAATGACCTGATGGGAACAGGCAGGGGGCCCCAAGGGCGGCTCACTGATGCTCCGGCCTCTCCTGAAGCATGTGATTGTGATGGTGAGGTCACTCAGCCCATCGAGGGCAGGTGGCTGGAGGCACTCTGCCGATAGATCAGAGAGCTCCCTGAACAGTGCATAAGCCTGCATACAGGTCTTTTAGCATAACCTCTTCCTACAGTATGCACCATTTCTTTACCAGTGATCTCACTTCTTCCCTTCAGGTGGCAGCACTGTGTATCAGATATGATTCAGTGAACAGTCGTGGTTGTTGCATCTTACCAGGTGGACATAGTCCTTTAAATTTGGTGTATCATATATGATACAGGGGTATTATAGAGTTAAGTCAGCTCTACCCTGACCTTGTGACCTATTATCTTGCTCAGCCCTGGATTATTTCCCAGAACGTTGTTCATTCCATAATTATCTTTCCTGCAGGTGCAATTACACCCCCGCGGACAAACTGCACAGACAAACTTAGATTTTTCTGTATTACCTCATCTAGTCACAGCAGTGAAACATCATTTTCCAAAGATTTCACCCAATACATTTCCAGTTAAACATGCTCTTTGTCTGTAATATTAAGCTTTTAGTCCATGACAAAGACATTGTTGGAGTACACTCTTGATTAGACCCTGCATCTCTCTGTGGGTTGATCTATATAAATTAGAAGATGAAGATTAGAAGATGGCGACAAGTGTTTGAACCGCGTCGCTTCAGAGGAGTTTTTTTGCTCAAATCTTCGCACGGAAGGCATCTACCGACGTGTACTCGCGGCTGAGTCCAGCTGTCTTAGCTAGGAAAGTATGTGCGTTTGATTTGTTACAATCCAAAGAGTTGGAGGAAATCTTACAGACGTAGAGCGAAAAAGTATGCCTGAAGTGAATGAATCGAGCAGTGTCTCTGTGGGTGTACATTGAAAGTCAGATTTATAAATATAAACCCACAGAGACACGCAGGGTCTACTCTTGATCTAGCCGGGCAATGCCAGGCCAATTTGCAAAAGTGAATGAGTCTGGAACTTCTCACTTTATTCTCAATATCCAAGGAGAGCTATCAACGAGCTCAGACTAAAATGAATCTAGACACCCTTGGATAAACAAACAACCAAAGCAATGAAATGTGCGTACCTCGGCAGAAGTGAAATATAACCTTGTTAGCTCTCACCAAATCGTACTTTTGGGAAGGTATAGATAGCTTTTATTAACGTTAATACAAAGAACGGTGTGAATTGCGCCTGGCCGCTCTGTTTATCACTGCATTCATGTCAACAATGCGAACTCCAAACTTTTGCTTACATCTGCGAGCAAGCTTCTACAACTTTCGCTGGGCTGCTTGGCTAGATACCTAGTTCCAACAACCAATTCATATCTTCCTCTGGTACAACATCATTTACTGACGTTCAGCATGAGATGATTTAACGGCCAACACATTGTCATCTGTACGTAATACAAACAAAAACCACTGGGTTTTTTCTGTGGCTGCTCTTTTTCTTCCTGGAGACTAACAGGGCCACAGCAATATTGAGCTTTTACCAAATGCTGTTGAAAGTACGGTGACGGCGTCTTTCCAATCAACTAAAGCTTGTACAGGAGTTGTTTGATCTTTTAGAGAAAAAATACTGTCCAGTTTAATACAACGGCGATTGCAGATTCAACAAACTACTCAACATCAGCGCCAGTCATGTTGATTTTTATGAAAACACATCAACGTCATGATATCAAACCCACCCCATATTAGATCAGCAGTTGTGATTGACCCGACCAGTACTTGGCTGATCGTTTTTAATGAGGGTGGCCAGACGCATCTGCCAGAACAAATGAAACATGAGCCAGCAGATTCGTCTGGTTCCAAGGCTACTTTCAATCACTTTTTCCCTACTTGAGTATGGATGAAACAGAATGGTTATTCTATTAGTATAATATTTTATTTTCAAAATCATCCCCCACCCCCTCTACACATGTAGGTATATACAGTACTGTCCTTTGATCATTTGAATTGCAGATTTGGGTGGGATTGGAGATTCCAAAAATCACTTTAAAAAGTGTGTATCTTAAAGTAAACAATAGTAAACTGTGGAGGGTCATATGAACGGCGAAAAACTAAAGAGGTGGATTTTAAATGATTGATATTGGGGTGTTATGGTTTCAGCATGGATGCTAGAAACACTTGCTCACCTGTGTCATTGTTAATACTGACTGAACAGTACAGAAGCCTATTGGCTCTAGTACAACCAAATGACTTTAATTTCTATGCTCCATACAGCAGCAAGACAATGACTCAAATCATATTTCTAACGCAATATGTATTCTAACTCAATATAGATATTACAGTACCAGTCAAAGGTTTGGACATACCCACATTTTTCGAACAATATATGTTACATGAAGAAATAAGCAGCCTTTGTTTTGCAGAAAAAATCTAACTCTTAAATCTATCGAATTAACCATCATTTTTTGTCATATTTGCAGAGCATTCTCACTCTTTTTTTTAAACAAGGGCAGTCGTATGACTATAATGAATTTGCAGCTGGACAGCTGTCTAACTTCCCAAAGACGTGCTGCACTTGAGGTCTGCTTTCCATCAAACTTTTTGCCCAAAAAGTCCTGAAACTGCTTGAATTTAATTCAGCTGTTGGAAAGTAGAAGGAGCTTATTTGTCGGTTTACTTTGCAAAATATCGCTTCTTTGAGAACTCCAGCATTTTTGATGCTATTCAGTAAATTATTCTCTTTTCACTTCTGACTGTTTACCTTTTACAAGATTCCATTTGAGATTATATTGAAAAGTTCAGCTGTTTAAATTTCTCTCAGAACAGTGCTGTGACATTAGCAAAGAGTGTCCAATCTTTTGACTGGTACTTTATAAAATTTTTCTTGTTTTTCCTAGTCAACTCTGGAAAATTCTTCAATGAACAAGACATTCATCTGATCTGTTGCCAACTGAAAATGTTCATTTTTTTATGCTAAACAGAAAACATTTTGCTGTTGTACGGACCTGCGCATCACTAAAGAAGACGCACAGCACTTGAATGTTAATCATAGACTTTCTGCAGCAACTCCATGCAAATAATATACAGAAATATACTCAGAATTTATGTTGTCACATGATATTTAAATGTCCCAAAGATTATGGTGTCGTAAAATTTTGGGAGTTTTGAAAACATGCTGTAATGTCCTAATATTGAAATGAATTTGCATGAAAAATACTATTGGGTAAAAGCACAAAGTCTTCAATGAAATTGTGTGAACTGCTTGGGTGGATAGTTTCACTGCAAACAGAGGTGTATACAGAGACAAATCGAGAAAAGCATATTTGAAGACCACAATGGAAAAATGATCAGACGTTCAAAACGTTCTTACAAAAAAAGCACTGAAAAAAGATAAAATATATTAATAATATAATAATAATATATAATATATACAAAAATGTAAAATTTGGTCTCTGATCATTTTTCCTTTGTGGTCTTCATTTGTGTCCCAAAAATATTAAAATGTAAATGGAAAAAAAAGTCAATTCCCAGCATACTGGAGAAAAGAACACTTCCATGAACATAATATATCTATGTGTCAGATTAATTTATTTTTCAAAGTTTTTTTTTGCCAAGGATTCTTTTTTTCATGATTCACCTTAAAGAAATACTTTGAAGCGATTAGAATGATAAAGATGCTCTTGAAAATACCAGTAATAAGTACCAATAATCATCCACTTTTGGGGTGATGAATATTTAGGGAAATAATTGTTTACGACGCTCAAGCATTGAGCAGATCTGGTAATCAAGCTATGAAATACAATATTTATTCATTAGAGAGGATTTAATGAGGCCTCGCAGCGCTAATTATGAAAACTACTGTAGCAGTAAATTAGTAACGAGTGGCAGCGGGTGGCTGGGTGGGGGGATTGTTGGGACGGAGGAGAGCCGAGATCTGCAGGGGAGCATGAAGATGCATGTCCAGCTCCACAGCTGCTAAACCTGAGCGCAGGTTAGTCACAGGCTGTGTTCGAACCAGCTCACCTGCTCCACAGCTGCTAAACCTGAGCACAGGTTAGTCACAGGTGGAGTCCAAACCAGCTCACCTGCTCCACAGCTGCTAAACCTGAGCGCAGGTTAGTCACAGGCTGTGTCCGAACCAGCTCACCTGCTCCACAGCTGCTAAACCTGAGAGCAGGTTAGTCTCAGGCTGAGTTCAAACCAGCTCACCTGCTCCACAGCTGCTAAACCTGAGGGCAGGTTAGTCGCAGGCTGAGTCCAAACCAGCTCACCTGCTCCACAGCTGCTAAACCTGAGCGCAGGTTAGTCACAAGCTGAGTCCAAACCAGCTCACCTGCTCCACAGCTGCTAAACCTGAGCGCAGGTTAGTCACAGGCTGAGTCCAAACCAGCTCACCTGCTCCACAGCTGCTAAACCTGAGCACAGGTTAGTTACAGGCTGAGTCCAAACCAGCTCACCTGCCAACTATTGCTTATGTAAATGGCTCTGAAAGACAAAGCCAAATTTGCAGATTGGAAATACTGTATATAATATATAATATAATATGTATTTCCAGCTGGTACAGCAGTGCATTAGGTAGCCCTATTGGTTCAAAAAAAATTGCGAGTTAAAATCCTTTCAAGGCTTTCCTGTCTGGCGTTGGCACGTTTCCCCCATGTTCACACAGGTTTCCTGAAGGTGCCCCAATTCTCCCTCTCGAAACCCCCTTCCCCCACCACCCAAGTAAAAACACGCATGTTAGGCTTATTGCAGAGTCTGAATTGCGCACCGGCATGAGTTTGTTAGTGAATGACCTGACCAGATATAAGCCAATAAGATAACGGTGGAATATACTGTACATGCTGGGGCAAGAACATGGACCAGGGTTGTTTTCCTGGGAATACCCTCTTCGTAACTGCAGATTGTGAAATGTTGCGATTCACTTTGTTGTACAAAAAAGCCGTAAACAGGGACATTTATGGGCATCTGTTTGAACACAAAAGTATAATTATAATAATAATTAAAATATTTCATGTATAATTAAACAAAAACTTATCTGGATGTACTGTACAAATAGTACTGACAAAAAAAGTGTTATCATAGTGAAAATTATTTGCCTCAATTCTTCATTATCTATCAGATGGCTATGGTTGGTGGCCAGGTGTCTAGACTTCCAATGAGGGTTTACACTGCGGACTCGGTCACGGATCTGAGTACACTTAACCTCAAAGTCCAGTTTATTTGGGAAGTGTAAACACAAGCGTACCGTGCTCAAGCACGGTACGCGAGTACGGTTGGAAGAGGTGGTCTGGGGTACAGTTCATTCGTACTTGTACTAAATGTGAAAGCAGCTGTACTTTATCATGGAAGTGAACTGTCTGAATTATTCAACTCTTTTGTTCTAATGAACAATGAAAGGAATGAAATGCTTGCTCGAAATTTGGGAAGACAAAAACATACAATCACAGCTGGATACTACAACATATAATATATATAAAATAAGCCTGAATTTGTGAAAATATTTTTTCCTGTCGTACACAGATTTCTTGTCATTGCACGTGTAACCAATATGACCAACAGGTGGCACTTTCACATTTTAAAAATTTGGGTGTCCCAGTATCAAGTACAATCATAACTTGTTTGGCACATTGAAGCAGTTATCCACAATATTCCTTCAAAAATGGGTATTTTTCCTCAAAATGCTCAATTTGGTACCTGACCTTTGGTATATGGCACTGTAGCCATATTGATAAAAATTATGAGCTCAAACTCCGGGATTTTCTGTTACACGTGTATGGGCACCATTCTGCCAAATTTCATGCAATTCTGGGATGTCAACTCCACTGCCTGTGCCTCTCTCTCCGAATATGGCTCTTAATGCCCATATCGATTACGATCACGAGAACCTTATTGTCCACAATGCGGAAATTTGCCTTTGGTTTCACCATAAAACGCGGCAGCAAAAAGTGCCACAAAAAACACTCATAAAACAAACAAAATCACAAGGATACATAAAATCTACAACATCGGACATACAAACCATACCATGAAACAGCACAACCAAAGCACTTCACAACAACTTGTGAAAAAAAAAAAAACAGTTTTTGATTAAAAAAACGGTTTTGTAATCAATCTAACATGAATTTAACTTGTTCTTAAATGTAACCATATCAGACAAAGAGACAGGCATGGGGTAGCAGAGCAGATTGGAGCAGGTGAGCAGAGTGGAGCATTTTGTAAATATACAAATAAATATGTTATAATAAACATATGTGCTGAAAAACGTCATAATAATCATGTCTTAATAAATAATTAAATACATTAACTAATATGTATAAATAAATGCACAAATAAATATGTTATAATACATATGTGAATAAGTTATTAAATACATGCACAAATATGTATACAATGAATGTACAAATAAGCATGTTCTAAAGCTTGTTTTGCAGTCAAGTGTCTTTTTTATACTTTTTAAATTGCTGATTGATATTCGTACGCGCAAACCATACCGGGTACATGAGAACAAACCTTCCCCCCGCTGCTGAATAAAACCCTGGAGGAAACACTGAATATGATTATAATTTTAAGTTATCATGTATGAAAAGCACTTTGTTTGAAAAAAGGAATAGCTTAATAAATAATTATTAATAAGATCATTTAATTGCAGTGAAGGTTGGAACAAAAACCCTCACACAGTGGGCCTCAAGCACTGAGTTGGGGAACCACTGCTTTCAATAGTGACTCTGTTTGTTTTACCAGGGAGCAGATTTTTGATTGGCCAGTAGGCATTTTCAAACGCTGAGAACTTTTTAATGGAAATTGATATTGGGGTTAATGAAGTACAAGACAAATGGCAGGAATTGAAAACAATAAGATGTTGCGTCATGATGGCATAAACCCATGGCCGCCAAACCCGCTCCATCATAGCACCCTCCATGTGTAGGCGCTGTGATCTCCCAGGCTGTAGATTTGGGTGGAGGAGATTGGGATCATGAGTAGATGTGTGATATGTGTGGGGTCAGCCTAATGACTCTGGCGTTTGACAGGGACTCAGAAAGTTAGAGGTTCAAGCTCAAGTGAAGCTGCAATAACATCTACATACCTGTTGAATCTAAGCCCTTAAAACCTCTTGTGTTCGGGTCACTAGTGACCCGTTTTCAGGTTTTAAATGCATAAAAGCACCACATAAATTTGTGCATAGCATCAAGGCTTTTTGACTTTGCTAGGAACCTCTATTTAAACAAAACAAAACGAAAATGTTTTTTTCACTAAATTTTAAAATGCTCTGGTTAAAATTATGACATTTATGGAGTTTGACTCGGTTATAAAGATAAGAACAATAATTCAAGTTAAAACTAAAATCATAAGTGCAAAATCAACTTTTCCATGGATAAGGAAGCCTTACAATGTAACCAAGAGATGAGAAACAAATGGAATGATAAATAATTGTTTTACTGTGTTTAACAGCTGATTTAAGACCCTGGTCAAAACTGAGCCTTACACCATGGATGGTTGCAGAAAGCTTACAAGAGGAAAGTTAAATTGAAGTCAAGGGGTATACTGACAAAAAAGGCCCAGGGGCCCACACCAAAAAATATTAAAACCATATTGAAACCAATATTTTCATGGATAAGGAAGCCTAACAATATAACCAAGAGAAAAAAACCAATTGGAGGAAAAAAATGTTTTAAGTGTATTTTACAGCTGATCTAAAACACGGGTCAAAACTGACCCAAACACCATAGATGGTAGCAGAAACACAAGACGAAGGCTGCCTCCTGCTTGGTATAAATCAACAGTAAGTCACTTCTGATTGATCGGCTTCATAGCCAGACAGTAATTTGAAAATTAGGAATGTTACACATTGGTTGTACAACCCCAATTCCAAAAATGCTTGGGATGCTGTGTAAAATGTAAATAAAAACAGAATACAATGATTTGCAAATCTCATTAACTGACATTTTATTCACAACAGAACATAGATAATATGTCATATGTTGAAAGTGAGACATTTTACTATTTAAAAAAAAATATTTGCTCATTTTAAATTTTGATGGCAGCAACATTCTCTAGATTCCCTGAATCTTTTGATAATATTATGTACTGTAGATTCAAACTCTTCGCAATTATACATTGAGGAACATTTTTCTGAAATTGTTCCACAATTTTTGGACAGTTTTATTTATTTATTTATTTATTGCAGCTTGTTGAATCTCTGTCCATCTTTACTTCTGAGAGACTCTGTCTCACTGAAATGTTCATTTTATACCCAGTCATGTTACTGACCTGATGCCAATTAGCCTAATTAGTTGCAAAATGCTCCTCCAGCTGTTTTTTTATTAAAACCACTTACTTTTCCAGCCTTTTGTTGCCCCATCTCAACTGTTATGAGATGTGTCGCTGTCATCAACAGATGGTTGTTTACAGCAACCTTGTACTGCCTAGACTACTGTCTTCAACCAGCATCTCATAATCAGCTTACAAAACATAACATGAATAATTTTGCAAAGCACACAATAAAAAAAAAGAAAAAAGAGGTACTCCATGAGTACATGCGTTTACTGCAGCTAGGTAGTTCACTGCACGCTAAGAGGTTTTCCTTACGGACTTACAGACTTACCACTCGACAGCACGGTGTCTACTTGCGCATGTGCAATAGACTCAAAAACAGCTAAGTGAATACAGTAAATGTATGTGTCTTTTCTGAAGGTGGGTGCGGTCCTGGTCCCCTCCTGCTCCCAGCACTTTTCAAAACAAAGGTAAGCCTGTGCAGGCATTAACGGTTAATTTAAGAACAGCTGACTTTTGATCATGACAGGAAGATAAGCATAGGGTGACAGACTAATGCTGGCCTGGATAAAAGCCAACTTAGGGTAACATCCCAAAAACTCGACATTACTTCACTTACTGCAGCTGGTTGTAAGAAACTGCCCAATGGGCCGCCTTGAGGCCAATTCACTTTATTGCAACAATATGAACAGGAGATGAAATACTAAAACTCAAGACTCAACAGAAAATATCTGCATTCCTGAACTTCCTCTCATGTGCCATTTATACATGACTCACCCGTTTGACCCGTTCCCTTGTCTGTTCTGTACCACTAATGTTTACACTCCTTAATGATAATTCATTTCTCTCAAAGCATCGTCGCTACATTTCTCAACACCAGCAACAGGTCAGACCTCCTGCAGAGCAGTGATTTGAAATAGCAGATACAGACTATTACTTGAGCCGGAGCGTTTATTTATTCACTGGCTAAGTTGAATACAGCTCAGCTCAGAGCAAGCACAGAATATTCAAGCAAACGCAGGGTTCTGCGTTTCGTCAATAGGGGAATCGCATCGTTTGTAAGCAAGGATGGAGTGGGACATCAAAATCCACCGGGAAAATTCCGACCGGACTGGCCCACCACCGGCCCTCCACCGGCCCACCACTGGCCCAGCCCATCCCCTCTACCATCTTTTTCTTTTTAATCTGGATGGGAAAAAAAAGGAAGGAAAAATTAATTACATCACCAAAACCATGCAATTTCTATAATTGTATGATGTGATTAAACATAGGCCAAATTGCCAAAATCTAATCAATCAAGAAAAAAAAAACGCATTAGATTTTTTTTTTTGAAAAATACTTTTTTAAGACAAAATCAAATGTTTTCAGTATCAGTAAAATAACAACTGGTCGATTGCTGCGCCCACTGATCTGTACTGAGAGTGTTGTTATTCTGACACGAGATAAATGACAGCTATGTGTGTGGAAAACCACTCTGGTCCGTCATTGCGGTGCAGGTGCAGACGGGTTTGGAGCTGACGAGAGGAGAGAAAAGGGAGTGAGGGGCAACGCGGCCGTAGTAGCCGCCGTGATGACACCGCCCCCGCTGAGGAGGAGCTATGGAGAACTCAGCTGTAATGTTATGCTAATTCGCACTTAGTAATAACACCAAGGCTTGAGCTAACTGTTGTCCTGTCAACTCACCTGCATCACTAGTTGACGCCTGGTTGTTTCGAAATAAATCTGTGATTTTTGACCATTTTGATGCGCCTCCTCCATCATCCGCTTCTCTTGCATTCTGCCCTTGTTGGCCCATCCTTTCTCCTCTCTTCTTGCCTTCCATCTTCCAGTGTAAAAAATCCGCCACTTCAACCTGCCCGCTTTCTCTCTGCCTGACGGCCGCTCATTCATCCCCCTACGGTTATTGGATAAACGCAGATAAACCATGTGTGAGATGTAGAGAAACACCAAGTGTTATAAATATTAGTCGGAGTTCAGAATGTAGCAGTTGAGGTACCTCTCAGAGATTTCCAGGGGGTCATGCTTGGGTCAGAATAGTTTGAACCCAATGGGGTGACCATGATTGTTGCACGGCCGCGCAGGGCAGTCAGTGGGCCGGTTCACTTGCGCTTATTGGAGAGCCGGCCGACCAGGAAATCTCCCAGTCATCCCCACCCTGTTTGTAAGCGCTCAGAGCGTAGCGAAATATGATACTTATCTGTTACTGAAGCATTCTGCTGTAGTTAGCAATGCAACTCCATGAGAACTGGGACCACATTAAAGTAAGCTTTTAGAAAGAGGGCTGACTTTAGCAAAAAGCTCTGCAAGCACTGACTGCCATGAGTAAAGCTAAATTTTTGTCTCCAACTACTAACTGCGAAAACTGCCTGTTCCTTGCTCTTCATTGTCTCTATGGCTCAATTAATTAATGTCCCGTTTAATAAGAGATCAGAATATGCATCTAATTAGCGTGTAAGTGGTTCGGTTACAAATCAATAATTGAGGATAGTGCCAAAACTTTTATGATCTGTGATTTTTGCCTATTATGGTTTGTGTTTATTTCCACTTGGTTTGTTTAGTTTATGCATTCAGTATCGTGCATACCAGTTTATGCACATCGTTTTCCCCTGTGATGTCTTACGTTTCTATGTTCTTTGCCAGTGCACAGTGTCTGTGAGTCGTCACATTTCGGGTGATTTCAGAAGTTTCCGGTGTTCCTTCATGTCTCGTTTACTTCCTTCAACACTGATTGTACTAATAACACTAACAGATTATTCCTCACACCTGTTTCCCCACCTAGTTTGTTATCTCCCTTGCACATATATTATCCCTCACTTCTGCTTGGCTTTATCAGACAGTCGATCAACTTTTCTCTGCACTGAGGTCCGTGTACGCTAATGATCTGTTTGTGATTTAAGAATTATTACACGTGAGGGTGTGCTTGACCATCATTATTGTCACGACAACGACAGTGATGCGGCCTGGAACAAGGCGCTTGTGCCGAGTTCCGTTAGCATCGCTGAAGTGACAATAATGACGGTCAAGCACACCCTCGAGTGTAATAATGCGATCATTCAACTATTACCAACAAAATAAAATGTATAATCAAAATGTATTCATAAGGTGGACATTTCGCTCTCATAATATAAAAGTTTTTTTGCTAATATTCTTCCCGTTTCAGTGGAAATGCATGAGATCTGACGTTAACTAGTCCTTGTCAGCCAGCCAACTTGGGCTTTTGATTTCCAGACATTGTGATAGAACACAAAGTAGTTTTTAAGCGTTGATTCCCTACAATGCACGTATACTGAGACAAGGACAATGGTTATAGCTGGATTAAGCAATTTAATCGGACTACTGTCCTTGTCTCAGTATATTTTTTTAACTTTTTTTTGTCCCAAGACTTGAGGAATTCTCCTTGTGCCTTGTGCCCTCTCTTCTTGAACCACATTCAGTTCTGCAGGTGTTTGACTTCTTTTGCTGCGCGACCCCAACAACCCAATATATTTGAGGGGAAATTCTTCATCTGACATCGGGCGATGCGGCTTGTCATGCATGGTGTGTCATATGCGCGAGCCACACTGGGTGATGATGGATGATGATCATGTCTACTCGATCCAGGAACGGGGTTGCCCGCGGTTGCTCCGTTTCCATGGAAATTGCCAACTCAGTCTAGCGTAAGTGCAGCGAGCACCACTTCAAAGAGCGTTTGATGAGATGACACGATAAATAGGCCTGTGAATTCCACACGGAGGGAACAAACATTTCAGTTTGACAATGCTCTTGCTTCCTCGCATTAAGTCATTCATATATTTAGTTTGCTGTCTGTAAATGTTCTTAAAAAGACATTAGGCCTGATGTTATGAATAATTTAACTGGGAGACAACCTGCAACACTTTGCACTCTTATTGTAATGACTATCTGACTAAATTGACTATATTTTCCCTAAATTCCTAGTCACCTAGTCCAAACATTGGGAAATTAGATGACACTGTAGATGTGTCATACAGATATGCAATTGTGCCTGAAAAAGTAGTCATGAATTAATGTGCAGTATATGCATATATAAGGATTGAAATCTCTTGAGGTGCATATCCGTAAATCAAGTCAACGAAGTGCACTGACTGTGTTTGTTAATATCATGTACACATGAAGATTTTTCTCCGATTGTTTATTATTCAAAGCATTAATATTATACCACAATGACGCTTCAAAAGTGTGTTTGAATTGTGAAGCAGTAAAACTGGGTTCTTTTTGAAGTGATTGCCTACATGATTGAGTCCTCTGTTCATAGCTCCATTATTTCTATTATTTTGTGTACCAAAGGCACGATTTAGATTTGGTGGGCAGAGGCAGTGGCTTCTATTCTCAAAAAAAAAAAAAAAAGCCCAGATTCAAAATAAAAGTCCCTGGAGAAATACTACACTGTGAGCCCAAATGAAAAGATTTGTTGCACCTTCTAATAGCAATTTTCAGAAAAGTTTATCAACTTACAAATTTTAAAAATTGATTTACAAATTTACAGCACAACTATCTACCACATTTTGTGATGACTAGATTAATTAGCGGCCCAGTTTGTGCCAGGCCTTGCTTGGCAGCGTCTGGTTACTCACAAATATTTTTTTTGAGGAGAGGTTTCAACAGCTTGAATAAAAACATCTACCAGTTTTGGTCATGTTTGGACAAACTGGCATTGGTGTTTGCCAAATTGGCACCAACCCCAAGCACATGTTTGGCACTGATGGCAGCCCCTGTTGAGCGATTTCAGAATAGTTTTACGCATGTGGTTCCACGTTGTTATGAAACATATATCCTGTAAGTTTTGATTGTTAATCAGAAACAGTTTTCCCCATCTGCATTGTTTGCCAAGCCCACTTTTTAAAATTTAAGTGTCCCCAAGATGTTGACATAAATGAACCTCATATGGTTGACAAATTACTTTGTTTTTTACAATATGCAATTTCATATTTTTGGGCGTAAGCAATATTTAGGTTTGTAGGAGTAATATCAGCTCAAATTGCTCACAATATATCGCAGCTAACAAAGGATGGAGCAATAATTTTGCTCAAGTGAGATAAAACCCAGCTCCATGCAATCTTGCGAAAATACTATTTTCTCAAATTTCTTTTTTTGTTGGTGGCTGTGACGTAATGCTTATAGTCATATAGTCACATTTGCCGCAGTAGATATGAGATACAACTTGAAAATCGCCAGCAATATTTTTGTGGGTTTGCAGCTAATTTGTCGACAGAGGCAGACTACTGCCTCTAGAGCACGTGCTGCTGAAAGGTGGGCACAGCATGTGCATGCGCAAGGGAACCAGTTAGGTTGTGATCACAGAAAGCACATAGAACACAGAAAGCAGTTTTTCAGCATTGATTCCCTACAATGCACGTAAACTGAGACAAGGACAATGGTTATAGCTGGATTAAGCAATTTAATCGGACTACTGTCCTTGTCTCAGTGTATATGCACGGTAGAGAATCGGTTTATCAACCAAAGCATGTTCGTCTCTGGTACAATAGGTGGCAATATGCCCCCTTTCAGCTTGTTTGTGTTGGGCCTTTTTCTGGTTGACCTATTGCTTCACAGACCAAAAAATCAACAAACACGTTAGCAGGTGGCTGACTGGTAGTATGTCGAGAGCCAAGAACAGGGGCAACGTTACAGCTGTGTACATTTCATGTGTGCTATACGCTGGTTTTTGTACAGTTCAAATGCACACTATCCCTGATGCTTTTAATATTGGTGGAAGGCAGGTGACAGAGCTGTATGCTCATGGACTGCCCCTACAGCGCAACCTGTGCTACCCTCCACTTTGTGCCCTCTCTGCTACCCCGGAGTGTGTTTCCCAAAAGTGTGAGTCAAAAGTAAGTTGGCATCTTACATAGTTCGTCCACTTGCAGTCGATGGTTCAAACTATGTAAGCTATAATTTGTGCTTTTCGTAAACGCACCCCGGGATTCCCGTAAATGCTGGATGCAGGTCAGGAGCAAAGACTGATGGGAGCGAGTTGTTGTGAGAGAGTTTTCCGACGGCGAATGGAAGAAATTTTTTGGATGAGGTGCAGGTCATTTGATAAATTATGCATATTAACGGAAGAAGATATGAGCCCCCAAAACGTGACTGTTCGAGCACCAGTGCCATTGCAGATGAGTATCGCTACTGTTTAGTACAAACCTGCTAGTTGTGTGGAGTAGAGATGTTGCCAATCAGTTTGGTGATCGCAAGTCAGTCGTCACTTATTTCCATCCGCCAAACTGACATTTAGGTTTAGGGACAGGGTTAAACTTTGGGTATGGGTTTGGTTAGGGGCCAGGTTTAGGGTTAGGGGTCAGAGTCAAGGTTAGGATCAGGGAAACCAGTGATGCCTCGCTTAAACCAAAGCTGTTTAACGGAGATGAAATGACGTCATGTCAGTTTGGCGGATGGAATTAAGTGACTGAAGACTTCTGGGTCTAAGCCCTGCATGATGAAATGTGGAGCGTGTGCAGAGCACATAGTCCAGTTTGGTTCGATTCAAGCGTATACATGGAGGCATAATCTGGCTGGTAACTGTATTATCTGGGTGTGTTAGTCCAACTTTGAGAAATTTTACTTAGTACGATTCCAGTCAGACTAACATGTTCACACGTATTTTAAAATTTTAGTTTTAGTCGGACTGGCGCAATAAATCGATTTTCTTTAATGTCATGTAAACACACTCAGTGCTGTGCCCAGCTCTAAAACCTGACTGTGTCAGCTACAATGGTGTGATCAGCCAGAAATGGTTTCAGTTGACCAATCACATCTGCTAGGATAAATAACTTGAAATCAGACTGTAATTTTGGAAGCATATAGGCCTCCTTCCATAAATTTGGAGTTGAATTTGACTACAGACTGCAGTTGAAGATATGCGCTATAGGCTTATCAATAGATTTGGCTGCAGCCTTTCGTGGAATGGGCTCTGAATGGTAAGGTTTTGGGGACTATCCTCTTTTAAAATATGTTGAAAAACAGAAGAGCTGTCATGTGAAACAGGTCGGGTGTCACACATAGTGCAGCAAGAAGAATCTGTTTTACGATCATTGATGATGCAGCCAGCTGATGAAAAATGTTTGTTTAAGTGCTCAACTATATCATTTTTGTCTTAATTTTAACTGAGTAAAATGGGTGGTACTTTTGCCGCCATGGTAGTATTGCTATAGTGATACTTTCGTTATTCAAACTACCGCAATACAGTTGTGTGGACTATAGTAATATCATGGTTTAAGACGGGAAATCCAGCTGGGACACGGCAAAATGCTGACAAACTGGTGGAGCCCAGGAACTGAGGCTCACCCTAAACCTCAAAGGACTCCTGTGGCCTGCAGTGTGACAATAAGCTGTTAGGCCTTCCTCAGTGTGAGGGGGCCGTTGTCTTTCCAGGATGTTTGCTGAGTGTGTCGAAAGAGGTGGAGTGTTTGTGGTTGTGTCTGTGGGAGACTGGGGGGGTTTGTAACGGCCCGGGACAATAAGCAGGTCTCTGGGGATGCGAGGGGGGTAACCATCACACTTCTCCCCTGGCCCTGGCCATGTCTTTCATGAAACTGGACCTTAACTCACCTGTTTACATTTTCTGACACTATGGTAATGCCAAACCTCTCTCATATATTCCATATACTACTATGCAATACTTAAATGCTCATAACCAAAATAGCTTATACAATAATCCAGTTTAAGAGCTTTTCATGACAACTGCATCATATTAGTACATATTCATATCTAGTTTGGTCTTGTTATTCTAAGGGAATCAAAGAAGTTGAATGGAGTATGTTTCATTCTAATTGAAAGTATGGTTCATTCCCTTATGGAAACTCCTGAAAATTCGTCAGAATCCTCTCGGGTAATCATTCTGTTCTTCTCTCGCTGCAAGATTGTTTTATTACATCCTCCAAATGGTGGAAACCCAAAATCCAGATTCGACCCCCCTTCCAGTTAATTTGTGGCCATGCTGCCTGGATCAAAGATGTGATTTGGATTAAACCAAAGAGAGACAATCCACTCGGGGAAGATCGTATCCGATCTTTCCCCGCATACGTTAGTACGTGTGTAGCCTCTTTAATCATGGAAGATCGCAGACGACTTCCCGCACGAGCCTCTGTGTGTCGTGTGTAGCCAATACAGGTTTGGTAAGAGACTCTAGCATTCAATTATTCTTTTCTTAATTAAGTAACCGACTAATTAGATTTACTATGTGGACCTACCTACCTGTGTAATAAAATTTCTTTCGTATTAATCATTTGTATTGATGAAATTTGTGTGGTTTTTATGATTTTAAATCATTCTTGGTTCCTTTAGCCTAAATAACAGTTAAATACTTTGGGGAAACGGGTGCCGACTGAGACCTACTGTCACAGGCCAGGTGCAGACGAAGTTTTAGGGAGCTCTGGTAAGTTAGAACAGGGGCCACGTTCGACTGCTAATGGGATTGGCGGGGTATTGGCTCTGGAGGTTTGGCTTAAGAGGACCCATGGGCATAATACGCCGGTTCATGTCAAATTCCCCTTAAGGAGCCCGATAGATACTACTAGTATCATACTAGCTGACTCGGGTCCGTAACTGTCGCGAGGGAAAGTTACTCGTGTATTATGGTGGCTGCTGGCTAACCAATGCAGTGCTCCCGAACTAAGATTTTGTGATTGTGTGGGTCCAGATGTGCAATAGTGTTAAATTGGCAAAAGACCAAGTATGGTATTATTATTCTTAACTCCACATATTTACGACAATATTTCATATTCTTAATTAATTATATAGAGTCAAATCAATCGTAACCGTTGTGCTTTTGTGCCCTGTTCCAACGAACAGAGATGGTGATCAATGTTTCCTTTTGTGTCACACCAGTTATAAAGTTAACGCTGAGCCTTCGCCTTCGGGAATTTCCGTTGTTGGTATCGCTGTGAGGTTTTACAATGGCACTGCTGACTGTGGTAATACTATACTTATAATGTGGCGGCTATAGCACTACTCTAGTTATACCATGCAAACTATAGTAATGCTATATTATGCCAAAAATAGTATTACTAAAAATAACTGTAGGATATTTTCATAAGGGCCATCTCAGTCCTTTGACCTAAATTCACTTAAAAACCTGTGCTGTGGTCTGTGGAAGAGAATCCATAAAGGAGGTTCTACAAATTTTATGGATATGGAGAGATTCCATTTGGAAAACTGGTCTGAAATTCCTTGCATTTGTTCATATTCACCAGGGATGCTGATATTAGTGGAGGGGACTGAGTGTGTACACAGGTTTCTTTAGGGTTTAGGTCAGGGGACCTAAGTCTATGTGACATTTTGATTTTTTTTTCCTGCTGGATTATTGTTTAATTTTGGTCCAAAGACCCTACTTGGTCTCATCTGACCACAGAACTCAGTGTTTTAGGAACTTCCAGCACCGTGTGGCAAGTGAGGTTTTTTTTTTTTTGTTTTTTTTTAGTGAAAACAGAGGCTTTTTTTTGGCAACCCTCCCAAACAGTGTGTAGTTGATAAGATAGTGTGTGATCAAAGTTTTGTAAACTTTGTGACCCCAAAGCATCATTAATGTCTGCGATTCTCCAACAGTAATACTTAGAGTTTCCTACATGCCCTCTTCCGGGCAGATTTTTAACATGCCTTTCACTCCATAATTATTTCCTCAATGAAAGAAGTATTTTTTTCAATAAAAATGGGTATTTACATATTTAGATATTTTCTTTTCGCCATTTCCACTGTCAAAAATTTCTGAACAAGAGCCAGACGCAGCCCTCAGATAAAGCCGAACGGACTCCTTTATTATCTGAAGAGGATGTTATTGAAAAGCACTTCAGAGGAAACTTTGCCAGGAGACGGTCTGAAGTCACGTGGGAGCGAACAGGGTCACTGCGGTCAGGCAAGGCATTGTCGAGGGGACTGGTCTGAGGTCAGTAACTGAGATGGCAAGACGGATGAACAAGGGCACACAAACAGGTGCACACCTCCAGGAGTGTAGTAGATACTGGAAGAAGCAACAAGCCAGGGTCACAAACACTGGGAAGAGATTCCTTGTCAAATACTAACTCGATGTTCTTAGTAGTTGACACAGAAGAGACAGGACTTTTGACAAAGCAAAACAACAATCTATCAAGGAAGAAATGAAGACCAGGGACTTAAATACACAAGACAACAACTAACAAATGTGGAACGGCTGTGCTATGCACACAAATGAAGTACAGGGGGGGAACAAACGAGACAATAATATGAAAACAAGAAACAATTAACAAAGCGAAATCGAAACACGGACAGGAGGTTTGTAATAAAAACAACTCAAGAAACATCCTGTGACACCCACATTCATGAAGCTCAACAACTTTCTGTCACACTTCATTGCAGTGTGTTTGTGTCCTAACCATGGTGATGGACGACTAAGGAATATTAGCCTGCATGTCTCCTCACTTACATCCTTGAGAAACAGGAGTTCATGGTTGCCAAGATAAATAAAGATTTCCTAATAATTATGGTGAGTTTGAAAAGTAACATAAGAATGGAAATATACTTCAATTTCATTTTTTTGAGGAACCCCCCAAAGGTTTTTGAGGGGTGTCAATGATTGGGGCACACATTTTTAGGGGAAAAAAATTTATTACATTTTTTTTTTTTGATAGTTCGAATAAAAATTGGAAGAATCAACGGCGACCTGATTTTTCATAACCACTTCAGCTAAGAGTGCCGATATTAGTGAAAGACGAGCCAAAACATTATGACCAGCTACAAGAGAACAGCTGGCCCTCAGAGTCGATGCGCTGGACACAGAAGAAACGGTACTTGAACAGCTTTCAGAATGACCAAATTTTTATTTCCAAATGACTAAGTCGAAACAGCTTAGAAGCGTGAAAGGTGCTGGGGGTTCCTGAGAAACAGTGGTGAGGACCGACTGACAGTGGATCAAGGAGGGACAAACCACAAACTAGCAACGGGCTGTTCGGTGACCAAGGCTATCCTATCAGGTTTGAACCAACAGAAAGAACAATTAACCGTAGAGAAAATAGCAGAAAATTTTAACTAAATTTACAGTCAACACAGTACATCAGGCTAGCTACACTACCGCTCAAAAGTTTGGGATCACTTGCACATTTCTTTGTTTTCCAAAGGAAAATACATTTTCATGCATTTCACAAACATTTTTATCCATTTCACAAACGATTAAAATTAATCAGATGATTTTCAAAGAAGATTCTACATTTTTGCATTGAGGCCTATTACCTGCAACTGTCAGTCTTCTGCATCAATCTTCTGGTATGGCTGCTAATCCAAGTTAAGCATTTTATTAGGCTGATTGATGATTAGAAACCCCTTCTGCAAATGTTTTGCACAGCTGAAAACCGTTGAACTAATAAGGGATCGCAAAAGGGAGCATGGCATTCTTGAGGTTGGTTTAGTACCTGAAGCATCAGCAGTTGTTTGTTTGTTTACAGGCTCAAAATGGCCAGAAAGAAAGAACCTCCTTTAGAGACCCGTCAGTCTATTGTTGTGCTTAGAAAAGGAGGCTATTCAATACGAGAAATTGAAAACTTAAAATCTCTTACCATACTGTCAACTACTCCCTTCAGAGAGCAGCAAGGACAGAAAAAAGGAGTGGGAGGCCCCGATGCACAACTGTGCAAGAAAATAAATATCTGAGAGTGTGTAGTTTAAGACAAAGACGCCTCACAGGTTGTCAACTAGCAGCTGCGCTATATAGTTCCGTCAAACACCAGTTTCAGTATCAACAGTGAAAGTGGTTTTTTTTTTTTTTATGAAGGCAAAGTTGGAAGTACATATTCATCATTTTCCATTAAAATCATTATTTATAACTCAGACAATGTCAGCATGTTCTGTTCATTTGCTATATTTCCTATCCAGACTAATTTCATGTGTGTTTCCATGGAAAACAAGAAAATTTCCAAGTGATCCCAAACTTGAGCGGTAGTGTATGTATAGGCATTTCCAGCTATAGACCAGCATGCCTGCCCATTCTAACTCCTGTCCACCAATGAAAGCACTTAAAATGGGCACATGAGCATCTGTACTGGACCTTGGAGGAAACTGGTCACTTTATCAGTTTTGTCCCATTTTGTTTTACGTCATGTACATCAGTCAGGATTGTGTGAGCAGGTTACCTGGTTGAGGAAATGGCTCCAGGTTGCACAGTGGGAATAACAGAAGGAGGTGGAGAGAGATTAATACTCCAGGAAATGTCTTCCTGGGAAACACACGATTTCCAGCATACGTGTGGACATCAAACTGACAGAGCTGCTTTGGCAGCACACATAGTCAGTGAGAATACATGCATGCATTCATTAATTCATCAATCTTCTCTTGGTTCATCATTTTAGTTGGCATTTTCTTTCATGCAAGGCATGGAGTTTGGGATCATGCAGTTCCTCTGGTACCTGAGAGTGTTTTTATTCAGAACTCATTTTAAAAAATGATCATGGTATAAGTCCTATAAGTTTTTATGATTGTGAGAATGCTGGAATGCTGTTAGAGATTGCTGAGGGTTATCTCCAGGTGTCAGGACAGGAAATAGACGAGATGAAATACGTTGGGAATCTCAGCCAGGACCCCCATCAGTGCACGGATGTATCATTTAGGCTCTAAACTGGCCACACCCCCAATGTAGCTATGGTTACCATGGTAAAAATTATGTCCCTTCATGTGACATGTATGCACATTTGAAACCATTCACAGTGTTCAGTAAATCGAAAGGAAATGAAGAATATACAGAATAACTGCCTTTACTTTCCAGCAGGGGGAGTTCTAATACAGTCCTCACATCATCTTCAGTATTCTGCCTGTGTTGATCCCACAGCAGCTCGATTTCACGGTTGTCTGTTAATTTGGGGATCCGTGGGAGTTCTGTCCAGAGGGCTAAGATTCCTTTCAGATTTGACATTTAATTTCTAGCCTGTAATAATAATTCTGGCTGACCTTCTCTGGCCAAGGATTCAGTGTGCAATGTGTACCACAGCCTGTAACGCATTAAAAGTGTCAATACCGAATTTGTTTATTGGAAGTTAGAACATAGAATATATTTATGAGAATTTTTCGCACTGACTGCAGTATTTGTATTATCTGGAGAAAGAGGTGAGAGTGTGTGAAAGTACAATTTTGTTGAATGTTTTGGCTCGAGATTCTGTTTTTCTCTGTTGTACAGTGCCAGTCAAAAGTTCGGACACGCCCACATTTTCCTGATAACTGATTGAAAAAAGAAATAAAAACCTTTTATTTTACCAAAAAAAAAAAATTTTGTTTCCATACAACTAACCACCATCTGTAATAATAATTGCTGAGTATATTCCCATACAGTATGCGCACACAGCATGAAGAAAAGGTACTTTCCCCCTTCCCAGTTTTTTCCATTTTTCATATTTGTCATATTTAAATGTTTCAGATCATCTAAATATTTTTTAATACTTGACAAAGATAACCAGAGTAAACAAAACATTCAGTTTTTAAATGATGATTCTGTTAACTGAAGGAAAAAAGCTATCCATCCCTATCTGGCCCCATTTTAACAAGTAATTGCACCCTGAGGTAAGAAAATCAACCAAGAAACTAATTTCATTGATAACTGGGTTGAATTTCACTGGACATGCCTCGACATGAGCACTGCCAGCCTGGCTGAATCTAAACATCACTTCAATAAAACCTGTCTGGCAATGTGAAGTAGACAAAAAATTACACGATGCTGCGATGGAAAAAAAAATGTAATTTTTTTTCCCTCAAAGTTTTAAGAAACAAAGGTTTTGAGATCTATCTGTCTGGAACAGGTTACGAAGTTTATATCTATGGCTCTTGGAATCCAGTGAATCACGTTGAGGGCCATAACTGTATCCCCGGACGACAAGTAGGTGTGATACTATGGATTAGCGATCATTGTACTGCGTCCTCGGCGATTTTGTGTGAGCACTCAACACGTCACAATTCTTTATGGATTCCTTCCATATTTGGCATGAACCTTGTGTGAGGTAAGATCACAAAGCCTATCGATTTTGGGAGTGATTGCTTGAGGGCGTCGGGGGTTGAGATGTGGGCAACCGACAGTCTAGTTTACAAATGGAGAAAACTTGGAACAGTGGTGAACCTTCCCAGGAGTAGCTGGCCAACTAAAATTTCTGCCTGAGCACATCCACAACTCTGCAGGCCTCACTTGCCTCAGTCTAGGTCAGTGTTCATGATTCCAAAATAAGAAAAAGACTGGCCAAAAATGGGATCCATGGGTGGCCTGCACCATGAAAACTACTGCTAACAAAACAAGGCCCTTCCCATATCTGCCAGAAGATGTCTTGATGATCCCCAAGATTCTTTGAATCATATACATTATACTGTGTACTCATACTGATAAGTGAAAAGTGTAACTTTTTGGAAGACGTGGGCCTCGATACACCTGGCCCAAAGCAAATACAGCATTCAACAACAAGAGCATCATACCAACTGTCAAGCACAATGGTGTTAGTGCGATGGAAGCCTGACTTAAAGCTTCTGTACAGTGGGGTTATCCAGCAATGATGTGAAGCACGCAAGCAAGTCCATTTATGAATGGCTAACAAAAACAAAATTGACAGTTTTGGAGCGGTTTTGTCCGAGTCCCGCATTGAATCCATTTGAGATGCAGTGGCATGGCCTTAAAAAGGAGTTTATGCTCGAAAACCCTCCAATGAGGCTGAATTAAAATAATTCTGTGAAGATGAATAGGCTAAAATTCCTCCAGAGTGTGTGAGGTTTTACGAAATGAGCCAAGAGCGAAAACCAGATAAATGCAAAATGGAGGCTTTATTTCTGAAGGGGGAAACCCCCCAACAGAGCTGGTAACAGTACAATGTCCACAATCCACAAACAGAATCCAAAGGGCAAAGTCCAAAACTGTAACCAGGGCACCAATAACAAAACTCAAGGTCAGGCAAAAATGGTTCGGTACACAGGCGTGGGTTTGGTGGAGAGACAAACTCATAAGCCGTAAACAGTCCGAATCCAAATACCAGGGCAGCAAAGACAATAGACGTGGTCGGGCAAAAATAGGTCAAAACTCACGAAGGCAATCAGATCCAAAAGGGCAAACCAAAAAACAAGTGTCGGGCAATCCAGTCAGAAAGAAAATATCACAGTGAGCAAGGCGAGGAACGTAGCACAAGACAAAGGAGTAAAGACGATCTGACAAGGAACTAAAAGTGCAGACACCTTATATACACATCCGGGGTGAACACATGACTAGGGTAAACAGGTGTAATCAATGACATGGGAGTGACACATGAGGAAAACTAATTACATGAATTTGGCGAATGCCGAAACGCAGACAGGGATAACGAGACATTCCTATGAACGAATAACAGCTCCGGTTAAGGAGTACTAAAGTGTATAGTCTAAAGAAAAGAGAAAGCCTGAGATATAAATGGAAACTGCAGTAGAGATAATTAGTGATAGGCAAGGAGGGCGGAGATACAGATTGGGCGAATGCTGAGAGATCGTTAGTCTATTAGTATGTGCAGCTATACAATCCCGAGTGCAAGTTAGTCAGTTAGTATGAATATACAATGTTAATCGGGGTTAGTAATTATCGAAAACAATAAACTGTTCGTAGGGTTAGTAGATAGCATAAAGAGAGAGGAAGGAAGAAAACGAGATATGAAGAAAGATTGAAATCCCAGAAACCAGGAAATCACCCGAATGAGTGGCACGTCAGACAAGGGACCGTGGGCAAAGACCTACACCAGACAAGACAGGGGAAAACGAAGTGCAGGACTAGAACCAAAAACCAAAAACAAGACTATGAAACATGGCAAGGCTATGAAACATGGCAAAGACGTAAATAATAACAAAACAAGAAAAATAATAAAACATGAAATCAAACAACCAAAACACAATACATAATCCTAGGGATGGTCAGAGGCAGGCAGTGGTCACTAAAACACAAAAGGCATACATGGCAAGCCAGGCACAGAACTTAAACATGGGGCTAGACAAAAGACATGGCTGAAATGCAGAATCACAACAGAGTGATGTAAAGGACTCACTTCCAGTAATCGTCAACGTTTGATTTTAGTTGTTGCTGCCAAAAGCGGCTTATCCAGTTATTAGGATTGGGAGGGCATCATATGCGTGATGTAGGTTCTGAATTACTCTTTAACTTCAATAAAGTAAATGATCTGCTATATTAAATATATGGTTATGATAAGTTCACACCCAGTACAGCATTTCAAGTTCACAAGGATGCACTGTCCTTATGGTTTGGGTCTGATTGTCTTTTTTTCTCCAGTAAGTCCCACATTTGTTTGACTTTATTTCACTTGTTGGAAAATGGAGGGAATTTGTTTGTCTGTTTACTTTTCAAAATTTTGTAATAATTCCACATTTCTGTAGTTTTGGACATTATTCAGAGAAGTAAATTCCTCTTTTTTTCTTCCTTTTTGACTCCTGTTTTATCTTTTACTGCCTGCCATTTGAGATGATATGGAAATGTCAAACCAGTCAAATTTCACTGAAAACAGAGTCGGTTTATAAGACGAAGATATACGTCTTATACAAGGACTAGAATGTAACAGCCATCTTGTGACGTGGTTTACAAAACTTTGCACTGGTAAGGCTCGCAAAGCTCGATCTTATATAGCTCACTGTTACCACTCTGTGGCAATTATACACAACTGCAAGTGATTATTAGAAGTGGTGGAATGCAGTCCTGGTCTTAATAGACCCGTAAGCTGAGGGCTAGAGGTGTGGCCTCACAATTTTGATGTTTTTAAAACATCAAAACTTTTTCCTAGCGCTATAGTACAGTGGTCTCGAATTATTGAGGTCAAAGATGGAGTCCCTAGAGTCTACATGATGAATAATGGTCATAAATTTGAAAGTATTAATTTGTTTCAAAATCGTTTACTTACGTCTGTAATAAACATAATTATTGTGATTTTACTCTCAAGAAGGTTACTAAAGAATTCATGCAACGAACTAAAATGAAGCTCACAATTATTTGATTTTTGAAAATAGCACAAAGATAATCACATAATTTGTGAATATGCTTCAATCCAAACAATGAACTGGAGATTTCACTTTGACAATTGAAATATAAAATATTCAATATAAATATTTATATAAAATATACAATAAGTCTTGAGAAAGCATCAATCACTTACTTTCTCATCAGTCCTCTCCCTACAAAGAAATCGAGACTAAAGAAAGATGCCGATAAAGAAATCTAATATCTCATCTGCAGGCATGAATAAACCTTTGCCACTCAAAGAAATGTGAACTGAAATAACCTATGATAGTATAAGAAGATGTATCAGACTGCTGTGCTGATATTGAGTCAATTTAAAGGGACACAGAACTCAATTCATCAGGATTTGAGGCCAATTGAAAGACACGTTTGATCAGATGAAATCAGGCCTCTACCAGTTTCTGTGCATGAGGTTTTGTATATTTTAATCAATAATTCTGTGAATACGCGATACTTTGAAGACATTTTAAGGCAGTAATTTAGCTTCAGTTTCAGTTTTGCTCCATGTTGAAAGGTGCACTTTCCTGTTAAAACCATTTCTAGTTCGTATCTTGGCAAATCTATTTGGGGGAATCCACGAACGACATTGGTTTCCCTAAAAATGCTGCATTACTGCATCCACCGACAATGTACCTTTTTGGCATTGTTCACTTTGAATGTTTTACCAACAGATCGTAAACTTTTTGATGCAGCCGAACGAGTAAACGCAGTTCATGTGTGGTGCAGTATGTTGCTGGCAAATACAGGCAAAATAGAATGAGCTGCCTGTGCCATTTTACCCCGATGACGTACTGATTCCGTCACCTGATGTCAACTTTTTCAAGGGCCGCAGCTTATTTACAATAAAATAATCTTGAAACATTTAGCATCACATGTAAACTGAAACAATTTTTTATAAAAATTGATGGTATTGTGATGAATACGCATGTGCCAATTCAATGAAAAGGGAAAATGACCATATAATGGCACCTTTAACTGGATTTGTTTTCAAGTGGTTACTGTTGTGGTGTTTTGTGTTACAGCCAATTCTATACACTTGACACGAAAGGATTTTGAGTCGTAACAGGTGGATTCTGGGTCTCTCCTCATCCATGTGAGAAGCGTAAGTTTTGATTGAGAAACTCTTTCATTTTTAAAACTTTTATTGCTTGTTGCTATATTGGGGGCCACGGTGAACAGCTCTGTTTTTATTATACCTTTAATTGCTGTGTACTACTGAGAGTAAAGTTTGCAGAATTAGCTTCTGGTTGAACCAGTGTTACTCCTCATTGCTGCAAACCACATCAAGCTGCAGAGTAGCACTTCGTTGGTTTGTATCGGAGTTGCTCTACGTTTTGTCATTTTGTTGCATTTTTATTACAATATTGCTCCTAATCAGTAAACTACCTTTACAGTGTTGTAATTTTGTTTACGTTGCTGCCATGGGCATTTAGAGACAGCACTTCTGAATTCTGAAAACTGCATCTCAAAGTCTTGTTGACTTGGAGTTGGATTTAATTTGGAATGTTTGCGTGATGACCCAATGTTAGAACACTTAAACAGCTGCAGGAGAGCTGACATTAGGGTTATCGTGGACTATAAAATTGACACGGTCCGCTCTGAAAGGAAACGGGCCTTTTAAGACAAGTTCATGGAGGAACAGCCCAAAAAGCACATTTTCTTTGTAGGTGAAGATCCAGTGGAATCTATTGTAATCAATTACAGGAGCCCTGAAAGTACAGCTCAGTGTATACAATTAAAATTGGAGGCAAATGAACTTGTGAAGGCCAGTTTGCAACAAAGATTCACAAGGAGACTAAATCATTTCAGAACGTTGCAGGAGGAAGTTGTTGTAAATGGATCAGCTCGACTCTATCTGATGGTGTTGACCACGATTCTGCTCGTCAAGTCACAGTTTGCTGGTTTTAGAACGTAAGGCAGGTTACATGTTTCAAAAGCCAGTCAGCTGGTAACAAAGTCTGCTGTTCGAGTCACCAACAAACCGTCAGCTGCTCGCGTCTCCGTAAGACTGTGACAGTATATGCACATTCGACAGCTTGTGCTGCCGGCCCCACAAAACTTCTCGTCCATGCATTACCTGCCATCATGTATACATGTGCTTTAGTAAAGATAAATGTTCATTTGAATGCACTGAATCGGCACTCCACATGTATAAAGGCAGGCGCTGTAGTCCAAGAGATGTGTCTTTAATGCGATTTGACAGCATTAGTTTGTTTTTCTCATTGGACACGTAGCAGACGTCTCATTCTGAGAGAACGGATCATTTGCTCTCAGAGTCTAGCTGCCAGGCTGTCTTAACTCGACTCGAGTCTGATTCAGTGGCTTCTCAGTCACTGAGCAGTGAGGGATAATGTGTGGGGAGCCGGTCATTATTACAAAATAAACCCTGACAGGGTTCACTTAGGGGTCTTGAATCACCCTGATGTGATTCATTTCGCGATAATGACCGGCTCGCTGCACATTATCCTGCAACTCATGCCCCTACTTTCTCAATAAATCAATAGTTTGACGAACAATATTGATTAGAAAATGATTTTATTGAGTTCAAACTGATTTTATTGCTTCTCTTATTGAAAGTCGGTGAGATTCTGCGGTTGGAACTGTGTTGCCTCCAGAGCGTTTGCCTGTTGTTTACAGCAGCGGTCTGTCAGAAATGACAGACCACAGAATGTCGTATTTGACCAGTCAGAATTGCGTATTCAACTAAGCTGTGTAATTACCCTCCGTACCAGTTCTAAAGATGAACATGGAGCCTGACTGTGTTGGAAAATGTTATGTATGGCGGACATGGAATCCAATGCCTGTGCTGACCTCCAATGTCAAATAGAATTCGACTTAAGCAGAGACGTGCGGTCAGGGGAGGCAGTGACTCCACCTTTAATCGCTGGATTTTGTCAACCTGTTTCCATGGAATATGCCTGATTGACAATCAATCAATTTTAAATTTTTTACCAAACAAATTAGATCTAGCCTATAATGTTGCCTGTAATGATTAAGAGGTAATAATGACAAGAAGATTTATTTACGTATATGCTTTAATTCAAGAACTGCAAGGATGGAAATCCTTAATAATTAATTCGTAAAATTCTCTCTCGGTATTCTGTGTTTCGTTTTAACCTTTTGTTTATCAGATTATGAAAGAAGACTGAAAATAACGGCTTATTTCATTTATTTATTTATTTTGAATGGCATTAGAAAGTTCGCAGTTAAGGGGGAAAACATGATTGTAAATATATTGATCAAACATTGAACACAACAAAAGAAAAGTTTTAATATTTGTTAATGGTATTGCGTTAGCTTCCTGTAAGCAAATATGAGCTGTCTCGTGAGCATTTTAAGTTCAGTACACTGAGCAATAATGCTGTGGAACCTGAAACTGGCTCGTCATTCTGCCAATTAGTCTTAGTAAATTACATCAGTCCTCTGATTGCTATTCAAGCAAAGTAATAGGGACTTATCCTTTGTTTAACGGTGAGAATTCTGCCCCACCTAACTTACCTCCGACGGCGCATCACTGGACCTAACCTGGCAGAGCAGCCGGGGCACAAGAGTGGGTCTAAATCTGGGAAATGGGCCAACCTGTTTAAAACCTTTCAGACCAACTGACTTTTCACATTTGGTTGAAACGGTATTTTAAATGCATCTACAGTTGATGGTCATAGGTGAACAGTCACTGGTTGTAGTTACTCTGTTGCTATCGTGGCTGGTCTTTGGCTCGTAAAGGTTGATCAAGCTGATAGAAAAAGCTGGTAGCTGAAGCGTTGGCCTTTGGGTACACAGCTGCAGAACTGTTTATCAGCTTGCTAAATTCAACCAGGTAAAAATGTGGAAACCCTTGTGATCTTGAGGTAGGCCGATCTATACTGGCTTTCTCAGCAGTGAATGTAAACCTGACTTTGCAGGCGATGGTACTGCCACACTTTCATGACCCTGCACAGGCTTTGTAGGACAGGGATCAGCCTAGTACTGGACCTCCTGAAACATCTTTGGATGTCCGCTATGGTTCAGAATCAGATTCTTCTGTCGAATGACCACCTTGTTTGCCAGAGCGAGTGTGAGTATTTTAGAGCTCCATTGAAACATCTGCAAATCAGAGCTGGTATGGCATTCCTAGAATAAAAAAAAAGAAAATAGAATTGGTAGAACTGACTAATGAAGAGTTTTGACTAACATATTGACTAATCCAGTCAGATGGGCCTCCCCTGCCTGTATAAAAATACGAGGAATGGAAATGTGGGCAGACCTTCGGAAGTCTCTTGTAGGATGTAGGAGGTAGATGTGGGCCAATATAAAGGAAGGTTGTAATGAGTAAATTAAATCTCACCTCCAGTTAGAACTGGTACATTGGATTGATTTTATTAAGATCATTCATTATGCAGCTGAGGGGCTCTTGCAGGCCTGAAATGGCAGTGCTCATATGCTTCATTAATTTGTACTGCGTTAACTTTTGCCTCTGGAACCTATAACACAGAGTGATCAGTGAGCAGGACTAGTCATTGTCCAGTAGCAATTTAAAATGTAAATGTGCTCTAGGGGGTTTCCGCTCTGCTCCCATACTCACACACTCTTACTTATGAACACACATACACGGACACGCGCGCCGCACGCACACACACACACACACACACACACACACACGCAGACATACACACACTTGCAAATATACACGGACAAACGCGCGGGCGCGCGCGCGCACACACACACACACACACACACACACACACATGCACACTCATGCACATCCTCGCGAACACGTATGGACATGCACACACGCGCGCACCTATGACAATCTACTTCTTCATCTCCTATTAAAAATGAAGCCCGCTGGCCGTGTTTAGTGTCAGGGAACGGTGAATCGGCCACGGGCCAAAAGGAAACAGTGCGGCAGGGCGGCAACTCTCTGGCAGAAATGACAGATGACCCTTTAACTGTGAATTTTGACTGTCCACTGTTGTCCTCAAAACTACGTTGTAAATGTACAAGTTGTAGTGCATAAATATCATAAAATTGTAAGAAATGTACTTCAATTAATAAATAAATAAATAAATAAAAATCTGCGGAAGGCTCTAATTTGGACCCCCCCCAATGTCTGTCCAGTGGTTTAACCCTGGCCTGTAACACTTGTTCAAGTGTAGTTCATGGGTCACTGTAACTCTGGGAAGGTTGGAAGGTTGAGAGATGTTCATAAAACACCTATTTGCTGCATTCCACAGGATGCCAGGTTAATAGGTAACAGGTAATGCTATTGTGAGTTCCAAGGAAATAGACAACCGCAAAAGACTTCATCATTTATGAGGAAGTATGGAAATATGGTTTAGGAACAAAATTTCTCTGGACACAATCATAAGGAATTTAGGGATTTCTCTTGCAACAGTCCAAAGTATTATTAAATGATAAGAGAATCTGAAGAAATCAGTGTGTGGCATGTGATACAACAGCCTTCCAGGAAGGCTCAATCAGATCTTTGCCAGAGAGGATGTTTAGTTCTGCATTAAGTTACAGCAGCTGCTTCAGTAATAATGGAAGGTGAAGATGCTGCTTTCTGCATGGACAACCCATTAACCAAAATGTCATCAAACTCTTAAATAAGGAGGTTAGTGATCTAAGACTTAAACATTCACGGTTGGAACAGCATCCTACATCATCTACACAAACTAGATTAACCCAAATTGATTACTTAAGCCCAGCATTCCCACCAATTTTCGTTCTTCCCAAAACTTATTTTACAAATGATCAGATCAACCAAATGGTGTAATTAAGACCTACAATATTGCATTAAGCCAGAAACATTTTTCTCAAAGAATAGCGCAAAAACAATGGATTCAATCAAACTATGGAGAACAATGAGAGAAAGGGGGAAACATTTAGAAAATTAGCAGGAAAGCACTCCGTTATCATACCATTATTTCAGTCACTTTCAATTCTCACATATTTACAATCTGTTTAATCTTTGTTTACAAACATGCCGCTTTGCCTTTTTCCTGATTTGACATGTCTGTTTCCTTCGGCTTTCTTCCAAACTGTCAGCAGGTTATTTAAACACATCTATTTTTTATATTAAAAACTTCATATGTCCATTCCGTATACATTATAGCTTATGAAACTCAACTCAGATGATTTAGTGATTTTTTTAACATATTTACTGTTTTTTTCTATCATATTTGTCAATAGAATGAAATGCCTTCAAGTGCCTCTCCTAACGATGATATTGATATGAGTATTTTTCAGAAGCACCACATTCCAGCGGCGTCTTCATGGATTTTCAGCAAATTGTGGTGAAAGAACCAAAATTTAGTGAAATATAAATGCAATTTTCGAATAAAGCTCTGGTTTTACAGTTGGCCGATTTGATTTCTTTGAAAGATGCAGGTCTCTGTTGTATGTTTAAAAATGCAAACGTTGAGGCCAATTTGACTGAGATTAAAAGAAATGATTTGCTCATTAGGGGAACTGCTCATTTTCCTCATTTGCACAAAATTGCAGCAGAGAATACAAAAGATGTACAGTATTCTTTTAAAATAGTAATTACTCTGACTACAGTATTGCCAGAAATGTATTAAGGAAAATATCATATTTTGAGGATATTTTATTTTAGCAATGGGGTTTCCAACATTTTACAGTGAATATTTCAGCTGCAAGAATTGGAAGCTCCACCTTCACTCCTTAAATGAGTTTTCTCGTCACAAAATCTCAGGTGATATTATTAAAACATAAATAAAAACAGCTCAGATGACTGATCGTTCACTGAATACGTGCCAAGCCTTTAATTACTCACTTCTTTTCTTCTTCCTGAATGTATGTTATCTGAGGATTTGGTCTCTGCCTCAAAGTACGGAACAGGTTTCCAACACCTGACACAATGGTTAGTGCAGTACAAATAAAAAAATACAGTACAATACAGTAAATTTCAGACAGTTCAAATCGTGACATACACAACACCGTACATTTTAGTATTTAGCGCCCCGGAGGCAATGCATTGCTAAAGCAACCTTGAACCCCTTACCGCCGAGACAATTAAATAGCTTTTTCAATCATGTATAAGAAAAGCACTGATCCTAAAATACAGATGATGGCCTAGGGCTTTGATTCTTAAGCAAATGTATTTTGGCTGGTTAGGTTTTGACACACAGAAGATGTCTATCATGCTGATTAAATACTCACTCTGTTCCAAAATGAAGAGTCGAGCAATACTTTAAAGTGTGTGCCACTTGATGCAGTTTTTCCTCACAATTGTCAACGAAAGGGTGCAAGACAAAGTATTTATTCAGATGCTGCAGAAAAAAAAAATCTATATTTTTAAAATTATTTTAATTTGGCCAGTGAAGTTAATGACAGTCATAATGGAATGCTCCTGTAGTTGTTCTGCTCGCGCAGTTATGTTCGTTGAGACGGCTCTGCCCCAAGGTGAATGATTTTGTGGATAAATGAAGGTCATGTGTCTCTCCCATAATTCCCTGCCAGTGTTCTGACACTGACCCTTTCAAAACAAGGGGAAGGTCTGCAAAGTCTCTCTGCAGCAGTGACGTAGAGAAAAACTGGACTGCGCAAAGTCGCCCCCTTTCTCATGGTAAGTCATTTAACGTCCGGTCATGGCAAAGCAAAGCATCTAGTGCTTTAAACAATTGGGATGTGTATTATTTTTGAGCCAAAATGATTAGTTACTGTTGCGCTGGTGGCTGTGATAACCATGCAGACCGTGCAGAAAAAAGTTTTTTTTATTCTCTCTAAAACCATGGTTTAATTAATATTTATGGTTAAATATTAGACCTTTTTTTTAACTATCACTTTACCTTATTTTGATGATGTTGGCTAATTCCTGAAAGCTTTCACTTATAGGTATGTCCTAATTTGAAAAAGTGCCCTGTAGCAACTTTTTTTTTTAGATTATTATTTTCTGATTAGAGGTGTATACTGTATTTATTAAGCGTTTTTGTCATGACCGGAAGCTGGCGCCTGTATGACCATGGCATAATACACCAAGAATAGAGAGCGCGGGGTCCAGTTTTTTTCTCTATGTCATTACTCTGCAGCAACGATCAAAGAGTCGCATGACTATCGCGATGGGTGGTAAGGCCCCGAATACAGATCAGCTTTAATTGTTGCAGGTCTTATTGCCACAGTATGTCAATCAGAACCTTTGAATTCCGGAAAATTCCTCACTCTTCATGCTGTTAAATGGTGTATCCAATTAAGCATGTTGGAATTCATGCTCTTCAGTCAAGGTTAAATGAAAGTAGCTTCTCCTGTCAGTTGGGTGATTAAATGTTGCCTACATCAGGCACATTTATGTGCAAAATTAAAATTTGGGTCCAAAGCATGAATCTTTATGAGTTCGTTAATTATCAACCGGTCTTGCTACATAAATGCCCAGTCCAATTCTTCTTAATCACCACCTTCATTTTGAAAAATGTACTTTGGTCTCCATATTAAACAGGAATTCAATCTTCAATTAGTGCTTTAAATATGCAAAAAAAAAAAAAAAAAAAGTAGAAGAGGATACTTTGATCACCTGACTTCGGTCAGGTCTTTCAGAGATACAACTTCCTGAAAATTTGTTTTAAAAAAAAAACCCCTCAGCCATGGGAACAAAATCCTCATGCTGTTCTATACCAGTCAATTATATATTTAAACATACAGATTTATCCTTATCCTGTATATATTACACTTCTAGTGCTAATGGGATGGAGAAAACACATTTACTCTCAGTTGAGAATGCTAACAGCATTATCTGCCAGTTAAACAGCAATGAAATGCTCCCTGCAGCTCAAATAAACAACTGGGTGCAATACAGATGGATCCAGGTATTGCTAAACTGAGACTGACGGCACTCTCTCAGATGCGAAGCACATACAATTTTCAGTACATTAGGTCATGCATATTCCTCACCATATACCTTATTAATGGTCCAATAAAAAAATAAACATATGCACACTACATAAGGCGCATTGTACGACATTATCTTCAAGAGTACATCAAAAACAAGTAATAATAATGTGAGAAATATTAATTCGATATTTTAACTTTGAGTCTCTCTGTGAATAGAGAACTCATTTTGGTTCTTAGAACAATCAAAGAACGATATGGAAAGTTACACTAACAAAAAAAAAACAACTATTTGTTTTAACATAAAAAGGTTAGTGTCCTGGCTGCCTTAGAATTTTAAGTTAATTGAATTTAAGATGAAAAGTTAAGGTAATTTTCAAATTCTCAAAATTTTAAGGCCACCCAGACACTAATTGCTTATAGTCAAAACTATTATTTTTTACAGTATAGATCAAGCAATCACATACATTTCCTGCCTGTCTTGTTTCCATTGTAAACCTCAAGCAGAAGGAATGAATATTGATTCAATTAGGGAATTGAGGCTCGTCGCTCATGTTGATTTTAAAATTGAACGCTCGCACCCATCCATACATTAGCTAATTAGTTTAGTCCTAGTCAAGGTTGAGTGGGTATAAAACATTATTACATTAATTCTCCATTCCAATATGTGATAATGAACATTCCTAAACCACATCACATGGTAACATTCATGAATAAATTATGACCATCAGGTAATACTGCCTCTCACATGACATAGCGTACATTGAAATTATCCCCTGTGACACGGGAAAAACCTGTTTACAACAATCAATGTGATTGTTCTCAAAAATATTTTAAGAGTGAATGACAATCCACTTGGAATGTTCTCAATTATTCTTGAACATATTTGTTAGCCTGCAAAACCATCAAAGCACAGGAGGAGTAACTGAGAGAGACACGGGCATCTTCGCATGACATTCGCCAGTTATTTTGGGGACAAATGAAATTCGAGAATACTACACACTGACAAAAATGAACAATCATGCATTGTAACAGAAATTAATTTTGCTCCGGTTAGATAGACCCTGCGTGGTGTTATTAATGAGGGTGTGCACTTGTAAGTCTTGCAGTTGCTTGTGATGAATGCGATAAAGGTGGGAAAGCATGATGAGTAATGACCGCACATCTGAGATAAAATCAGAGGACCTGTACAGGGGAGGTCTACTGCGCATACTTCATATCTCAGTGTAATATAACGCGACTATTCTGTTAAATCAGCCATTCAGCAGACACTTACTTTCTGATGAATATTAGACAAGGAAATCATGTTTGACTACACACTTTGGTGGCACTTTACCTGAAGAGAGTCTTTTGTAGGGTTCATTATTTCACAGTGCATTGACGTGTGCATAAGGTGGAGTGCAGATGAGGGAAAGAGGCGTTGAAAGGCATTGAGAGGACAGAGTGGAAGGAGTTTACCATTTTGTGCAATAGGAGACCGAATTGCTGTACAACTTTGGTCAGATCCTCGTACGGCACCTACCTGTCACAAACCTCACGTGAATCCCTTACGCATCTCCTGCCATCTAGTGGCTGGCGGGTCTTGCAGATATATTGTCTCCTTTGATTGGTTTGACGTCCTGCGTGCCTCCCTCGCCAGGTGTCACACCTTTGTGTTCCCCATGCCCTTACGTGTGTGTTTCGCCGCATATAAACCCTTTACATTGACTGTGCAAGTTGCTGAATTGCTGCTTGCTGTATGCCTTTTAGCAACTAGCCAGTATCGTCCTAGTTAGTTTATTGCCTTTGGGAATCTTTGTCCATTCGTGATCTTTTACGATGGTTAAATCTAGAAGTACTCTTCCTAGCCTTACCAATAAGAACAAGCTCCCAAGCCTTTCTCTCGGTCTCCAGGATTGGGACCACAATCCAACTGATCAACCCTCAGTCTGTTGCTTTACCCAGTTTATTAGGAACACCTTCCAAGTCTTCTGCAGTCATTCGGATTGGGAATGCATTCCTCCCTGGTTCTGCCATCTGACAGATCTGCTTTAGCAAGTATGTTCTCATTCGGGCTACTACCCCGGGATGCCATTGGTCAGGCGCAGACACGCCCCCTCACTCAGGCCTGCTCTATCTGGACTGAACTGCACCATTCTGCTCCAGGATCCATCCCTCACACTCATTATCATATTATTACTATCAATAAACCCTACTATTGGACTATACTTCATCTCTGCATTTGGTTCCTTGGCTGGATCATAACACCTACCGTTGCTTGGATACTCAGTCTGTGTGACTGCTGCTATCCATGGGCCACAGAAACAGGCCTCTGCTAGTAATGTTTTATTCTTTAGTGAGCTTTCTCTACCAGTAAATACATGTTATGTCTGTCATAGCACACAGTAATATAACCAAAGAAAGACTAATACATTTAATTTCAATGTCCCCAATTCCCCTAATGTAATGAATTGTGCATTAAAATTTATGCAAGCATTCTAAAATCATGTTACATGGTTGGCAACTTACTGAACTGTGATTTTGGCTTTCATAAACTTTAAACCTTTAGTTTTATTTATTATTAAAGTTTGACATGGTGAGCTCACAGTGAGATACAAGTTAAATGCTTTCCATTAGAAAATTTTGATTTGTGCATTAGTTTGGCGAACGGTCGCCCTGAGGTTGAATGACAACATTGCCTCCATTGCAATTAGCGAATTGCTAGCTAATTGAAAATCTGATCCCAAGAACTATTTTAATTTTAAGGTTTTAGATCAACTTTAAAGTATATGCCAACTCTCTGATTAGCTATTTAGCTCAATAAATGATCTGACATTGTTTTGTATCATGCTTGCTAAGTGAGAAAACTACATTCTAAGGATCCTAAACATCAACTTTCATTCTTGTAACCATGCTAACCTCCCTCCGTAGATCGTAGATGCCAGAGGGCAAGAGCTGCTCTATTTATGCATGCAGTTTACACCATCTTATCAATAGGTCATGCACCTGAAACGGGTATAGAATATTCATGAGCAGTGCCTCTAAATGATTTAGAATATGGATGAGTTAAGTCTTATAGCTGTTTCCCAGGAATTGTATGAATTAAACTCCTGAGCTAAGCCTGATGTGCAAACTGCCTAATATACCTGCCCATAGTATCTATCCAGCAGTTAATAAAAATGATCTCTTGCATCAGAAAAAATCGTTGTCCTTTTTGGCTACCACTTCAGCTATAATGGACCAAAGATATTCCATTTAAGTAGTGAAAAAATTGGTGTTCTGACGGAAAAAAATTCAACATAGTATCATTACGAAGTCATTCTACCATCAATTATAGTCATCAAATATGGGAAAATGCATGATTTCCTACCATTGATTGATGCATAGTTTTTTCCCTCGAAGAATTCAGTGGTCACTTAAGTCCTCATTTGAACTCTCACTGAAATCCAGCAAGTTTAGTGCTTGCTCTGGCTTATCTGCATAAAGCACAGTTATAGTTCATGCCCACATGAAACTTTCTTGGTAATTATCTATTGATTGACACTTTTTAAATCCAATTTCAGACTTTCCACAGTAATTGAAAGACATTGATTGGACCCCCAGAAAAGCATTTAAACCCTTGCATATAATCAAGTTAGGTTGAGTTCTCCCAAGTTAGCATATATAAATGAGGAAATGGATTGGGGGAAAAAAAAGACTGCCAAAAGCTAGCCAAAGGTGCTTAGGTTACATTTACAAAATGGAAATGTGATAATGACATGGATAAGGGGAGTCATTCTGAATAGAACCGGACTGGAGGGCTGATACGTTGATTCTCTGGAGGAGAAATTCAATGATGAAGAGTTTTTCTTCATGCATTGTTAGTGCAACTATTGTTATATGGTGTAGCTATATATTACTTAGATCCAGCTGGCTAGCTCACTGTTTTTTATTTTCGTTCTGACACGGTAATCACACAGCTGGTCTGGCACATGGTTAATAATGGTAAATAAAAATAATCATAAGCCTTTACTAATAATACTGTATGTGATGGGATTTTGCTCAATGTGGCAATTTGTTTAAGAATTTATGCTGCATGCAAGGAAATAGAGTGCCTATGTAGTCGTTATTTTAAAATGTATATAGCTCAAGCATTTCAGTAGACCCCCCTGCTATGTTCGTTGCACTGAGTCAGTGCAATCTTGGGTAACATATTGCCTGTTTTTCCCTGATAGTGGAATATCTATTTTCTAAAAATAAGGTGTATTTCAGATATTATTAAGTTATTGAGTTATACTTGCTCCTTATAAGTTGTGAAAATCATTTGTACAATCTTGGGTGCTGGGAGGTGGGAACTGCTAGCTTTCCATTGCAGAGTGAACGTTTCAATGGTATAATAAGCAGCTCCTGAATGAGTTTGTATGCTGGCTGATGGGGTGCTGACGAAAAATTGATAAAATTCTGAACTTTATCATGGAGAAAAGGCATATTTTTGTTTTGGAGAGGTCACTGGTGACTACTGATGTCCATCCGCACCTATATTGATAGGCTTATGCTAAATTCTGCTAGAAAAACAATGATTCATATTGAACTTTATGAGTCAAAAGTTCATCTTTATTGAATCATCAAATAATCATATGCTTAACATTGCGCAATTTTGAGGGCTCTGACAGCGTGGGAAGCCACTTGGAGGGCTATCTTATTTGACTCATGAATGGAAGATAATTTTGAATATCACTGTCAGATGAAGTACTCTTATGGTCAAGGAGTTTATGATCCCAGAAATATATTGTTTTAACACCCAGCCGTTTTAAAATTCTCAGTATTTTTTTAATATAATATATATATATTTAATATAATATAAAAGGCCTTGCATAGAATAACACATAAATATCCAGATTTGGCCTCTGTGTGAAGGGTTTCATGATATATCCCATGTGTAAATGCAAACATGAAGTCTTGTCTTGTTCTCAGATCCCTAGCTGTTTGGTATATGTTTTTTCTGCTACGTCATGTCCCCTGGTACATTTTGGGATGCAACACCAGTGATGTGTGTCATTTGAACAGATCTCAGAATAATGGGAAAACAGTAAAGCCTCTGGCTGTCTTCTGTTTAAAGCATTCAATTAACTGAGCACCCTCTGGAGAGCTACTGATCACACGCGTATAGGAATATTGCCTGGAGATGAAAGTTATGAATGCATTCATTCTGGACCATGATTGGAAGGTTCTCTCACTAGGTTCTTACTTAATTAAACTTTCCTCAGTCTGTTTTTCTGCTCTTCACATTAAGAAGGTCAGGGGTCACATAAGCAAGGGCGCCAGGATGCTATTTAATACTGCATTTTGTTTTTCTTGAACCTGAAATCAATAAAATTTTCAGATTGTGCAATTGTGCAGATGATTTCACAAGATTTTCTCATCACCAGACATGAGGAAAGCTGTTGACTGTGGCAAAGAAATAATCTAGATTTCCAGTATGCTAAATGTCAGCACATTGCGCCCCTCACCTGAACAGTGGCTTGTCCAAAATTTCTTGAATAGTGTGAAGTCAATAAGTATGTCTAAGTCAAGATGATAGCTTTTGATTGACATTGCAGGGCTACCAACTTTTGAACAGAGCTGGAGTGAGATTTTTGGTTGGAGTCAGGTCTCGGAGTCTGGATTGGGTTTAAGTTCTGGGATCTAGATGGCAACACATGCCGTCTAGATGGTCTCTGTTCCAGGGACGTCCCTGCATTTTCAAGCAAGACAATACCAGACCACATTCTGCACAGACTACAAGTGCATGGCTCTATTAGCAGAGAGAGTATGTGCTAAATTGGCCTTTGTAAGGACATGGGCTCAGGACTCAAGCATTGACTGGAGTAAAGTTTCACACTGTTTATTTTAGCAATAATCTCAAGAGTGTGGATTGATTACCACTTGTAGGATTGCCGCACAGAATCACTGGGCAGATTCAAAGTCGGAACACAGGCAGAAGATTAGGAATCAGTCAGGCAGAATGCAGTGCAGGGACAAAGGCAGGGTCAGGAACCAGCGATAAATCAGCTGATTGAGTTGATAGGTAGAAGTAAAACATGGTGGGACTGTTACGTTCTGACCCCTGGAATGTCCACCTCTGGTAATCAGGCGAACACAAGACAAGTTGAAAGGTGGGCGGGAGAGAGTAGAGAGGGGCGGGGTAACAAACAAGGGAATAAGAAAAAATGAGAGAACAGAGTATGGGGGGCAAGAGTGGTGGGAGATCAGGGGTGAACAAAGACACATGGAAGCACAACAAACAGAAGGATCAGATGCATAACAGACCTTGATAGCTGGTCGCCCGCTGGTTGACGTGTACCCCCAGACCCCTAAAGCAATCGCTCACAAAATCGATAGGCTTTGTGATCTCACCACATACAAGTCCCACGGCAAATATGAAACAAATATGTTGAAATTTTTGTGACAAGTACAGCACACACAAGAAAATCTCTATGGACGCATCGGCGGAAATCCCACCACCCAGTCCAGCCCCTCTTGCAGGCATCCTGTTATTCAGTGCCGGTCTTGCAGGCCTCTCGCAGCGCAGTCTGGAGTCTGAGGTCGATCCACCATCTAGTCCAGGTCCTGTGGCCATCCTGCTGTGAATTCTGGATCCTGTGTTTGCTTGGCCACCCAGCCCCGGTCCTGTGGGTATACAGCTACCCAGCCCGGGTCCCATGAGCGTCCAGCTACTCATTCCAGGCCCTGTAAGCATCCAGATCCTGAGGGCATTTTGGCCCTGGATCCAGATCCTCGAGGCACTCTGTCGCCTAGTCCTGATTATACAGGCATTCAGCTGCCCAATCCAGATTCCACTGGCAATTCTTTGCCCGGTCCAAATCCTGGAGACACTACTGCACCCTGCCCAGATCCTGGAAGCGCTTCATCGAAGGCACAGATTCAGAGGGATTCTTATCACTCGATCCAGACCCATGAGGCACACTTTCAACATGTTCAGATCTAGGGGCCACTCCGCCACCTACTTCAGCCTCCGGAGGGGACCCGCCACCAGGTCCGGATCCTGCTGCTGATCCGCCAACCAGTTTTTTCACCCAGCCTAGATCCAATTGGACTCTGTCTGCCGCCAAAGCCAGAGGAGCCTCATCCGCCATCTGACCTCCGGGGAGCATTTCCTCCCAGCCCTGATTCAGTCTGCAGTCCTGGTCAAGTCCCCTCTGACCCCTCCTCTCCTGTCTCGTCCTTCGCTGTCTTGTGCCCTCCTTCCTCGCCCCTCTTCTGCAGCCGTTTGGCCTGACGTCACCATTTGGGGACCTGCAGGGGAGGGGGTGTGTGTGTGTAGGGGGGGTTACCGTCGAGTGCCTTGTGTTGATTGTTTTCCGAATAGTCCAGCAGTCTGTGTTTGTTTCAGCCTCTTTTTCCTTAATTGATTCAGTTATTTAATTATCGGCTCGTTACCCTCCTGTGCCTTCCTCACTCTCTTTTTCTCACCTGTAACTTCCTGTGTTTTTGTATTTCACTTCCTGTGTTTAATCTCCCCTGCGATTGTTGTGCAGTGCTCTGTGCCATCTTTCATTGTGCTTCTTTCTCTTCATTGCGTTGTCAGCCAGCTCAATCACAGAGGTTTGAATCACTGGTCTTTCAGCACCGTGGGGAACCATAGTTGCCCAATGGTGCAAGATATCAAAATCAGACGCTTAAACAAGTTGCCACATGATAGGTTTTCAACAGCTCAGGATAACTAAATTTTTAATTCCTTGAAAATGCATTCAGCGCTCAAAGGGTTAAGTATTATAGTAAAGTAACAGTAGACCAATAACTATGCAGGATATCAGAGATTGTTCTCCCTGTGTCAAGCCGCTCCTACGCTGGCATGTTGTTCAGTTCTTCCAAGTTTTGAGGCTCGAGAACATGCCCTATTACCCGTGGATTGCCTTCCCCGTACAGACCTTGGTCTCGCATATGACTACAGCTTTCCACATCCGCTTGGATCCTGTTTGCCCGTTGCATGACTTGGACCAACCCTGAGCACCTGACTGCTCAGTTGTTTTGAGTTTTTTTTTCTGTTTGTGCCGGTTGCAGCTTCTATAACATTATTAAAAGTCTCCCAGCGGCTTTTCAATGGATCTGCGCCAGGTTCCTTCTCTGCCGCTCAAAAACAATGAATGCAAATACAACAGACAAGGAAAATAAAGTTCTGTACCGCAGCCCTGTATGCATATAATGAAGCACTATTATGTTATCAGAAGACAATATAATGTATTTCTCTGAATCACACAAAACATTTCAGATATTGTACCAGAGGGTCACGGAAGGTGGTGGAAAAATTACATTCACGTCTCCTTTTCATGTAATTATCAAAGGAAAAAAAAATCCGTTTAGAATTAATTCTGCATTCCTGCGTTCCATTGTTTCGTGTTTAGTATCCTCTTTCAGTCCCAATTGTGTTTCAGAGCCTCAGAGAATTTGGTTTCCATTAAAATTATTTGCTCATTATATGCTCCACATTTATCCTCCGGTTTCATTTTTTCATAACAAATCAACTTAATCAAGCTCATTAAGTGTCATTATTAGCCATTTATTGTCATCTTCTCTGGTATTTTCCTGATAGGCACGCTCCACACCCACTCTTGCCCCTGATACTCGGGGGTACTCCTCAGCACAATGCACACTGAGGCCTCTTCCTGATTCACTCTGATTGGGCTCCATTGTACTTCTCACTGAAAAAAGATTAAAACACACCTGAAGACCAGAACACTGAGAAAACCCCGGCCAACATTAGTCCTGTTTTAATACAAGCTCATAAATGTACAGCACAGCCTTCATTAAACATGGTGTGTATTTTTCATATTTTGCTTTCTGAAAAGGCTTTACGGCTAGGCCCTACAAAAACACACTAAATGTGAATAATTCTGTTCCTAGCATACAGCGTGGTACAGAATTACTGGTGCACTTCATTAAAATGAGGAATTAAGCCTGCATATACTGTAATTAATAATGGGGTCAATAATCGATAAATATGACAGTAATTGGTTGCATCTTCAACAGCAACAATAAATGAGGAGTCCACTTGCAAAAGCTGCTAAGTCAAGTTTTGGAAATAAATGAGTTATCTCCCTTAGCCTCTCTTTCAGGCTCCTGTGCACTGATAGCTGCACTTTCAAAACCTACTAAATCATGTGATAAATTGTGACGGAAAAAGCGAAACTCAGTCAAAACCCGCCAAGTCAAGGAGGAAAACTGTCAAATTCTGCCAAGTCATCTGCCAATGTGGAAACGTGATTCCGCTTTCGTTCGCTAGAAGGAACCAATCACAGTCGAGCTCTTATAACCTGTTCAGCTTTTGCTTTCTCTAACTCAAGATGGGGCATGTAGACTCAAGTTTTGTTTTGATTGTAAAAAATGCAAACAAATCTCGTAAGGGTTCAAAAAGGAAGCTCCTCAAGCTTGAAAGGTAAGGAACACTATTATGAGTTCGAACCATATCCTTGCATGTCTTAAAATGCATTTCTTGCATGTAGAGTGGGTCCTGAGTCAAATACCTTCACCTATTGAGCAACGGGGCTGGTTTGAACACTGTCAAAACCTTCTAAATTTTCACTCAACTTTCAAAACCTGCTAAGTCAAAACTTTGTGTTGCAAAATCAAAAGTCATTTAAAAAAAAATGAATTGCCTCATGGATTATGTCTGCCAGGCTAATAGTTTCAGAAGTAAAAAATTGGTATCTATGGAGGATAATTTCTATGCCTACCAAAAAATCAGATTTTTTGAAAAAATGGACCAACTTGCCTTAGATGGCCTCGCAGGTGGACTCCTCAAGTGCGGCGCCAGAAAGTCAACTCTTCGGATGGGGGGCGCTTCGCCACCCCGCTCTGTGCCAAGAGATTAGAGCCCAATATATTATTTACAATAGACCATAGATAACACTTCAAATGTTGAAACTGAGACATTTTTATCCACAAAATGAGCTTAATTCAAATTTTCTGGCTGCAACAGGTCTCAAAAAAGTTGGGAAACAGGCAAAATATATAGCAATTAAAATATAAGAGAATCAGCTGAAAGAACATTTAGCAAGTAATTAAGTTAACAGGCATCAGTTGTGTGACATGATTGGCTATAAAAGGGATGTCTTAGAGAGGCTGAGCATTAGAGTATCAGCATTCAGTTCAAAAGCAAGCATCTCTGATGGTATGGGGATGCATTCATGCATATGGTGTCGGACACTTGCATGTTTTAAAAAGCACCATGAATGCTGAAAGGTATATAAAGGTTTTTGAGCAACATATGCTCCCCTCCAGACGACATCTATTCCAGGGAAGGCCTTGTGTATTTCAGCAGGACAATGCAAAACCATATACTGCAGCCATTACAACAGCATGGCTTTATAGTGGAAGAGTGCGTGTGCTGAACTGGCCTGCCTGCAGTCCTGATCTTTCACCGAGTGAGAACATTTGGCGCATAATTAAATGAAAAGTCCATCAAAGGAGACCCAAAATTCTCCAGCAGCTGGAAGCCTGTATTAAACAACAGTGGGATCAAATTCCAATGGCTAAACTCAAGAAACTTGTCTCCTCAATGCCCAGACGCCTCCGCCTCTGTGTTAAAAAGAAGAGGGGATGTAACACCATTGTAAACAGGCCCCTGTCCCAACTTATTTGAGACCTGTAGCAGCCATAAAATTTGAAATTAGCTCATTTTGTGGGTAAAATTGTAAAATTTCTCAGTTTCAACATTTCCTAGGTAATTTCTGTTCTATTGTGAATAAAATACTGACTGGTGTGACTTGAAAGTCATTGCGTTTTAATTTTATTCACAATTTACACCTTGTCCCAACTATTTCAGAATGGGGGTGTAGTTATTTACTGTCTGAAGCCACATTTTGACAGATTTCTCCCTGTGTCCTCTGAAGAAAAAAAGACCCTTGAATAAATTAACTTTACTTTTGTACACTGCGGACAATATCAGGCAACAACATTTTTAAACAGATAAAATCAGACTCAAAGGAAATCAGTAAGCTCCAAATTACTCTGCTGAACTCCGGTGTTTGGAGCTCTTTCAAAATAATTTGCTTGAACCTAATAGCATGACATTCGGCAGATTTGACCCGATTTCATCGCCTAATGAATGTTAGTTTTTGTGACCATGAGTCCACAGTTTAAACAATTATGAATCTGCTGATTGTTTGATTGGTTAAATTTGTTTCCTCATCTTATGCATTTGTTTCTTGCACTATATTCACATTGTAAGCTTTCTTGTTCACTTCCAATTTGTGTGCTTGAATCAGATTTTCCTGTCTTGACGGTACACATTCATAATTGCAAGTGACCAGAATCTTTGTGTAATCTGATCTGGCCTCTGTGGCAGGCATGCAAACATCAATGTGTTTTTGCGAGCATCATTGGCATCTTCAAAAAAAAAAAAAAAAAAAAGCCATATTTGTGAGAGCACTTATAGTATTATAAATTGATTCAAACCGGATAGGATTTTTCCCTGGAGGACGGAAAACAGTTCATCAGCTGTACATGATGAGGTCGAGAAGGCTAAACCAGCTAGACAGCCAGCTTTTGAGTTTTATTCACAGCGTTCAGCACATGCAAATGAACAAAAAGCAGCATGGATGGCGATCTGACTATTCTCATTCATGTCACATGGCCACGTATCAAATTTGCAAACAGTCTAGGTGTGAGGATTTACGAGATGGACCACTCGCGAGAACCAGAAAAATACAAAAAGGAGGCTGTATTTCTGAAGGGGGAAACCCCCTAACAGAGCAGGCAACAGCACAGAGTCCACAATCCAAAATCAGAATCCAAAGGGTGATATCCAGAACTGTAAATAGGGCACCAATCACAAAAAAAATCACACATCAAAGTCAGGCGAAAAAAGTTCAAAACACAAGAAGGCGGCAAAGTACAGGGAGAAGGCAAAACTCGGTAGTCAAGGACGGTCCAGTCAGAAAGATAATCACAATGGATACAGGGCGAAATGACCGTGGCACAGTTAAGCATGAGAGAATGATCTGACAAAGCAGTGCTGTGAGGAGACATTTAATGTACACTTCAGGGAGGTCACATGATAACAGAACACAGGTGGAAGCAGTGAGACTGATTACAAGGTAGCAACACATTAGGGAGAACCTGATCACATGAAACTGGCAGAAGCCAAAACGCGGACAGGGATCACAGGACAAACCTATAGACAATGACACAGCTCTAAGAGACTAAGAGAAAGGAAAGCATGAGAAGGTGTGGAGATTCCACAGAAACGCAGCAGCGAAGATTAGGGAGAAACAAGAGGCAGAGACTAGAACAGGGCGAGTGCAGAGAGCTTGTTAATCAATTAGTAAGTGCAGCTATACAATCCCGAGTACGCGTTAGTAAGTTAGTCTTACATACAATGTTAGTCTTGGTTAGTAAATTAGCAAAAATAAAACCGTTAGTATGTGTTAGTAATATAGAAAAAGTAAGGGGAAGGAAGTAAACAAGATGGGGAAGGAAGATTGAAACCAGAAACCATTAAATCACCCGAAGGAGTGGCACGCATTACTGGGGCTGTGAGCAAAGACAAGACCAAGGACCAGACAGGGGGAGACAAAGTGCAATGCATGGAAAAATCAAAACATGGACTGGAATAAAACTAATGGCTATTAGTAAAACATGGAAATATCAAAACTAAGACAATACATGAATGAAAAGCAACCAAATCACAATACATAATTCTAAGGAATAGTCAGACATGGCAAGGAATCAAAATACACATATGGCAGTCAGAACATGGCAAGGCAAGGCGAGGCAAGACCAGAATCACAACACTAGGACCACATATGAAAGTGGCTCAATTCTGATTTGAGGATCGAATGTAAGATTGGATTTCTGTGTCTATGCAGCCCAGGAAACATCAGATCTGTGTCACATAAAGGCAAAAAAAAACAAAAAAAATCAAATTTGAGTCACTTCAGCCTCGTAATGTGAACGTGTGTGGCGAAATATATCACAATGTGGATACAAAATCTCTCTTCTTCATGGAATGTGCAGAAATCCGTCTAACTATGGGTTAAGAGGATAAATAACTGCTCTGAATATAAATGCACAAAATTAAAAAAAAATGAGCAGCTTGTTAAAATCCTATGGTTGCAAAGGTGTTTGTGACAAACACAGGGAGGCACACACAGGGCGAGCCCAGAGTCAAATTTGGGAACCGCTGATCTTAACTATGATCACATTCCATCTACACAACTACAAGATGTTTGGGACGGTTGCCAGAAAAATCCTTTGTTTTCATCAAAACACAAACTCATGCGCCTGCAGTTTTCCAAACGGTACTGAACTTGAAATGGTCCTCCTCTTTACCGGGGATTTTTGCCAAACTAGGGGCATCCATTTTGACATTGATGTTTTTTGTTAAGAAAAGGCACTACATAATGAAATTTTTTACCATATGTGGTACATTTTATGGGTAAATATGTGTCAGTTTTTCTAAAGCCAATAATTCTGCACCGGACTGGTGATGAACATGATCGATATGATAAAGTGATATTTTTACATTGCGTGAATGAACAGTGCAGGCTATAAGTGCCAGCAGTTTTTACTCAAACAGGGAGGGCTAATGAAATGCTGCAATCGAGGTGCGCGGATTGACAGACAGTTCGAGACAGTTTCTCGCAGGAGACGTGTACTGGTGCCTGCACACGATCGCCGAGAGGGCGGCTCACTGCATGATGGGAAGGGGCGGCAGTGGGGCAAGTTTGAACACTTTCCAGAGATATTAAAGTTTGCCTGGGATACACTCGGTTACACCAGGGTAGTCACTCCTTGTTCCTAATAGATAATAATCTTTTTCAGGGCAGACTGATGACAGAACTTCCTGCCCTTCATGCTGTGAGACCCCGGCTTTATCAGAGGACCCAAACTGCCTGCTAATTAAAGTCGTTGCTGCCATCATGAATTATTTATTTCCATTGTGACTGATTGCAGGCGCCGTAATGGATGCTGCTTCCGTTTTCACAGAGATGCACAAGGCATCGTAAGTTTTTTAACTTTCTGGATGCATCTAAATTGAGAGTACCATAGAGTGAGAAGGTAGAGTGAAGTCTTTAAGAGGATGAAAGCTGTCTGTCGGTGCAAAGAATGTTTCAAGTAACTGCCAGACATTACCGCGACCCGTCAGAACATGCTGTTTTGTTCAGGTTGGTCAATACGCAAATCAAATTAAATTATTCCAGACTGCAGAATACTGTAATGCATGGGCATCATTTTATTTGAGATGTGCATTTAGAGCACAAAAAAACAAAGCCCTGCACAACACAAGGATCTGTTGGCTGATGCATCTGGTGTCAATATTAATACTGAATTAACAAGACATTGTAATCAATATCCCCTACCATCATAGAGCCCCCTTTTCAAACCCAGTCTAGATCATGAATAGCAACATTCACATACAAAATCTCATTCATCTTGGTAAAGTAGTTTCTGAAAAAAACTTGTCCCCTACTTCATGAGGAGGGCAAAAAGTACAGTTTCAACTTTACTAATATCAAAGATACACTCACTGGGCACATTATTCGGCAAAACTTCTCCTTTAATATTGTTTGAGGCCTAAGTTTGCCCTGAGACCAGCCTGAATGCTTCCAGCCTGACGGATTCAACAAGGTGCTGAAACAGTCCTCAGAGATTTTAGAAGCAAGCAGTCGCTGGAAATTTTTTCGACTGCACGCTCTTGCTGCAAATCTCCCGTTCCAGTTATTACAAAGGTGCACTGCAGAATTGACATCTCATGACCATCTCATCTGGCGGCGACAAACATTCCACACTCAATAAGACATTCCGCACGTCCATAAGATCACATTTCTTCCCCCTTCTGGTGTTTGGTGGGAACAACAGCCGAGTCTCTCGACCATGTCTGCTCGAGGATACGCATCAAGTTGCTACTACATGACTGGCTGATTTGATATTTGCATGAATGAGCAAAATTAGTGTTGTTGATGACATCCTCAACTGACAGATTGCTGTTCCAATCATGGTAACATGTTTCTTTGAGTTCTTCTTCATGTCCTTTTTCATCATGATATTAGCATGGACAAGATGATCAGGCCAGGAGGTTGGTGCAGCACGATGGCGCAGTGGTTAGCAGTAAGTAAGAAAGAAGGTTGTGGGTTCGAATCTGGCCTGGGGCTAGATTGCATGTTCTCCCCTTGTTCGCGTGGTTCTCTGGATTCCTCCCGGAGTCCAAAGAAAAACTTTCAAAGGTTAATTGGAGGCGCTAAATTGCCCATAGGCATGAGTGTGAAAGTAAATTATGCGTACACCCTGTGAGGGATTGGTGAGCTGTCCTGGGTGGGTCCCTGCTTTTCGCCCTCAGTCAGCTGGGATAGACTCCAGCTCCCCCGCGACCCTCATGAGGAAGAAGCGGTATAGATAATGAATGGATGTTATATCTATGAAGCCTTAGCTATTTGAAGTCAAGGAGGCATTGGAGGTTTGTGGTATTCTAAAGCATACTATTTCTAGTTTCGGACAACTTAGTACAAATCCTCCATGCAAAATCATTGGCAACATTAAAAAATATTACAGTTTTATTTGAATGGGCATTCCAGGTTCAAAATTGAAGAGTCAGTGCTAAAAGTATTTATATCAAATATTCACACACCATGAGATAAGGATGGAAAATGTCTTTCAGTGTTACCTTAGTTGATTTTCTCAATTCACTCAAAATGACCATTTTGTCACTTTAAGTCGTAACTGTAGGGAATTTCCAAACATTTTCACAATGTATTTCAATAGCTACCATTATTAAAGCAGTGCATATTCCTGAAATTTAAACTAAATGAATAACTGCCAACTATTCAGCAGCATTTTGAGCACATGATGCCACAATAAATGTTTTACTAGGATGCGTCACCTGATTGCTAAAGTGCTGTAGGTATTTTTTATTTTTATTTTTTTGGAAACATTTATGTAAATTTAGTAGCTGGAGCACAAATGAATTGCACTCAGACTGAAGGCTGTGTCTCCACTGTTTCCCCCAAGGGGTCATAGGTTACAAAGGCCATGCGTGGCAAAGATTTTTGGATGCCAAACAGTGTTAGTTTGATGTAGTTTTTAAATTTTAAAGAATTGTATGAATGGAAGCATAGTTATTTTTATTTTTTAATTAACCATCTTAGATTGTCCACATGGAAAATCACGACATTATAGAAATGTGCCCATAGGAAGACAAACGCTAGATGGAAGTTTGTGCAAAACTAGGCCCTATTACACTTTGGGGCAAATAATTGGTGGGTGTTGGGAGGGATCCTCTACTGTCTAATTATAGCTGCTTAAGCAATTTTACAAAAAATGTTGTGCTTAATTGCATTACTATCTGGGAGGCAGAAATATGCAGAGCGAAAAACGTATAACTTCGTGAGGGAATTGCTAATTAGTCTGACAGATATTTACTCTGAATTACTGCATAATATAAGTAAGACAAGACAGAGATTGCTTCATTGTGTTTGGCATTTTCTGCCTGTGAAGTGTGAAGGAATGTTCTGTCCAGCCCTACTGGCAGTTCCCTTTAGTTCCTTGATGAACCAAGACCTGAATAGAATGAGCATCATAATTAATCAGAAAATGACTAATGTATTATTTTATTCTATTACTCTAGCATTTTGAGTTTGGAAAGATGGATTGACAGTGCAGTTGCAGTGCAGACTAGTGGTGAGCGTTACAATTCCTCTCAGGTATGCAGCTCCGTTGACTCAGTTCAGTAAGTGGACTCGTTAATGGAATTGTTAGCTAGTACCTCGGTTCTGACTCAGGTGAATGAGGACGGCAGTCATGCAGTGACTGAGTTGGCTCAAAGAACATAACTAATGAGAGTCTGACCTCAGACTCAAGTTCCAAGTGAATGAGACCAGCAAAAACAGAAATATTAGGATGTCCGATGAGAGAAACCAACATTTGTTTTTGACTAGCAGGATAAAAAATGCTGATAATAAGTAGCATATCGCCTTTTGCAGCCATCATGGCCAAGCACAGACATTGTTGTTCAAAGCATGAATGATGCTGTATGTTGGCTACTATCATGCAGTTTGCTGGACTGAACTGTCTGTAAGTTGCTTTTTGCTGATGCAGCTGTGAATTCCTAAATGAAATTACGTTGCTTTCCTGAAAATGTCATCCTCTTCCATATCGGTTTTGTTTGAGAGACAGTGCAAAATCAACTACAGAATTTGAGCAGCGGTCGATCTGGACCTCATTTTTCATAGTCCAAGTGGGATACATGTTGGGGATGAATTGTGAATTACAGAAATTCCCTGCCTGAGATTGAATTTCTTAAAATATAAAGTACACTAACTCACATTATTTAATATCATATTTTCGTAAAATTGCACGCAGGTTAAATATGGATGGGTCATTCCATGAAACATTGATCAGTGCTTCCCACCTGAGCCCCGCAGAATCAGAGGATTTTTTAAATTTCATTTTTGTATTTCTAATTAAGCCATGCAAAATTTGACCTTCATTCTATTAATATTTCCTGAGTTACAGGACCTCAAAGTAGATAGGGGTGGGTAAAAATTTTCATACTTTTTAATTTGCATGATTTTTTTCAGGATTTTTGTGAACCGCATGACTTCATAAATACAAGAGAGCCACAGAAAATTTACAGGGATGAGAAACACATTATAGCTCTGCAGCCAAATCAATTTTACATCCACTGCTGGTATCACAGTCTTAGTCAAAATCTCATTTTTATTCAGTACAGTTTTTTTTTCCTATAACCAACTATGAGCATCAATATCATGGGATATATTATTGTTTCAAAATCAAAACTGCACCAATTTAATATCTGTGCCGGCTCATAGAAAAAAAGAACATTGCTACCATGCATGTGTTGTCGATTCTCTGAAAATTTACAGAATAAAATTTAAAAATTGCATTTTGGGCAGACTTTCAAGGGTCATATCACTACGTGGGATTGGTGGTTGGTCAAAAGAAGTTATGGCGTATGAAGGGTCTCATTCTAACTTACATTTTGAAACCAGGCTCATCTTCTAGCCATGATTCCTGCTGTGTCAAAGTAATTTTTCTTTTCAGTCGACTGTCTGCCTCCCAAGTACAGCTCAGACAGCGGTCTGTTGTGTGAGAAAGTTGGTCAAGAGCCTACTGACTCTGATGGAGGCTGGTCTCCCATGCTAAACCCTATTGGTGGTCCACCTCCCAAGCCTGATGGAGGTCTGCCTCCTGCGTCAAAGGCATCGTTTTCCCACACCAGATCCTGTCTGTAATCTGCCTCCCGAGCCAGACAGTATCCAGACTCCTATGCCTGATCCTGATGGTGCCTCGTCTCCTGATCCACGAGCCGAACCCCAACCCCGGGGTCATTGTCTTCTGCCCAAGCCCAGGTGGCTGCTTTACCTCCAGTAGTGTCATGTCTTGTGTCTATTTTTCTGTGTTTCACACTATGCTTGGCATTCCTGGTTGGGCATTTCTGTTAACTAGCTGATTGTTTTGTTTCCTTGTTTCCCTCTGTGCATTTCTCATGCGCTTTTCCACATCTGTGTTTTGTCTCTCCGTTTTATCTCTGTATATTTACAGTCTGCTGTTTCCTTGCTTCATTGCCAGAGAAATGTGTTGTGCCCAGTACTTCTGTCTTGCTGTTTGATCCTTGAGTTTTCTAGTCGTGCCTTGTGTCTCGCCCCACCCGTTCAAGTTTCCGTCTCTGTGCCCTGGTCTGCTCGTCTCAGCCCAATGGTTTGTCAGTGTCACTCTAGTTTCTTGTCTATCGCCAGCCTGTTCCAGAGTCCATCCTCTCACTTGGTGTCCAGTCTGGTCACCAGCCCGGCACCTGGTCCAGTCCATCGCCCAGGAATCCAGTCCAGTTTAAAGTTCAGCAGCAACTGCAGTCCAGCCTCCAGTCAGGTCACCAGCCCAGTGTCCAGTCTCCTGTTTCAGTCCCGTCTTTACCTTCTAACCATTTCAATAACGCTTTGGTTTTCGCTTCCCTGAGGGTCCTGCAATTGCATCCTTCCCTTAATCTTTGATAGATTACTGAGTGCAATGGCTACTCTGCTTGAAAATTGGCTCCTTAAGATACCTAAAGGCCGTTGAGAATTTGTAAATAGCAGGCCTCCACCTTAATAAAAATGTTCTGCATTTCCATACAGTTTGCTCCTGTCTATGATAGCATTGTATCAGCTTTACAATATAGAACTAAGGACTTAAACAGGCTAATGCCCCCCAATTTAATCTTAGTAGAATAAAGAGAAGCTTACAAGCAGAACATTTTTATTAATTTTTATTTCTGCAAAATTCCATGCAAGTCATATTATGCATATAAAGGGCTCTAACAACCAAAACACAGTCAACTAGCGCAGGTGGTAATGGTATCATAGATCAGAACTGGGAATGATTAACTCTACTCCAGTAATTTCATGACAGGAGGCAATAGTGCAACTGTGGCACTGTTGTCAAAAGGGTTGTTATAAAAAAAAAAAAAATTAATTACCCGTGCGTGTCATGGGGGTTTGTTTCTATTCAGGCCAATAAGATCAGCCACTGTCATTTCCGATATAAGCGCTCCGGCCGAGCCAGACGGGAATGCCCTCCAGTGTGCTCCAGTGCTGTCTGGTCAGGTCCAGTGCTGGCCAGTTCAGCACGACTCTAGGACTCTTCGTCCCCTGACTGACTCTTCGTTGCCCTCTTCCTGTATTGTAACACTATCTCTAACCTTAAGCCTGACTTTAACCCTTATAATAGTCCTCAGGGATGAAAAGTCCAGGGACAAAAAGTCCATGGGGACAGAAAGTCCAGGGACGAAAAGTCCTGTAAATGTTCAGCACTAGCAACTCCAGTTCTGTTCTGTCTCCTGTAGTCCTGTCTAGTCCAGCTGTGGCCTGTAGTCCCTCCTGTCCTGCCTCCTCACCCGCATGTACATATTTATCTACAGTACCAGTCAAAAGTTTTGACTTACCCACATTTTTCTTTGTTGTCGCACCTTTTCCTGGCCCTTACAGCTAATCCGCTGATGTCCTGTGTTTAGTCTCCCAGTGGTGCACGACAACATTTTCACTGCTTTTGCCTCCGGTTTTTGTATTTTGCATTATACCTCAATACTCATCTAGATTTTATCTGCGCTTGGGTCCTCATTCTGCTGATGCCTGACAGGAAAAATGTAGCAGATTAACTCACGGGATGACGTATAAGGTCAAGAGGTCACAGTAACACTGTCAGAATCGGAGTCCACAGCACCAGTCACCTCAGAGCCACAACAATCAGTGTTAGGGACCACAGAGTATAGTGATGCTACTTAAAGTTATCCTTCCATCTGGGCCAGAGGGCAATAGGCCTGGTTCTGGGGCAAAAATTAATGGATGCATGCTTTGTATGGTGGTCTTGGCTGTAATATATGCAATGATGTGTGACATCTAGATGTGCTCTCATGACAGGGAGTTAAAATGGCTACTAAGTGGGCTGTCACAGATTGTACACTTTGCCACTATCCACGTATTATATATGGAGAGTATATGATGTCAACTCATGAATGCATCTTCATATCAACATGCGGTTATGGAATATTGCTACAAATTTTTTGTGATGTAAATAAAAATAAGTATCACAAATTATTCCCAGTAATATTTATTTCAGAATCACCTGCTGAGAGCCGCTACCCAATGACTTCTGAAAATGGGCCTTTAATTTCAAAAGATCAGATTGCAAACAGCATTTCTCTTTACTATCAAAGACCACCCAGTGCGGTAATAAAGACCCCCAAAATTCCTGAATAGTGGTTTATAACGCGATAGGGAAATCTAGTGGCAAATGTTCATTTAAACTGAGATGCTTTTCTGTAAGGGGCAATTTAATTTAAATTTGAAAGGGCAAGATTTATTTAATTGTGTAAATATGTCAGACGTCTGCGTCAGAATGTCCATTTTGTTCACTGGCTGTATTTAGAAATCATAACAATAGAGTCTTTACCACAGGAAATGGGAGTCAGATCTACTCCAGCAGAGGTCAGTTGATTATAATGAATACTTTTTATTCCTCCTCTCCATTAAAATGTTAAATCACCTTTTCATGGCTGGCAAGACGAGGGCATCTTACACCGCGGCCCTGCTCCGCACTAACACTTAAACCGTGTTCTTTTGAGTAGCTTAATTCACATGAACAATATCAAATTAGGTCTGAGGGGAAAAAGTTTTTGTAATAAATCGTACTGATTTACTGATTGCGAATAATTATCGAGCAGTGTATTTTCCACAGGTCAGGAAAGGTGGCTTCAGATCTCCAGTGTCACTAATATACACGTTTGACCCCGCGACCCTGCTGATGAGGCCTATTCACAACTCCGCTGACCTGTGCTGCTTCCGCTGTCACCGTCTGAGAGTAACAAAGCCTGTGCTCATCAAAGTCCTCTGAAAGAAAAAAAAACCGTCGCCCTTCCACCCAAACATCCTTTTCAGGATCTACTAAGTTCAGCTGAGACCCCCCCCAACCCGAATCTCCCCCCCCCCCCCCCCCACCCACCCCTGTCCCCAGACTACACCAGAATAGAAAACGCAGTAACCAGCGTGTGAAACGATAACGGGGCTTACGAAGACTCATAGTGTCAGGTGAAGGGCAAAGATAATTACATATTGCAAATTATATTTCAAATTACTGATATACACACTTAATGTTCCATAAAGAGAATATACAGTTCATATTTTAACCCACTGCCCTCGCTCATACACACTTTTCACTCTAAATTCTTGGAGAGCTCGTATCCCATTGTTTAAAGATGCCCAGGATATCTATTTACACCTGCCAAACATGTCCCTGTCGTGCATTCTGGCAGCGTTCTGTCTCCTGCAATAATGACCTCAAATAAAGCACCTCATCTCTCTGTTCTTTTCTCTTTTGCTTTCATTACATAAAGTGACGCTTAAATAAGGTCTATCTATGGACATTTCTCTTTCTTCAGCACCAATTGTTTTCTGTGCTGGATTTTCCAGATATTTTCATTAACATACCAACAAAATACAAAACATATTACCGAAAAACAAAATACGCTCTGAGGTCATATTATTTGGTACATCTTTCTCCTACTAGGCCTGACCCCCTTTTTCCCCAGAACAGGCTACAGTCTTAATGACATGATTTCAGCACTGCACTACACACATTCCACAGAGATAGCCACACACACTGACATGATTGCAGAAATACAGAAGTAAATTTGGCTGCACATTAATGCAACAAATTTTGACACTTGATCTGAACGACAAATAAACCTCTTGACCACATCTGCATGTCTGACTTGCTTCAACATGATTGGCTGGTAATGCATTTGCAACAGCGCGCAGGTCTACAGGTGTCCCCGAGTAAAGTGGCCACTGAATGCTTGTTGCCATGAATGCGAAGCACAGATATTTTGAAAGGTTTGACCAGGCACAGTATATGCAGTCAGGTCCAGAATTATTTGCACCCTCAGTAGATAAAAGAATAAATATAATATAAAATAAAAATAAAAATAAAGAATAAAGAAAATATTTAAAAGTATCATGTATTAAACAGCATTGTTGATAATGCCCTTGTTCAAACATACTAGATAACTATATTCTATCACTTCAATACATTCATTCTCCTGTTCTCAAGATTTTAATTGTGTAGTGTTATTTTTAAGCAAATTACAGATGTCAAAATTCTTGGCACCTGTTTTTTGTTACTCCCGGAACAAAACAGCTGAGAGACAGCTGAAATTTTCCATGAGGTTAGAGAATGTTTTTAGAGGAACTTAAGATTGATTCTCAATGCATTTGTTTTCCTGATCATTACTGTCCTTGGATTTTCCCACATGGAGTTCCCTCTCCAGTTCAAGTCCAAATTTTGGCCTCCAACCAGACACAACCAGATTTCCTGCCAACATTTCCCTGGTCTCCATGGAGCTCATTATGCCATAACACCTATTTCTGACCACAAAACTTCATCTGAATATTGGTATGCAGTTCACTTTTTAAATTCCATTTACAAATGGTAATGTTGCAAATATGTCTCCCCGAAGTCACCTTTCTGAAGAAAGAAGAGATAAAGCTTCACACGTTTCTTCATAACTGCAGTCTTTTACACCGGGAATTAATTTGACTGCCCTTCTTTGAACCTTTGCCAGAGTCTTGATTATTTTTATAGGAATACAGTCGCCAGAATTGCACAGAATACTCTATGTCCGGTCTGACAAAGGTGTTGCATATTGTATAAAAAAGTATAAAATTTCCTTGGAATTGCACTCAGTAGTTTTTGTTCTATATTCCAGCAACCTATTGGCTTTTTTTTTTTTTTACTGCAACAGAGCTGTGTCTACAGCCTGAAAGGTTTTGGTCCATGATTTTTCCCAGCTTTTTTTTTTTTTTTTTTGAAAATAAGCAAATTCCATTTTTGCACATAACATGAAGTTATCCAGCCATTTCTACTCTTTTACTCTCATTTTTATAATAAGCCTTGTGCACCTCATGTGCACCTTATCAAATGCCTTTTGAAAATCCAAACACTTCTTATATCTGGAAAAATGACCATGTCCAGAACAGGCCTGTCTGCCATAGGCCTGCAGCACTGCTGCACATCTCCGCCGTATCCCATGGACGATATCAAGTGGTTAATAGTGACTGGAGTGATGTGGTCCCACTCTAGACCTGCATGGAGTTGGCGGAAATTGGCTGGAATTGGAAACCGATGACAAACTCGTTGGTTGAGGACACCCCGAAGATGCTCGCTGGGGTTCCAATTCAGAGAAGAAGCAGGCCATTCAAGCACACAGATGCCTTCAGCCTAAAGGTATGCTGCACATACATGGGTGACGTAGGTTCTGGCATTGTCATGTTGGAGTACGGCTCAGCTTTGACGGACGAATGGCAGGACGATAGGCCGTAGCATTTCAGTGCGATATCGCACTGCATTCAAGTAACTGTTAATGAAATGCATTTGTGGGCGATGTCAATGGGATACTGCAGCCTAAACTGGCACTCCTCCACCACCGAATGGCGCCCTGCTCACCACGCTAATGTTAGCATAACGGTCCCCCATGCAGCACCAGACATGCTGCCATCTGTCTGCTCTGTGCAGCCGGAAACATGACTTGTTGGCAGAGATGACAGTCCTCAATCGTCCTTTTTACTGAAAGTAATATATATATATATTCTTCCTGTATGTCATACTATATTCTCTGCTCTGATCACAAGTCTTAGGAGCCCATCCTAAGGTTCCAAAAGATTTCTCAAGCAAAATTTGTGGGCTCCCCTCTGAATATTATTTTCAAGAAATAATTGAAGCACTGATCACTAAAACCCCACAAGTCAAGTCAAGTCAAGTGTGACTTATGGGGTTTTAGTAATAGGTGCTTCAATTCAAATTTTTATTGAATGTATGATAGATTCAAATGTTTTTTCTTGCAATACAAAATAAATTAACAAACCCATTTTTTCTCTGGTCCGTGCGCTGCTTTTTCATGCATGTTCTGCTGAAGCTACATAGGTAATCTATACAAAATGGAGTACAATTTTCCAGCCTCTGTGCAGCGGCTGCCTATCTCTAAATTTTTTATTAGCTTTGGCTGTACTGTATGCAATCAGAACCTGCATGTTGCTCATCCAGACCACTGAAAAATACAGCAATGAAACTGCTAAAAATTGCATCTGTCCATTATCTATACTGCTTTTTCCTCTCAAGGGTCGCTTCCTCACAAAATTGCCGCTATTAGCCAGTCAAATAGCAGGTTTTATTTGACAGGATTTGCACCGACCAATCTACATTAACTTGGTATGTATAAACCTTGATTAGGTAGTAACATGTAAATTTGGTGTGAATCAGCCATTAGGGGTTGCTATATCAACTAACTAGACATTTTGGCCAAAAACTCTTTAACGGTATTCCATGGAAAAAATATTCTTGTTTTCCTGGACAAATCTAAGCACATGCATATGTTAGGCCCATTAGAGTATGGGCAGAATTTTTGCCATTTTTTATTTGCTTAAACTAGCTTTTATGCTACTCCGCCTCCAATTTTTGTTCAATCGTCACCAAATTTGGTACAGACTGTCATCGGACAAAGACAGAAAAAATTGAAAACTGAAACTTCTTGAAATATAACTTTTCAAATCCTCATCTAAAGTTGACAAAATTCAACTTTACTACACTCTTAAAGAATTGTGCTGTTAACGAATGTTTCCCTAATTGTTCTTCTCTCAGGCCAGGCGTCCATGTCGGTTTCCAAAGCCATTTCTCTTAATTGATTAATTGTTGTCTTGTTTCTCTTCCCCTCCCTTCTAGTGTCCTTGGATTGTCTTACGTCCCCGTTCCTTAATTTTTAATTGGTGTGATGTGTATATAACATCCTGTATTCTTGTTTTCCCTTTGCTGGACTGTCTCCTTCACCTCATTTTGCTGGAAACCAGTTCCAGGTCCAGTTGTGGCACATCTGTGTTGCCTTCTGCATAAAGACCTGGGGGAGATACTTCAGCCCCTCCCCCTTTCACGCATCATAACCCAAGATCATGGATTGCACAAGATATCATCAAATACAAGTCAGAGAGAAGCTGAACTGCATGTTCCTCTTGAGGAGGTGGGAGACTGGGGTTAGGACTCAGAAGAGTAAAGACATATTTTGAGTTATGGTTCACTTGAGTAATTCCCTCGGTGAACACTCTGTAAGTGTTCATTCTTTTCTTTTTATTGAGTTATTGTTCCCTCGGTGAATACTCAGCTGGCATTTATTTTATTAAGACATAAATGTGCCAAAAAACTTTTCTTGCTATAGTAAATAATAAAATGCTATATTGATGTTCACAAAGTCAATGCAAGTGCCTTCACAAAAACAAAGAAGTAAATTACTAGTGTGCTGTACTAGATGCCCGAAGGAGGGTGGCAGTATTGGTACTAAAGTCGACCCAGCCTCTCTTTGTGGTGTTAAATTTGACAAAGTCTAATTGTCCTGCCCACATGGGGCTGACGCATAACATCTGCACGTGCAGAAAAAAGACTTTGCCTGTTGACAAAGTGCTGAAAGGTCACAACAGCACTTGGGTGAGGACTTGGGAAAATCAAGCCCATAATTTATAAATCCGACCACAAAATAAGGAAAACTCTGTCTGAATCTGTTTTTCTCCTCAATAGGTCGGCCATTCAATTTAAATATGCACACAAGCATTGAGTGTTGACAAAAGCAGGAATTAACAAAGCCGATTTTCCCAAAGTTAAGTTATTTATGGCAAAATTTATTGTGCTTTCGATCAAGCCTGCTTGGGGCTGTGGGGTGCGCTGCCACGGAAGTCCGCACCTTGTTCTGGCATGTGCAGCACAGCTATGGATGAGTCAACCTGAAAATATAAATCTAAACAATATACGTACACGTACATGTCAAGGTGGAAAGAAACATTGAGAACAGAATGTATCTCAACAGGACAAACAGACACTAATGCTTAGGTTTGGAATAACTTGTGATTGAAGGTGCTATTTTATTCCAGAAAAGAGTTTGTACTGCAGTAATTTACATGAAACAAACACCGACATAATTTTTTTTTGTTTTGTGTAGTATTTCAAGTACTTGAGTATCAAATGATATTTATGACATTTATCTATTTTAGTGATTTCTCATCCAGGAATCCACCATGAGATTAAATCATTATTTTGCTGATTTTTGGCGATCAGCACATGATTATAATTGTTATTATTTATTTATTTATCTATATCTATGTATCATTCTCAATGGATTTATATGTGGGCTGCAATATTTCCCATTGATGTATCTTTGAAAACATGCACTTCCGTGCAGCGGATCTCACAACAGCTCAATAAGGTTTAATTCAGGCGAATGAGATGGCCACTCCATTTTTTTGTAATTTCCTTTCAGAAAGCCCTAGCAGTGTTTGTATTTATATTAGTGTAATTCTAATTTAATACCGTTCATTCCTTTAATTTATGTGAGAGTCACTAGTGATTTCAATGTTTGAGTCAGACTATATTACATATGAGGGTCACGCAGTGATACGCCCTGTGAGATAAATACTTTGTGCAACAAACTCTCTAGGGCAGTTGGTGTGACACTATTTAATGGTTTTATTTCCTGCATGGAAGTGAGGTGAGAGGGGAATAAGTTTTACTAATAAATGTTATTTTAAAGAAGAAACCTTGCCACGTTGAACCACAGAAGAAAGATTTACACAAATGCTGATCCATTTATCAGCATGAATATAATTTTATGCATTAATACCTCACAAGGCAGTTTCACCCCCTGTGGACTAGAGCAAAAAGCCCCTGACATACGATCATTAAACAATGGGTAACATGAGAAAAATCTTGCCAGCAAGGCCCAGTTGACTAAACAATCCTTCTTTACACACATTGCTGTCACCTGGACTGGCCCCCAGTGCCAGCAGCTGGGTTTCCAGTAGTTTAGGGAACAGGATGTCAGCAGTAATGTGATGGAGGTGGACTTAGCACAAGGGCAACTACACATTGGCCTAAGGATGACACTTTTTGATTTTTAACCATTACACAGTTTTTGTAAAGCTGCAGTCAATTTATTTTATTTATTCTAATGAAGAGCATTAGGAGCGGCGTATTGCACCGGGGACCACATTGATCGCCTCGTTAATCACACTTTGCAGACTCTCGCAAATCAAGTTCTAATAGCGGGCACTGAATCAAGGGCAGTCGAGCAGAAACTCCTTCACAATTTATGATCTTTCAAATTGCATCTTTTCAACCATTAAATTGCAAGATACCATAAATTTTTATCTCCTCTCCTTCAGTCCCATTATTGATTCGGCAGTGTGAAATATAGGAAAGCCGTAAATTTCAGGCAGATAGACAAAAATCTTAGCCTTGAGTTGAGAAAAGAAACTGACGGACATGAGAAAGACAGTAAATTTGCCATTGAGAACAAATACTCGAGCAAAAGAATCAAAGAGCTCGACAGGGATTAGAAAGAAAAGGCTCAACCAACAGTGGAGGCTGCTGCTACCCCAGCCACAACGAACACTGCTGCTGATAATACTAACGCTATTACTACAGCACCTACTCCTATTTCTACTGCTAAAGTAACTACTGCTACTGATAACTGTAACACTATTACTACAGCACCTACTCCTATTTCTACTGCTACTGTAACTACTGCTGCTGATTACAGTAACACTATTACTACAGCACCTACTCCTATTTCTACTGCTACTGTAACTACAGCTGTTGATAGCAGTAACAGTATTACTACAGCACCTACTCCTATTTCTACTGCGACTGTAACTAAGGCTGCTGATAACAGTAACACTATTACTACAGCACCTACTCCTATTTCTACTGCTACTGTAACTACAGCTGCTGATAACAGTAACACTATTACTACAGCTCCTACTCCTATTTCTACTGCGACTGTAACTACTGCTGCTGATAACAGTAACACTATTACTACAGCACCAACTCCTATTTCTACTGCGACTGTAACTACTGCTGCTGATAACAGTAACACTATTACTACAGCTCCTACTCCTGTTTCTACTGCTACTGTAACTACTGCTGCTGATAACAGTAACACTATTACTACAGCTCCTACTCCTATTTCTACTGCGACTGTAACTACAGCTGCTGATAACAGTAACACTATTACTACAGCTCCTACTCCTATTTCTACTGCTACTGTAACTACTGCTGCTGATAACAGTAACATTATTACTACAGCACCTACTCCTATTTCTACTGCTACTGTAACTACTGCTGCTGATAACAGTAACACTATTACTACAGCTCCTACTCCTCTTTCTACTGCTACTGTAACTACAGCTGCTGATAACAGTAACATTATTACTACAGCACCTACTCCTATTTCTACTGCTACTGTAACTACTGCTGCTGATAACAGTAACACTATTACTACAGCTCCTACTCCTCTTTCTACTGCTACTGTAACTACTGCTGCTGATAACAGTAACACTATTACTACAGCTCCTACTCCTATTTCTACTGCTACTGTAACTACTGCTGCTGATAACAGTAACACTATTACTACAGCTCCTACTCCTCTTTCTACTGCTACTGAAACTACAGCTGCTGATAACAGTAACATTATTACTACAGCACCTACTCCTATTTCTACTGCTACTGTAACTACAGCTGCTGATAACAGTAACACTATTACTACAGCTCCTACTCCTCTTTCTACTGCTACTGTAACTACTGCTGCTGATAACAGTAACACTATTACTACAGCTCCTACTCCTCTTTCTACTGCTACTGTAACTACTGCTGCTGATAACAGTAACACTATTACTACAGCTCCTACTCCTATTTCTACTGCGACTGTAACTACAGCTGCTGATAACAGTAACACTATTACTACAGCTCCTACTCCTATTTCTACTGCGACTGTAACTACTGCTGCTGATAACAGTAACACTATTACTACAGCTCCTACTCCTCTTTCTACTGCTACTGTAACTACTGCTGCTGATAACAGTAACACTATTACTACAGCTCCTACTCCTCTTTCTACTGCTACTGTAACTACTGCTGCTGATAACAGTAACACTATTACTACAGCTCCTACTCCTATTTCTACTGCGACTGTAACTACAGCTGCTGATAACAGTAACACTATTACTGCAGCACCTACTCCTATTTCTACTGCGACTGTAACTACAGCTGCTGATAACAGTAACACTATTACTACAGCTCCTACTCCTCTTTCTACTGCTACTGTAACTACTGCTGCTGATAACAGTAACACTATTACTACAGCTCCTACTCCTCTTTCTACTGCTACTGTAACTACAGCTGCTGATAACAGTAACACTATTACTACAGCTCCTACTCCTATTTCTACTGCGACTGTAACTACAGCTGCTGATAACAGTAACACTATTACTACAGCACCCACTCCTATTTCTACTGGTACTGTAACTACTGCTGCTGATAACAGTAACACTATTACTACAGCTCCTACTCCTCTTTCTACTGCTACTGTAACTACTGCTGCTGATAACAGTAACACTATTACTACAGCTCCTACTCCTCTTTCTACTGCTACTGTAACTACTGCTGCTGATAACAGTAACACTATTACTACAGCTCCTACTCCTCTTTCTACTGCTACTGTAACTACTGCTGCTGATAACAGTAACACTATTACTACAGCTCCTACTCCTATTTCTACTGCGACTGTAACTACAGCTGCTGATAACAGTAACACTATTACTACAGCTCCTACTCCTCTTTCTACTGCTACTGTAACTACAGCTGCTGATAACAGTAACACTATTACTACAGCTCCTACTCCTATTTCTACTGCGACTGTAACTACAGCTGCTGATAACAGTAACACTATTACTACAGCACCCACTCCTATTTCTACTGGTACTGTAACTACTGCTGCTGATAACAGTAACACTATTACTACAGCTCCTACTCCTATTTCTACTGGTACTGTAACTACTGCTGCTGATAACAGTAACACTATTACTACAGCTCCTACTCCTATTTCTACTGCTACTGTAACTACTGCTGCTGATAACAGTAACACTATTACTACAGCTCCTACTCCTATTTCTACTGCGACTGTAACTACTGCTGCTGATAACAGTAACACTATTACTACAGCTCCTACTCCTCTTTCTACTGCTACTGTAACTACTGCTGCTGATAACAGTAACACTATTACTACAGCTCCTACTCCTCTTTCTACTGCTACTGTAACTACAGCTGCTGATAACAGTAACACTATTACTACAGCACCTACTCCTATTTCTACTGCGACTGTAACTACAGCTGCTGATAACAGTAACACTATTACTACAGCACCAACTCCTAATTCTACTGCGACTGTAACTACAGCTGCTGATAACAGTAACACTATTACTACAGCACCCACTCCTATTTCTACTGGTACTGTAACTACTGCTGCTGATAACAGTAACACTATTACTACAGCTCCTACTCCTATTTCTACTGCGACTGTAACTACTGCTGCTGATAACAGTAACACTATTACTACAGCTCCTACTCCTATTTCTACTGCGACTGTAACTACTGCTGCTGATAACAGTAACACTATTACTACAGCTCCTACTCCTATTTCTACTGCGACTGTAACTACTGCTGCTGATAACAGTAACACTATTACTACAGCTCCTACTCCTCTTTCTACTGCTACTGTAACTACAGCTGCTGATAACAGTAACATTATTACTACAGCACCTACTCCTATTTCTACTGCGACTGTAACTACAGCTGCTGATAACAGTAACATTATTACTACAGCTCCTACTCCTATTTCTACTGCGACTGTAACTACTGCTGCTGATAACAGTAACACTATTACTACAGCTCCTACTCCTCTTTCTACTGCTACTGTAACTACAGCTGCTGATAACAGTAACATTATTACTACAGCACCTACTCCTATTTCTACCACGACTGTAACTACAGCCGCTGATAATAGTAACACTATTACTACAGCACCAACTCCTATTTCTACTGCGACTGTAACTACAGCTGCTGATAACAGTAACACTATTACTACAGCACCAACTCCTAATTCTACTGCGACTGTAACTACAGCTGCTGATAACAGTAACACTATTACTACAGCACCCACTCCTATTTCTACTGCAACTGTAACTACTGCTGCTGATAACAGTGATACTATTACTGCAGCACCTACTCCTATTTCTACTGCTACTGTAACTACTGCTGCTGATAACAGTAACACTATTACTACAGCTCCTACTCCTATTTCTACTGCTACTGTAACTACTGCTGCTGATAACAGTAACACTATTACTGCAGCACCTACTCCTATTTCTACTGCGACTGTAACTAATGCTGCTGATAACAGTAACACTATTACTGCAGCACCTACTCCTATTTCTACTGCAACTGTAACTACTGCTGCTGATAACAGTAACACTATTACTGCAGCACCTACTCCTATTTCTACTGCGACTGTAACTAATGCTGCTGATAACAGTAACACTATTACTGCAGCACCTACTCCTATTTCTACTGCAACTGTAACTACTGCTGCTGATAACAGTAACACTATTACTGCAGCACCTACTCCTATTTCTACTGCAACTGTAACTACTGCTGCTGATAACAGTAACACTATTACTGCAGTACCTACTCCTATTTCTACTGCGACTGTAACTAATGCTGCTGATAACAGTAACACTATTACTGCAGCACCTACTCCTATTTCTACTGCTACTGTAACTACTGCTGCTGATAACAGTAACACTATTACTGCAGCACCTACTCCTATTTCTACTGCGACTGTAACTACTGCTGCTGATAACAGTAACACTATTACTGCAGCACCTACTCCTATTTCTACTGCGACTGTAACTAATGCTGCTGATAACAGTAACACTATTACTGCAGTACCTACTCCTATTTCTACTGCTACTGTAACTACAGCTGCTGATAACAGTAACACTATTACTACAGCTCCTAATCCTATTTGCTTCACTGCGAGTTCATGTGTTTGAATTTAGCCTGAGGCCTTTCCGCAAGGAGGTGCCATGTCTAAATCAGGTATGAAAGTGAGAGTGAATGGTGTTTGCACCCTGCGATGGTTTGGCAAGCTGTCCAGAGTGTGTTTTTGCCGTTCTCCCACAGTCAGCTGAGACAGGCTTCAGCTTCTCCACCACCTTAATGAGGGAGAAGTGGTTTAGGTAATCGTGGGATAATAATAAGTTTCATTTTTGGTTCTGTGTGTGGGATTCACTGATGTGTACATCCTGAAACAGACATAATGTGATTGTGATTTATATGCACACTGCAAGATTATGAAATTCAAACCCTTTCTAAACTGTGTGATTGATGAGATATTAATGCGGATATTGAAAGTTCATGCAAAAATTACCTCAACCATTCTGTCAAGACACATTGCTCCTGTGATTGCATTGTTTCGCAGCATCCTTACCGGAATAAAGTACATAACTTCCTCTTGGTGATGGTCTGACAAAGCTGGAAGAATCGAGGCTCTTGCTGATCAAACTGGAACATTAACCACAGATGAAAAACTGAAGGAAGTTTGACGAACCCGAGTCCTCATGTGCAAACTGAATCCCAGCAGGAGGCCCCCTGAATGCAGAAAGAACTCAATAAAGGGAAACCTGATGAGAGCTAAAAATGCTTCTTACCTGCACCATACTGTTTCTTGGAATTGTCATAATTGTTTTCAGATTACATATCACTTGCTCAGAGCCGTAAGAAACATACTTGTCAAACAATATGGTCAGATTAGCTCTTTCTGATTGAGCGAGTCGAGTATCAATCCAGCTTATTACATAGCCTTCCTAAAAAAAGAAACAAAAGCTGCTCTGAAGAGACTCAATTACAGCCATAATGCACAGCAACAAAGCCAGCAGCAGTTTCTGGAAAATAAGTGAAAGGTTAACCCTTTCACAGCCATTGTGCTCGGTGATTTTTATTGAAAGGGATACATTTGTCCTAAATTCGTATTTCTGAATGTTTTTTCAGGCCAGAATCTGATGGCAAACTTCTCTTCTTTATCTGAAGACGCTGAAATCTTCAGTTTTGTGGTCAGGTTTTTCAGAACACAACCTGAGCTCGTTCAAGCTCATTTATTACGTAAATGAACTCCTCCAGGAAGTTTTGAAAACTGTCCTTTCCATACAAAGTTGCTAACTGTGCGTTAGCAACTGTCAACCAACCTGACAACCTCCAGTTGTCATGTTGTCACATTTGTCTTAAAAATATGTTTCTGGCATCCTAAGCAAAAGATTTGCAAAACATTTACACATTCAAAGTCAGCTTTTGTTTTCCAGATAGGTGTTAATTACATCCTTCAAAACAAGTTTCAAACAGCTCCATTACCATCTCAACCTGGAGCGCTGGAAAATAACATCAAGACCAGGTCAAGGTATTTTTGATGAGTGCAGCCTTTGATACAATTCATTCATTAACGAGTCCCGCTCCATTAATTGAGTGTATGTGCTGTAGAGAGTGGTTCAGTTTTGCTCTGATCCTGCCTTACAAACAGGAAGGCCTTCATTACCCTCACAGGCTGTACCTTAACTTGGTACACGTTAATCAGACTGTCCCCTGGGCAGCTTTTGCCGAGCAGTTAATGTTTCATCATCCCCATACTGCCACCTGAATGAATCGTGCCAGTTCAACAAGGATTTCCGCCGTCAATGACAAAATAAATAAATAAATAAATAAATAAATGGTTTGTATTGGGTGCCATGCCACTGTGTAAGGTTCCATTGATTCACATCAAACCCGACTGTCTGCAACAGAAGCCTAGATGCAACAGTTTTCTGAGACTGAACATTGAAAAAATGGAAGTTCACTTCATCTGCTCAAGAGCAGCATTTTGTGGCCTTTCACCGACCTTTTGCTGCTCCCATATGTGCAGCAACCAGTCATATTTACAAATTCTGAACAGTTAGCCTCAAAATTATGAACTCATTCAGGGACAAACTCATTCACTTTGAGATTTCCTAACTGCTTCAGCAAGCTTAAGTAAAAAAGCCAAGTGAAAGAATTTTCTGTATTTCTAAGACTTCCATTAAATACATTGAATATTTTGGGTTCTAAACCGTCGGTCAAACAAAACAACATTTTTCAAGATGTCAACTCGAAATTTGGGAAATTGTATTAGACATTTTTCACAAGAACCGAATCATGAATCCATAGACTAACTAATTTTCGACTAAATGGAAAAAATCTGAAGATAAACCGCGAATGAAAATAATTGTTTGTTACAGCCATAATTTTATGCTATTACCATCACCAAATAAAGCAAAAAATAAAGAACCATTTGTACTACAATGAACCACATAAAGAAGAACCATCTCCTTATGAAAAAAGTTCTTCAATTGGTGATGGCTCTTTGAGGAACCAGAAAACCCCCTGAAGAACCATTTATAAACCTTTATTTTTCTGAGGGTAGGAAAACCTAAATGACGTGCTGTTTACCTGGGGTGTTAATAATAATGTCTCCTATACACCCCAAAAATTGCTGCTCCCAGCTTACCCCTTAATATTATGAAAATGGAAAACAAATGTGTTGCACATTATACTGTCCAGTTTCCATAGACTTGCACACAAGCTGGTGTTTCATGGGGTAGATCTGTCAATCCTATGTCTTGCGAAATTTGCAATATAATTAGCAACCTGCCTGGGGTCAAATATAATGGGTTTTAAAGGGAAAGGAAGATGAGCCAGATATTGTGAACCTCATGCTTCAGCTATGCACAATGAAATTGGCAAAATACCCTTGTTCCTTTCCTTTATACAGCAATCATTTGGGGAATTCAGAGCACCAGTTGTTCAAATTTAAAAATATCTAGCCCATTCTTCCTTGATATACAGCTTCAGTTGGTAAGACAACCTGGGTCTTCGTTATTGTATTTTTTGCTTCTTAAAGAATTGCATGTTTTCAACAAGAGACTGGTCTGGACTGCAGGCAGGCCGGGTTAGCAGCCACACTCTCCAATTAGGTAGCCACACTGTTGCAACACAAGCAGAATGTGGCTTGCTGTTGTCTTGTTGAAATAAACTGTCGTGTCCCTGAAAATACATTGTCTAGACATTAGCACCTGTTGCTGCAAAATTTGCATGTCTTTCAGTATCAACAGTACCAACACAGATGTACAAGTAAAGCATGACATGACCACCAATACACCCCAATAGCATGACTGATGCTGTAATTTGAACCTTACATTGGCAACAACCCGTATGGTCCTTTACTTTTCAGACCACGAGAACAGTGTCCCTCATTACCTTCAACAATCTGAAAGTCTGACAGGTCTGTAAACAGCTCAGTTTCCATTGTGGATCAGTTCATTTCAGATGAGCTTGTCAAGCAGGCTTAATTTTTCTATCTTTAATATTACCATAATGACACTCTGTACAAGTGAGCCAGTGAGGCGCTGAGTGGCTTGAGACGTTTCCTTTGATGGGGTCCTTGTAAAACCCATTCAGCAGTTCACAATGGCCAACAACTTTTTTTCCAAGCCCCCACCTTTCTTTCTCGACACCCTCACATTGGATGATATGTGAGGTAAAGGCTCCCACATTTTGCCCAAACAGCTGTCCTCCCGAGCCTCCCCAAGCCCCCCTCTTTCTCTTTAATCTCTTTCAGCTTTGGGTCGCACAAACGTTGCACAGGGCTTGAGATGTTTCATGAGAATTGGAATTTTGAGCATCGTCTTGTTTGGTCTAATTTCCACAGAAATTTTTCGGTCTTAATATACATCTTACAAAAGTAGAACCTCAAGAGAAAACTGGACCAGTACTGAGTTCAGCCCCTGCCGCAGGCACCTTTCCTGACACCTTGACTCGCACCCAACTCTCTTGGGCCGAAGAACTGTGATTCAAATTCCTCAGTTGCTCATTTTTGACTCTTTGGTTGAAGGATCCAAGGCCAGGGCTGAGTGTTTAGGGAAGGAAAACAAAATCTCTGAGTTCTGCAGCCAGTAAGTTGCTTGTTCCTGGGTATGAGAATTATGTATTTGCCTCTGTAATTTGTTTCAATGTTTTCCTGATTTCATTGTAGATATTAATACTTTTACAGATGTTTGATATGTAACATAAGTAGCTGTAAGTGACTTTAATTGTTAAACTTGATCTGTGTGGTTTTTCTGAAAATTTTACAACCCTTTCTGTTCACATGAAATGGTGGGCACCCCTTCATGCTGATTTACAGAGCAGGGGCGGAAATACCGGGTGTGCAAGGGGTGTATTTGCATCTCGGCCCGTGTGAGATGGGGGCTTGTTGACAAGTTAGCATGTGTTTGTGCGAAAATTGTTGTTGATGTTGTTTTTGCTGTCTTACACAGCAACAATAACTCCGTAAGTGATGCCATTGCTGTGTTTAGCTGACAGCTGCTTGTTCTAGAAGAATGCATTCTCAAATTATAAACAGCACAAAAGGCAAACAAATTTTTATCATGGTGACAAACATTTTGAAGTATTTACTCAGTCTGTGTCTAATACTCATGCAAATATGCAGGAGCCTACATTACTCCATAGTAATGAATTTTTTATTTTACTTTAATTGATAGTGATTAGGCTGCATATTTTCTGTCAATATTATGAAAATATCCTTCCTTTCACTTTCCTGCTGCGGAGATTTATGGGAAATACGATGACCAAGTAAATGTCCGAGGAAACTATTTTGGTTTGTTGGTCTTTCTCAGCAGTATGACTGAACTGAAAATGCAGGCATCAAAGAACAAGAGTCATCAGGAGATGCCATATCCCCCCGGCCCCATGTCATCAACTTCGGATTAGCAAAAGGCACCACGTCAGGTCATGATTAATGCGCACGCCAAGTTTTGTGGAAAAATATTGCACGGTTTTCAAGTTATGCTGCAGAAATGAAATGGTCACAGACAGACGGACAGGCAGGTGGACAGACAACCGCAGCCATACTATATCCCCCACATTATATAAGTAATCTCAGCCCAACCACAGACGTCCAAGTAACTGAGTGAAAGACTGACTGATTGATGAAGTTGCATCATTAGTGGGCCGGTCGAGAGTACTTTCCCCATTGGCCAATGCTCTTTAAAACTGATTTAGGGTGAACAGTCATTGGCCGGGCGATGACAGCAAATCCACGCAAATCGGCGCACCATTTAACATTATGAACAATACCACTAACCTCGTAATGCACTGCCCACAAGTTTGCTAACAGACCACAGACAGACCAGACACTTATTAGGTTCTGACCCAGTGTTGTTTACTTGCATTTTCTCTGTCCCAACTTTTCCAGCTATGTCTTTATAAGATATGCAACCTTACAAAGTGTTGCAAGTACTCCTATGAGCATGTAAAGCTGAACAGATATTTCAAGCATAAGGCTTCGCTACTGAAGCTGCTGTTTGCAGCATGCAAATTCTCACTTCCACATGACCAACTCTCTCCCCTCCCTCCTAACGCCCCCACAAACCCCCAAGCCCAGAGATCCAGGCCACCTGGAAGTCATTATGTTTCAGAGGAACAAGACCTTTCAAAGAGAAATCCATGTGCAGGAAACACGCTGACACAAACGCCTCCTCCGCGGCGCTGACAGCGGAACAGAACGAGCTACAGAACGCACATCTGGTCTCTCCCAATGAAATAGCACTATGATCCATTAAATCCAGCACATTTTTATCTTTCTGGCCTCGGCTACAGGGAAGAGATCAAATTAATCTGCTGGTGGATAAATGCGTTGATTGAGAACTCACCCTTTATAGAGAGGGCTGGCAGAATTTCACAGGAATTTCACTGAGATTTTGCGCAAGAGGCTGAGTAGTGATGACACCATTGTCTGGGGACTGGATGAAGAAATTTGTGAACCTTGTGAAGTAAGATTCACCAGTGGATAATCTTCCACTGTGGAGATCTTTAGCCTTTAAAATTTGTTAAACTCATGAATTATTCATCATAAAACAATCCAAAATTAAAAGTATTATATTGGCGAAATTGATAACTTTTATTCAGTGCAGCACGGTGCCATGAAGTCTGGATTCCCATCTTGACAATCCCCAGAGAATGGCAGATGTGATTGAATATTGCAATTTAGGAGAAAAGTTTAAAAAAAAGTTATGAGATAATCTGCAGTCTTGCGGTTAAGCCAACAATAAATAAGTTGGGCTATTGATAGGTTTCCCTATTTGTTGATAAATATGTGAACTAGGGCCACTGCATTCTTTGTTTTCATGAAAAACAATACCCTATTCTGGATAAACAAATTCCATTAACCCCTTCAAACCTGAATCATGTTCCAAAGTTGTGAAAAATATAGCAATCCCTTTTTTCCCAACTATATGCAACCAGAAATTAGAATCAATCATTATTTTGTTTTTATCAACAATCTTTAATTGTCATTTTTTTTGTCCATTTTAATGGACATCGGGTCTTAACAGCTGTGGAAATATGAAAACATCATATATATTCATTTCTTGACATTATGCTTATGCTTTAATTCAAACATTCCATCTGTCAATATTGTTTTAAAAGTATGGTATCTTTGCCCAAATATCTATAAATGTGAATAAAACTGTTGAGAATAGTCCTGACTTCGTCGTGTGGAGTTAAGTCCTTCCGTGCCTCTCTTCAGTGTGTTGTATTTTTTAAAAATGACCACAAGGATACCTATACTGCTGTTTGATTGGTTGCTAAACGTCCACTCAAATGGTCTTGAGGACTTAGGCGGTGTTAAATGTTGCAAAAAAAAAAAAACAGTTGTCATGTGACGTCCCTTGTAATGGACACAGGGTCTGAAGGGGTTAATACTTAAATGAGAAACTGCGTGAAACGTTTGGGTAGATTGTCTTTTTGCTCTGCCTTGTCCTCCTTCCATGGCTCTCGTGACAGACTCGGAGTGGACTAATGCAGTCAGATGCACTCGTTATTAATACTGGGCTTCGGTGCCCGCCCTGCTGCTCTTGCTGCAGAACCTCTACAGTAGGGCACAATATTACAACAGGGGATATTCGCTCGTTTCCTTCAGACCCCGACATACATTATGGATATAATTATTCTGTCTTCTATGATCTTTCAGCGTCCAAAACCCCATTCCTGTTTTGCTGTCAATTATACAGATCAATACATCCTTCCATCCATCATGCTTAGTTCCCACTGTCGCGCGCTCCGTTACGAACACCACGATTGGCCATTCGTAGCTGATCTAAGAACTTCTCCGAGGCTGCTTTCACAACGGACGCAAAACGAATTTTTTGCACGACAGATTACATTCAAGTCAACGCTAAGACGCGAATACATGTGTTCCACATGATGGATTTGGAGCCTTTTGTTTGCGGTTACGACCAACTTCAATCGATCATCAGCTGTGGCTGCTGAATTTTTATTTCCTTCAAAAAATGTAGGTGATTAACACACTTACACAGATGGGGGTGGTTTTTTACCCCTCAGCCAAATTTTGGCCAGAAGGGTGTTGTTGTCACCTGCGTGTCTGTCTGTCTGTCTGTTGTCTGTCCATGACTTTGGCTGGATCTATACTCAGCAACTAATGATCACAGCTTCACCAAATTTGATGTGGTAACTCATTATGACCAATAGATGTGCAACGTCAGGTTTTTTGCTGGATTTGACCTTTGACCTTAGCGATGTGACCTTCATCGTGGAAATCTTGTTCGGCCAAGTAAAAAGTAACTATTGGTCTTAGCTTTGGTACGGTAACTCGCTGTGATCCATAGATGTGCAATGTGAGGTTTTTGGCTGGATTTGACCTTTGACCTTAGCGCTGTGACTTTGATGCAGGACATCTTGTCCAGACCAGCACTCAGTAACTATTAATCATAGCTTCAACAAATTTGGTTTTGTAACTCACTGTGACTCATAGATGTGCATTGCCAGGGTTTTGGCTGGATTTGACCTTTGAACTTAGCACTGTAACCTTCACCATGGAAATCTTGTCTGGCCCAGTACTCAGTAACTATTGATGGCAGCTTTGTCAATTTTGGTATGGTAACTCTCTGTGACCCATAGATGTGCACAGACCGAGGGGCATTCAGCAAAGAGTTTGCTACTAGTTGTCAATGAGTTTGACATGTATTAAAGAGGTTTTGTGCACCAGACACCACATTTACTGTATTTGCTCTGGGTCCTTTTTATTTTCATGAGCACATGGAGCTAGTAATGATCCTATTTTCAAGTGCTGAGAGAAAAAAGTACACTATGTCAGTGTTGTTTTCTCTGCTGTTCAGGCCTCTGTGACGTCAGATGGGACTTGATTCTGCCATATTATTGCTAAGAAAAATGGGGAGAAATTGGTTTTTGCTGTTTTGGTCTTCTCAGAGTTGTTAGAATTTGCTTTAGTTCTTCGGTTCTTTGATTATTTTTGTTGCTCGCTATCTGGCAGATCACGCTGTTATAAACTGGCACATTTTTTTGCCAGTTATATTAAGTGTATGTTTACGAGCAGTTTATAAGAGTTCATAGGGCGACTCAAACCCTAACACTCCTGTGTATCACTTGTGTAACTTGAGAGGCGTCGAAGCTGCATAAATACCCTGCAGGCCAGCCTGGTGCAGCTGTACCCCCCATCAACCCTGGCTGCATGCACAGCCTGCACCACGCTGTGACACATGCCAATTTCATGGTTCTGTGTATGTTAACTGTAAACCACAGTCAAATGTGTGCAGGACTCTACTTACAGGTTAAATAACAAGAAAAGAATGCATTAATTTAACAGTTAAATTCAGTCAATTTATAACAGTGCAAGTACAAGTGACCTTCACTAACAGTATACATAGTTTTTCAACATAAATAATAAAACTACCAGGTGAAATGATTTTTCACATCGTTCATGACTGTCAATAGTAGAGTGTGGTAGTCTAGTGACAGAAGGAAATATGCCTTCAGCAGTTTTTCCTGTGCAGGCGTCATAGAATCCATACAGTTTGTGTGACCTGAGTTTTATGCTGATATCGCATATCCGGAGTGACTGCAGCTCAGGAAAGTTTTTGCAAAAATGTTTTGACATCATCAGCTTTTCCCTATTTGAGTGAAGCGGTTGGAGGCTGAGGGAATGAAAATGTTTGGCAATCGTTGCTAAATAGGTCGTCTGTTCCTATCAATATCTCATCCGTGATTGAAACACTCACACAGTGTCGTCACATTTACATGCAGAACAGCGGCACTGCGCTCATAATTACAGTTTAAGTCGAGTGCTGCATTAACGTCTCAGCTCTATTTATAGTGAAGACAGAGGTCCCAAAAAGCCCACCTGTCCGCTTACGGTTAAAGGCTGGGAAGACATTAGCCATATGTTACTGGCGTGATGGTGTCCCGCTGCGGCTATTAAAATCGCCATGGCGTTGCCGGCAAAGCTGGAACATCGCCCTCGACAAGGCAGAGTTTTCGGTCACCTCAGGCAAGTTCAGCTTCCTGTGGACATGCTTCAGTTCAGCTGAAGGGGAGGAGAAGGCAGGACTGGGAACATTAAATGTTAGGAAAACAAACCGTGACAAAAAACATAAAAGTGAACAAACATTACGATGATCAGGGGCCAACGATTAACACCATCTGGCTTATTAAACCCAGTGTGCTGACTTACCTGTATGCTTCCTGTCTCTTGCTTTTAGTACCAATCCAGTTTTGACCAGACAAAAGTAAGGTACTGAACTACTGAATATTTCACGAATGAAAAATTTGAAGAGCTAAACAAACAGTAGGCCTACGGTACGTTGAATGACAGTCAAATTCTGAACATCTCAAAACTGGCAGTCAGTTGTAAACCCAAGAGCACAGTTCTCTATGTTTGCACCTGCCAGGGAGCTCCTCTCATCATAAAAGTCCTTTGTGTGGAAATACCGTCTTTATTTGGATAGAGGAGTTAGGAGAGAACATTTTATTCAAGCTTAGTGTTTTTTTTTTAATTCAGAGATTAGTTTTGTTTTGTTTTTCCATTCTGTTTGTTGCAATAAAGAGGTTTTACTATGACTGACCATTTCACCTGGCAGCTACTCCCCAACCCCCCCCCAAGGCAGTCATGAACATTAGCCAACTTGGCATCAAAACGAGTACTGTCAACACCTCAAATCGCTCACCTTTATTCCATGACTTGATTTGATATGAAATCAAACGCCTCTGCTGCAGTTAGCTAAAATACACAGTTAAGTGTAGATACACATTATGTCCTGATTTCCTGTTAATTTGTTTTTCCTAGAATTTGGTGGTCTGTGGTTGTTTCAGTTTATTTTGTTAATTGTTTCCTATTATTCAATACTTGCCTCGTGGCTTCGCCCCTCCCCTGGTGAGAGTAATTTCCCCTTCTTGTGCACCTGATCCTTATTCTTAATTGTAGTCTTTGTGTATTTAAGTTCCTGTCTTCTCCTTCGCTGGATTGTTAGACTCTCTTGTGTTCAGTTCAGTTTTCTCAGTGTTTTCTCCTTCTCAGTTCCGGTACCTTCTTCGGCTCAGTGCTCCTGCTGGCTGTACGCCAAACAAAATGTTTTTTAAAAATGCGGTTTTGCCAACTCAAGTCCACGGGTTCAGTTAACTTGTGTAAAAATAAAACTCTGTCAAAAACCACTGACATTATCATAGTGCAGGTCAACTCTCAACCTGTTTCCTATTCAGACTCGGACACTTGATTGAATTAATTTACAAAGCACATTGACTATGTGGCACGGCGGTGCGGCGGTTAGCACTGTTGTGGGTTCAAATTGATGCTGGGGAAAGACACAAAGCAAAGCCTAAAGACATAAAAAAAACCCTTAATGCTTGGTCATAGTTCAACGCAGGATTTGTTGGCAAAATTATTTTGGCTAGCGAGCACCATCGAGCCACCCCCACCCCTTGTGTTTGTAGAACACAGGACTGCTCATAATGCTGTTTTTTCAATAAATGCAGACCAAAATAGACAATTATACAAAATATAACAGAAAGATGCTAAATGTTTGCTGAGTGCTCACTTCAGTATATGACTGAATAATTTAAGCCCCGAATTTAACATACTTGGCACAAAATGGCCGCCGCAAATCAACGTTTTGTTGCCTGGATTCCAGTTGTCTCACAAAATTGCAGTAATGTGTTTGCTTCTCTTCTCTTAAGCTTTCGTCAGTCTGTAAAAAGATTTCTATGATTTCTAGTTGTACGCCTGTGGTCACACTTTCTATTCAATGCAACTTTTGTGATCAGATGCACAAGAACGGAGCTCAGCTGTGTTCGCTGTGTCCACACTTCCCTGCTACCTGCCTGATCGGGTATATTCCCATGGAATGGGTGCACCTAAACGGCCCTATAGCAAGAAAGAGCCCTCTTTTCTTTATATTTTGTTTATTTTGTAATGGTAGAAGGGCCAATATAAGACGCGGTTTGTTGTGGGGAGGGCAGCAGAGAGGGGTGATGAACGCTGGCAATTTTCTCAAATATTTCTGTATTTCTGCGATAGCTCTCAAGAGTAACTCGCGCTGTGTTGTAGTATTACAATGCTAGAAGACAGTGGGTCCCAGCTATGCTCCAGCCTTGGTTTCCCTGCAACTTTGAATAGCTTCTCATTGCTTTATGCGCTTGGGAGAAGAATTCCCAAATTGAGGCAAGACAATGTGAAACAATATTTGGTGATTTGTCCAGGGATGCGTTTCCTGAAAGCGCAGATGCTAACTTACAGCCTTTGACTGTGAATGGACGAGCTATGTAGCCTAAGTTGCTGACATAGTTAGCAACTATGCTTTAGGGAAATGCACCCCAGAATTGGGGCCAAATGCTGTCCACATTTCACCGAGATCTGAACTCAATGTGCAGCAGGCCAGTTCAGCCTGTGGTCTGGCTGATCGGATCACGCTGCAGGTAATGCATCCACGCATAAGCAGACGATGAAAAGTTAGATTGAAAAAGACAAGTGTAACCACGGACTCATTGTACAGTCAATTGCAAGGCAGGTTTTTCCCATTTTGGGAAAGACAAAAGTTTTGTGTATTTTCACACCTTTCAAACCGAAGGCTCCGACTGCCCATCAGGCATCTTCCTGTCCCTCAGTTGCCACAAGCACAGCTGCTTCTAATGCCGTAATGTCATGCGCATAACCTTAGGGTGCAAAGTGGAAACACAGTTCAATGCCCTTTCCGGAAAACTGCTTGAGGATTTGGTGGTGCATTTCACCGCAAACGCAAAGAGCTGTGGTTTTATAGGATCACCTGCAGCATTGGATTGCTCTCTCGTCGTAGTCTTTAGGTTTAAAATCATTAGCATGCCACCGATGTACTGCTTTTTATTACAGTTTAAATGAAAGAGTTTACAGAAGTTCAGTGACGTTTATCAATTTTTGTCAGTCCTGCCTGTTGAGATCTACCAATACAATTGTGTTCCAAGGGTTTTTTTTTTGTTTTTTGAAATCATCATTTAAATACTGCATTTTATGTTTACTCGGGTTTCCTTCATCTAATATTAGTGAATATTTGGTTTATTTTTAAAAAACATTTAAATGTAACAAATACGCAAAAATTGGACAAATTGGCCAGGGGGCAAATACCTTTTTCAAGACTGTATTTTTTCCCTCTATTGGTTGCTTGTCAATTTTGTGCAATCATGAGCATATGTGATTATGTTCATCAACTTTATTTGTGATCTATCAACTTCTGACCGAACCCCTCATGCACTGTATATATACCATTAAAAAACTGATGACAGAAAAGAGATCATGGTTCTGTAAGTCTGTGAATCAGGGTTGTTTGCAGCATGGAGCAGTGGCGCAGTGGCAGTGAGGGCAGTCGCTTGATTGCAGTTTTGCTGAAAGTAGCATTAAAAGGTGCTTTGTGTTCATCTCACAGGCGATTGTCTTCTCTTCGGCTCTACAAGCAGTTTCTCTTTACAAACACGGCATCCACAGCACTGCCATCCTGACTCATCACCACTGACCTCCCCCTCATGGATCAGGCCGAAACTATTTAATTAGGTGCACTTCCTTATGGGAAATATTTGAACTGAGGGAAAATTACTAGGGCAAATCAATTGTTTCACACAGAGGTGCTGGCACTACTGAAAAATGGGACTACTCTTCTCCTGTTGACAAGAGAGGGAAATTTTGGGAAAAATCAAAACATGCCATCACTGGCTTATAAGAGCATATGATGAGGGGAAGACTGACTTTGGCTTTTAGAATACATTAGAGGTGTAATTGCCGCTGTGAAATGATTACCCCCCCTAAGCAATGAGCTCGACCGCCTCGTAACGGGGATGGACGGCGATGATCTTCTGACAGTCTGGCAGGAAGCTCTCGTGAAGCATGTTATGGGAGCGTTCAGCTGGGTAATCTACAGAAATAATTAAATCTCAATACATGCATGTGGAAATTGGAAATGTCTCCTAAGTGTGAGAGCAGCGTCGTGTTTAGAAAGAGGTTCGTACTGCGCAAAATTGAATTGTTAGCGCTGACAACGTTGCGCAAGCTGCTCCAGGCACAAAGGAAGAAGTGTGCCAATGGAACGATGAAAGGTTTCAGTTTAAACCGTCCACGAAGCTGGTTTGTACTGCTTTATTCCAAAGATCAACAAGGGCTCAGGGATTGATTATAATTAGCTATTTTGATCTTTTTTTGAACAGTTGGGTATTCTCATCTGTTGCAGCTGTATGCTGTAACTTATGGCCAACATAATTCTGAGCCAACTTAACATTTGCGCATGCAACCTTCCTTACCATTAGCTTTATCCCAGTAGATTTTAGTCACATCTCATATTATTGTGTTTCTAATATTAAGTTATCATGCATTATAGATATCAAACAGTCATAGTAATTTCAACACCAAGTAAGGCAGTCAGAGATGGTCATTTTCCTGCCTCTGACGATTCTAGCGTGTCGCATATCAACTCCATGTCAACAAGTGTTTATATGCTACATGCATACAACAAGTGTTTAATTTACATTTTATCCTTCAACAAACTACTGGTCATGGAGTGCTTTTAAACTAAAGGTGTTATTTGTTGTAACATGCAGTGATTATAAGCATTTCCATTCCTCAATATTTGGCTCACTTCAGGGCATGAAGTGAGTGCGTCGGATTCCCTGTCTAAATCACACGTTACCATGAATTTCTGCAGGTTTTAGATTAAATATGCGACAAACTATAATTTTGCATCATTTTTAAATAACATCTCTAGAGAAGCAATATTGAATAGATTGCAAATCTGAGAGGCTTAGTGTCTTTAAGTTAGGTGATATCTTGTGGGCTAGATCACCAATGTAGCAAAGAGTAGAAGTTAGTTTGCTAATGTTGCTAACTTTACTTGTGTCTTCAATTTGGTTTCAAAAAAGTTCGTTTTGTTGGCATCTGGCTGACTAAGTCAACTAGCCTTTCTCTCTCAAACTTTCCCAGACAGGAAAGGTTGACTGGCTAACGCTGAATTGCCAATATGCATGTCTGATCCTTATTTTATCACTAACCCGCCTCTGCAACCTTAATGCGGTGGGAGAGAATAGCCCTCATACACTCTGTGCCCTGCTAGTTATGGATGTTGTTGCAGGTTTAGCTACCATTTGTATATTGGCTTTCAAAGAGTGTTTACTATTCTGTGGTAGCTAGCTAGCTAGATTAGGTATCACTACAGGCTGAAAACCACTAGTGTTTCTAACTCAAGGTCTCTTTAAAGGATTGACAACCCACATTGCCCTTTTTGTGCAATCCCTGAGCGGGTCCACAATAATTTTTTTTTTTTTTTTTCATAACATTTTTATGACCACAGGACAACCAGTCACATACACCTTGCCATGGAAGACAATGTTTGTTTACATTTTTTATTTCTGGCAACATCTGCACTGTACATTGTGAAGAAAGCAATCGATGATATGTTGAGGACCACTATGTTGTCTGTCTCGTTTCTCATTGACATCAAGATTTTACGACTCGAAAATCACCTAAATCTGACTCGGTGACCATCGTAACAGACAAAAATAAAGTGTAGTCTGAACCTGCCATCTCAAGAAATCACAATAATAGTCTCTGGTAGTTATCCATCATAGAAAACTCCTTGCAAAGGATTGTAGTATTTTTGGCTATATAAAGGGTCCAAGATAATGCCTGTTGTCACGAGATTCCTAACGACTGATATTGAGTTTGCCAAACTATTTGTATTCAAGGCTCTACTCCTCTAGGACTAGGCCATTCCTGGATGCTGCTTTGGTAGCAAACCATGATGAAAATTACCCGCTAACATCAGCTGTTTCAAATCTCAACATTATTCAATTTTTTAAATCTCATTACTCGGCCAGTAACCTCATTTCAACAGTTTTTGGAATGCATTGCAGGACTGAATTTATACATAAATACATAAAGGTATCTTACTCATGGGCAGGGTCGGTCACCAAAAGTGCTGGTTTCCTGTTCTCAGCCATACAGACGGTTTACAGTTGACTGATGACAGTGCAGGCAGCGTGCCACCTCTTCGTAGCTGAGACCTGCCCGTAACATGCCAACGGCTCTTTCTCTCTCCTGTGTCGTAAGCCGTGCAGTTTTCTTGGAGAGGTATATTGCATTTAAATAGATAAATACGTACATACATTCATAACGTTCATAAAGTGTAGGTTAGTGAACCAGACCACACCTAAAACTGTCACTCCATTCATCCATGTCATAACCAACCAGCCTATCTATACTGCCTTCGTTCTACAATCCACGTCTGTCTTGTTCGACGTCCCTCCCTCCCGTTCCTTTCTATTAATCTCTCATGCCTGGGGTGTCCCTTTATCCGACAGTACTCGACTCTATTCCGTCCTTGATCAGCACAAATCACATGCTTATTAAATTCAATAAAACTACTGTTTTAGGTGTGGTCTGGAATTCATTAACATACATAAAAATGAGAGGGCAATACAGTAACACAGTGGCTAGTGCTGTTGCTTTGCAGCAAGACGGCCGAGGATTTGAATCAGGCCTTGATCCTATTTCGAGAGGTACCCTCACTCTCGTAGACACACCCATGCCTATCGGCCCCTGCCTTGCCTCTCTTTGTGGCTATTTAAACCACTCTTTTCCTCTGCCAAAAAACATGGCCTGCCTGCTGCTCGGACCGCATCATTCTCTGTTGCCTCTGCTAACATCACTCATTGCTGCGTCACTCTTGCCTGCAGCCAGTTAACATCCGACCTCCACCCCCATCATCCACCTCTGGGCTGTTGGGTGGAGGGGGGGGTGTCCTGATATTCTGTGCTCTCTTTCCTTAAGCTCAGTGGACTGCAGCGTGTCAGGGTCAGAGCAATAAATGATTTACTAGTGAATCAGCGGACAGAACTAGAACTACTACTTTTCCGAAACATATCCTGGGACAGAACGGAGAACATGCAGAATCACTCAGGGTTGGAGTCTCTGTTGGAATTAGAATTGGAAATGGAATTGATAAGTCAGGGGCAGAATTGGAATATATTATTCGGCATTGAAGTGCAATTGGAATTGATGAAACGAAATTGATCACCAACCCTGATCACTGTCATATGAAGTAGAAGAGATTGAGTTCAAAGCAATTTCTTTGTCATGGCAACTAGAAAATACCTGTGCAGGTGCGGAGATAAAACAAGGGGATATGATATCTATATATGTTGTGCACTGCATTTCGGAAAAGATGTAAATATTCAATTCTCATAATTACCATAAATGTGAGAATGCTTGGTTCTATAAATAAACTGTTAAAAAAGATCATACGCTGTAGAATTGGAGTAATAAGTGATACTTAAGGTATGGATTTATTCATACGCAATGTATTTAAACACTGGTAGTACAAAAAAGCATACTCAGTGAGCAAATAAGGATCATCTACATTCATCCAAAAAAATGATTTCTGTAGGAAATTGTGGCCTGAACCCACACTGCTTGATCTAAAAGCACATTTTCCACCGTGTTAACAAACATGTAATTTCCATAAACACGTGCCGTAATTGACAGCTTGATTTGGGTTCTGCCAGAGCGCTGACAGGCCCTCTCCAATAGTTTAATGAAAACGGTTTGGCTGCTCTGCCAAGCTGAGAGTAATAAGCTTGAGACGGCTTTTCAGGGATTAGACCACAGATCGCATTGTTAGAAACGGGATCTCATGAAAGTCCCTAATAAGCTTTATTTTACAGGATAACTAAACCTCTTTCTCTAATAACCAGGATAATGGTTGAGTGCGATACTTTTTTCACCTCATCAAGGATGGTTTTAAAACAAACTTGTCTCGAGGTTGGCCCCAATTAAATGCATACCCCTGTCAACTGAGATCCATAAAGACCATTTCCTCAGCCTTCAGACACCATTGTGAAAAACATCAGCCGTATGATGTAGTTAAAAACACGGTTATTTTGTGGACTTAAGTGAGCAAGTACTGGAATCTAGGCATTAAGAGGGTGGAAATCTAATTTTCGAGATGTTATGACATAAACAAAATAGGTTAACTGCTACCCAGCTCAGGTTTTGAACCAAATGCATCTTAGACAGCATTTTATCAACTAATTTCTCTGTGACCCATCCATGAAAAACTAACAGAGAAAAAGAGTAAGGAGAGAGTGTGCCAGAGAGAAAAGGGGAAAATAAGTGAATTTAGCACGTCTATACTGCCAATTTTCTGAAGAATTTGTAACATATTTACGGTATTAAGGGGTTCAGTGAGTGAATATGGAGCCACAGGATTAGAAAGCTCCCTTTATATGTTGGGGCAGGGGCAGACGGCCTCATCAGTGCTTCTGTCGAGTCGGTGTCTTCCTTATCTGATCCAGTGCCTGACGCCAAGCCCACAAAACATGGGTTTGTTATCTCCCCGAAAGGCCTTTCTGGAAGGTTTACAATTTCTCGCTTCGCTGGAGCCTGGCCAGAGCTTGTTACTGGGACAAAGGGAGAGAAGTGAAGTGGCTGAGAGCACAAAGCTCCCCCTTCACCTTGAAAGCTTCGGCACTTCCTCTCGATAACAGACACCATGCTGGACTGCGGCGGAGCAGCCTCGCCTCGGCGAGAGACCCCGCTGTACGCCCGCCCTCTTCTCGGGGAGAAACAGACACGTAAAATGCGCCCTCGTTTTACTCCTATCGCACAATCCAAATATCACGTCTCCCATTTGTATGGCCTCTGTCAGGATCCCATACAAGCGTTAATACACCTGTGGACTTCTGAATTTCTGTGAAACGGGCTGGGGGAGCAACGAATTACGAATCTAATTTGATGCAACGATATCTAATACCCTGAACCCCAACTGTCTAATCGCTGCTCTGTTATAAAGACCCCGTATGAAAAGCAAATTAAATGCATTTGTTTTTTTTTCTTGCATTAGACTTAATGGAGGCACATCACGGAGAGACCATCACTCTTGCGTATGAATACTGTTCGCAGGCTTAAAAAGCATTTGCTATGACGGTTCTGGCATTGTTTTCCGCGAACTACGCACTGTGAAATCTATTTCCAGTTTTTGTGCATTTGCAGTAATTATCGGCATTGTTTGTGGGAATGAAGGAAGCGGAGTGGATGAATGTGTCCTGGTCAATTGTATTCTGTCAGTTCAGGCTGAATTGGGTACACACACGAGCAGCCCGCCAGCTCGTAATAACGATGCTGTTTGCTCGGAATAATTTCCTCCCCAAACAGCTCATCAGCGGCAGAGAGAGTCTGTCACCTTGGGCACAGAGTGACACGTCTTCCTTGTCCTCGCCTGTTATTAACACATCTCTTAAGACAGGCCCAATTATCCAGCACTGCTCGTAATTTCCATTCCTTCTTTGGCGCAAAGCTCCAAAGCTCCTCTCCGTTATTTATTTAGCCCATCGTTTGGAGTGTGGGAAAAAAATAGCGGTAAAGACATGAGAAGGAGGAACTGAAAACTTGCAAGAGAAGCCAAAACTGACATTTGGGAGATATCTACTCATCAGGAGTCATTCTTACGTAATTTTGTTTAACTCTGGCATTGGCCATGATCTGGCTTCAGGCTTAAGAGAAAGGCATATATCCAACGGTTTGTTCAAGTGCCCCCTTTTGACTTCCCTTAAACTGTTCCTCGCAGTGCAATACTTTAGCCAGTGAAACTGATTAACTCCCTGCATCCCACAGTAAAAACCACCAAGGGCACATGTCAGCGCAAGGAACGGTACGGGAGATTATGGACACGCACTGGCTGTGCTTGTGCTCAGTGAGGTCATCTCAGTTTGTGAGCAGATGGGGCAGTTTGGGGCACTGTTGGAGATGGCTGTCTGCACTGACTAACAGTCCAGCTATCCGAAAGTGATTAAACCCCATTTCAGACAGGTTTTGTTAAGCTCCCACCTGTACTGTTTGAATCATGCATTGAGTTCAGCAAGATGCAGGGCACAGACGCAACGCTGATGATTGGAGAGCAAATGATGAGATGTAATTCAGCATTTTACCTTTTTACATGTATTCTGCAAACTAGAGAATCCAATTATGATCATTCACTTGGTCAAACACCTTATGCTGCTTGCTTGTACCTGTTTTTAACGACACCATGTAAGGTACCTCCAGTTCGGTTTGCAGTAAGAGGCTTACGTCTTCCCTCATTTTGCAAATTAAGACTCGGTACAGACACTCGTAAATTTAAATGGATTCTTAATCACATGCCACTCAAAAAAGTGTGTTGTAAAATGCTCACATATTTCTATATATTTACAGTATTTAGGATAGAACTTGAATACATCAATTGATTCAATTCAATTCTCTTTTAAAACAAATCTTAGAACTATTAAGCTATTAAATGCAAGACTTTCAATCATACCAACTGAAATGATTCACACCACCCGGTTTTAAGACGATTCAAAAGATAACATGCTGAATGGTACTTGAAAATAAGCCACCTTTTTATGTTATATGATTAAAGTATTCAGTCCAAAACTCATCAGCAATATTATCGAATTCATAGCATCATAAAAGGTAGGCAACAAATGGCGTGTGGAAATACTTGGCCAACGGTTGTGGTGTAAAAAGATCCAGAGTGAATTAAAGAAGCAGTGATTGCATTTCAAGACGACAACCTCTTCAAAAAAAATTCAAGCTTGTTGATTGAATGTATTCTTCCAGTTTAGACACCCTACAGACATCTGATCATCACACCTCGCTCTCAAGATTTATTTTTTTATTTTTGTGGAACATGGATTATGTATAGTGAACTTCGATATTGTATAAATTAAAATATCTAATGAAAGGTACAATATAAAACATTTGGATGACAGTATAAATCACAAGCTATTTAATCTGCTTCTTTTCTTTTTCAGCAGTTGTGAACTGTACTGTGGAATTCTGACAGCCATCATCTTAATAGCATGAAATATCCACTGCCACATCAGTGAAGATCAGACCATCGCTCTAGAGAGCATTCATCCAGCTGCTGTCTGTGTCCTTCTGCCATCAGTTTATTCTAGAAAGTTCTGTTTGATTATGCTCCATGAGGACATTACACAAGCAGATTAGAAACACCTGGTCAACTGCAGGACTCGTGCTCACTTTTAAACGATGGGCCAGGGGCGATCCCGCTGACTTCGCCGCTCCTTCCCCAAGTGATGCAATCATGGTCCTCCCAGCAGGGCTGTCGGCCAGTCAGCTTTGGCTCAATCAGGATTCCCTACCAAACCACGGGGAACAGCCACACGCTGAAACATTTCAGAATGTTTAACCAACCTGCCGAAGCGGCTAGCCAGCCAAAAGCATTTTTTTATTTATTAGCTTATTTCAAATGATGCAATTGAAATGTCCCATATGTTTTTACGTCGAATTTTCACGCAAGAGCATTTTGTGACTGCAGTACTTCCATCATGTTAAAAAAAAAAAAATTCACTTGCGACTGTGAGAAGGCGAGCAGCCGTGTGCAATAAATATTCCATTAATGACATTGTGATCTCTTTGCATTACCATCCTGCGCGACGGTGAGCGTGAGGGATTGTGTTGCCGTGGGAACAACAGGAGCTGGTAATGAGTATGATGGCTCTCACTCAGTTTCAGTGCAGGAAAGTGTGGTAGAGTGGTCAATTGCCCTGAACCCATTACCGCTCTCCTGGGACTATGTCCTAATGTACAAGGTACCATCCACTGCGGAGTGACCTATTGTCAGCGGAGATCTTTTCGCATGGAAGGAAAGGAAGTCTAGGATGATTAAGATTATTTGATGTGAGTTGTAGGTCACTTGAATATGTCACAGCCACCGAAGTGAGATCTAACACAGGCCAACTTCTACCAGTTTGCAACTTATTGATTCAAAGAGCAAAATAAGATGCGGAACTGTTTAAATAGACAAATCAACAAGCAGGAGGTTGCCAAAACTCTTGTGTGAATCCCTTTCGCAAGTCCTCCATCCCAACAGCTATATACTGTATGTTTCAGATATATCGTCTCCTTCGATTGGTTTACATCTCACTTGCTTTCCCCACCAGCAGTCAGAAATCAGTAATTACCCTTTCCCTTACATGTGTGTATTTGCACATTCCTTACTTTTAGTGAGAAAATTGCATTTAGTATTTCCTAATAGAAGTTTATCGTCTTCAGAAATTATTTGTAATCTTTTATGGTAGTTAAATACGTAAGGTCCTGGTTCTGTCAATGGGTACAAGCTCCCAAGCCTTACTCTCGGTCTCCAGAATTGGAAACCCGATCCTATTAATCAAACCTTAGTCTGTTCCCCTGCCCAGATTTTTAGGAACACCCACCAAACCTTCTGTGGTCATCAGGATTGGGGCTGCATTCATTCTAAACGCCCCAGTCTAGCCATCTGACTATTCAGCTCTGGCGAAGAACGCACGCCATCTGGCAGCTTTCCAAGAAAGCCACTGAACTGAACAGCGTCATTCTGCTCTCGGTTCCGTCCCACTGTCAGTACCATATTACTGTCAATAAACCCTACTGTTGGATTGTAGTCTGAGTCTACATTCGGTTCCTGGCCTGCATCAGAACAGTGGGCCCTGAAACACTCACCACGCCCGGATTAGCGATTACAAACTCCTGCATGCACAGCAACTGTAAGATCACAGTGATTTTCAGTTGCACTACAGAAATAGTTTGCCTTAATTATTGAGTTCTCCTGGGATGTTGCGGCTTTTGGGAGCAGCGGTGGGCAAAAAATAGATCCGCTAGTTGCTCCAAGTGGGACTCAGAGATCTGCTTGCGCAGTTACAGTCAGCGGATTCATACCACTTTGGATCCATTATCGTCTCTCTGGCCGCGGCAGAAACATGAGCTCAGACACACAGTAATACCTCAAGGAAATCATGGGCAATAATCCTCTGTACTGAAGATTTAAATGTTCAGCCAACGCGGACACCTTTGTCCATGATTTGACCAAATTAATTTGCACTGATTGCCGAACAGTGCTTCTGGCCCCGACACCGTAGGGGGAACTTCAGGCTCCCTATCTCCATGGCAACGCGTTCAGCGAGATACGGCCCAGCAGCGGTACACCCACAGCTACACGTTGCGCAACAAACAGAGAACAACTGCTCTCCTCGCTGACACAATGCAATTACAGAGCGCCAGCTAAGAATTATTAGATTCAGCCAACAGCTGGTCCTCTGGGACTATCTGTTTCTCGCAGGAGACGGCACCCATACACCACACATTGCAAGCAGCCCATTTTAAACAGCTTAGTCTTCACCGCAAGGCCCTGACATTGATAGAATTTTTCTCATGAAAATTTGTGCTCTAGGCACTGAAACAACTGTAAATGTTTCACTCCAGGTATATGACTAAAATAAAGAAAGCAGCCAAAGGAGCTCAGGAAATCAGTGATACTTGGTATGAGTGGCGTTTTAGAAGCCTGAAAATAAATATCATTTTTAAAGCACCGAGGGCCTAATTTTCGCTATCACATGCAATGCATACGAGCTATGCGATACGTTGCAAGCTTTTGGCGCTCCATCTGTGAGCGGCTGTTCATCCACACCTGCACGTATTCTGGGATGGCCACTCTTGGGGGTGGTAATTAGAACGTGTCATTTCAAAAGAGGTTGTGTCCATTTTGATGCCAATTCTGCCACTGTGCAGGCCACGGGCGTATGCATAAGTGACTGGCTTTTTGTTTGGTCTCTTGCCTTCATTTTGTGAACATTACTTAAGCATTTTATGACCTTTATAATCTATTATACGTATTAACTTTTAGAGCACTAAATGCAGCTATTGTCACTCAATGGTGCAAGATATCAAAACCAGAGCTGTTGAAAACCCATCATGTGGTGACTTGTTTAATTTAAAAGAGCCCCTGCAAGTCACAACATGATAGGTTTTCAACAGCACAAGATAACTAAATTCATATATTTTAATACATATATTTTAGCACTCTAAGGGTTAAAGAAAGTTTTTGGGCGCATTTAAGTCATTTGAAAAACAAATAAATGCAGGCAGGGTGTTCACCAAGGTTCGACAATAACTCCCCTGATCTCTCTCTTATGCATCCAAACCCAGCTGTGTTCCCCGTCTCATTGAGTGGTGTTTGCATTTCAGCTTCTCTTTGCATTGGCCTCTGTAATATGTCCGATGGAACATCCACAAAAATGCTATTCCACAATGAATTGCTTTAAAAAAATAGAACTGATTAAAAATGAAGTGCTGGTTAAGCATTCAAGGGGGTTCTGGAAAGTCCCAATGGTATAGTAGGCCCCGACAAGTGTTATTTCGACTGCGACGGAAAGGTAAGTTGGCTCTATTTGATGTAAGATGTGCCACTACCTGCCGAGGAAGATGATACACTCTTTGGCTGTAATTGCGTCTTTGCATCAGGTAATTATGACTTTCATCATCTGTCACGCATTACAATATTTAAAAATTCCCCATGAAGATCTATGAACTGTGCAACACTAATAAGAAAAACACAAAAATTTGAAACTAAATAAAAAAAAATCTAAGGTGTCTCAAACATTTGGACTGTGCCCTATATACTATCGGTGTACTATATATATAGTGCATTAATATATTTGATTGCATAACAAATAGTTCCATTACCCTCAAAAGGCGTGCTTGTTGGCAGCTATTTAGGGAATCATGAAATAGTTTGCCCTTCGATTTTGATGTGGTTTTCCTGAGTCATGAGCAGAAAGCCTTGTGTTTCAGGAAAATATCAGATCTGGCCCTGAAATGCAGCGCTGGTACAACCAAATCATCAAATGATTCTATTCTGGAGGTGTTCCCAACGAGGGGCAAAGGCCGCATAGCAATAGCATACTAAACCAGACAACACTTGGACAGTGCATGACCACTGCAATGTTGAAATTTGTCAACAGAGGAATTATCATTGAAGATGAGTGTTAAGCGAGTTTGGACAGTGCCGTCTCCTCGTGCATAGGAATTCCTTTGGCGCGTCAGTTTTGCAGTTTGTTGACGAAGGAATTATTATGGAACGAAAGTGTTAAACGAGTCTCAAAAGATTCATCTTAGTGCGCACTTAAATTTTTACAGCTTGTGGATTAAGAATGCATATCACATCTTCACAAAATTTTATCGCTTTCTCCTTAGCATCATATCTATCGACATACAAAATTTCATTGGCATCCATTGCTCTTTGAGATATCCCATTAACTGATGACTGAACGAACTAACGAACAAACAAACACCAGTGAAAACATATGATGACCACAAAGGCAAAACGATCAGAGTCCAAATTTACAATTTTTGTATATTTTATGTATTATTATAACATTCATTATAATATATAATCATATTAATTAATTATAATGATTATAATTAATCATATTAATAAAATATAATCATATTTTTTCTGTGCCTTGTTTCTAATATCGCACTGAATTCTTAATTCATCATTTCTCCACGACGTGAAAATGTGACTCATCAATTCTGATCTTCATATGATCTCCTGGCTGAGGTATAACCCCGGCAAAAATTAGGTGAGGCGTAGAATTTTCAATCCCCCCACTGTCCGACAAACGAAGGTTGGGATGGAGGCGGAAACCGAGAAAAAATTCTGGCTTTGCACATGAGTAGGTCGCAAATCAAGCTGCAGAGGTGAGTGAGTTTGATGGTCCTTAGATAAAGCCCCATATTACTGTGTGCGTGTTAATGCTGCTCACTGATTGGTGGATTCTCACTGATGGAAATGTAGCCAGTTGCAGACTCTGCTACTGTTAGCTGACGCAGACTGACTTCAGTGTCTTGCCTGAACGAGTTTTAACGATTATTGTGATTAATTTGCTGATGCCAAAAATTGTCCAACTTGTAAAAAGGACACAAGCCCTGAATAATTACTCAACAATGAAAAGACGTAAATGAAATTTTGCAGTAATTTAAATTCACATCATATTCATGCTTTTCATTATAAATCACAAATTGCACCATTCACTTAGAACACAACTGCAGTAAAACTTCAACCAGCAGCATGGTGCAATTGACAATATCATTTGCCGACCAGCATCCACCAACAAAACATTTTCACATTTAAACTAAGCACAGGGGTATTGACATTCACGTAATGCAGTCGACAGAAAATATAGATTCATTTGCGTAATGGACTAATTTTATTTTATCAACTTATCCTAGCCGTCATTCATTGTCTCAACTTGATTTAGTCTCATGAAGTGACACAAGATATATGCAGCAGGACGCTGATTCAAAATACTCACAGCAGCAATCGGGCCTGTCCAATGGGAATTCAAGACGTACCACTCAGGGTGAAATATGGAGGACAGAACAAATGAATAAATAAATAAAAGTCTTTTTTTTCATTTCCTGTTTGGAACAGTGCTTTGGAGGTGCTACATTCTGCTGCTGGTGATAGATTGTCTTCAGTGCGCCAGCCGTACGTTGATCAAAGCGTGATGACCTTGAAAGGCGAAGGGAACGTATGCGGCGATGTCGGCAGAACGGGTGCGCTTGTGTGCATGACAACTCTCAGCACACTCCATCCCCTGCTTGTAATGACAGCGTAAATGGAGAGAAAATTGTCCTCACCTCAAAGGCGGACTACAGTCCTCTTGAATGCTGAAGGCCAGGTTAAGCATGTAGCCCAGCCACCGATCAAAAGTCCTTGTTTTGCTCCATGTGACGGGTGTAATCAGGGAGAAAGTCCCGCGCAGATTACAGTCTTCAATCAGTAAGTGAGGGAAATGATATGTGCATCATTGTTGGGGCAGCACGCCTCAGACAGTGTCATACTGCATGCATATTACTTGTGTCAGATGTGCCGATCACAGACCTCGGGGGAGATGGAGAGCTGTCCCAAAACCTGCACTCAAAGGTCTCTGACTCCAATCCTCAAACTGTGCCAAACTCCCCTCTCCGATGGGCCAGGATTTCACAGGGCTCTCTTTTCTCAAAGCAATCTAATATGCATTCACAGACAAAAAAAAGCACAGCTGACCTCTTAAAACTCAGCTTTCAGGTTATCTTCCATGAGAGGGAGAGAGGGAGAGAGAGAGAGGGTGTGAGAGAGAGAGAGAGAGAGAGAGAGAGAGAGAGAGAGAGAGAGAGACAAAAAACATAATGAGCCTTGCAGCAATTTGACAGAAGTATCATGTAAAAGGTGCACTTAGCTAAGCCTGGCTCAGGAAAAGTTATATAAAAAGGTATTATATAAAAGTTCTTGCTTTGAAAATCTAATCAAGGTTTGGGAGAGCAGTTACATGTACAATCTATATAATAATGCATTGTACAGAGGATTGATTAAAAAAGAAGACTCAACTATGTCTGACCACATTACAGGCAGCAAATATAATTATTTACTGTTTCTTTATCAGATAAAGGTACAGTGTCTCTCCAGAGGAAAAGACACATTGACAGCTAAACTGATAAAAAATTATTAATTTGAAGATTACAATTCTACATTATTAAAAACAAAGCAACAATTATTCAAGATTTTGCACATTCAAAATCCTCACTTGTCTCAAACTTGCGACATCATGCAAGATCTTATAATATGACCATATGAGCCTGTGAAAAGTCAGTAAATTGTCGCTTAACAACTCAAAAACAACAACAAAAACCCCCAACTGAATTCTGTCTCCCTGTGTGAGGAGAGCTATGCAAGCCTGCAATTTCTCCCGAAACAAGAAAGCACTTAATTAGACCCCCAGAATAACACTCCTCTCTCCGCTGAGAGGAGGCAGATGAAACCACTGGTGTCTGCGACAATTTTTCATCCCTCCTTCCACAAGATTTCACATCTTTCAAAGTACCATCCTCCCAGACAACTCAGATAAATGCAGATTGCAAATAATGACAGTAAACAGGGCACCGAAAACAGTATCCAGATCAGTGCAATCATGTACCACCTATAACCACTTTGCATAATAGCCACTTTCTCGCTCTCCAGGTAGCTGTTCACCTTGAAGAAAAAAGCCCAAGACTCAATGTCAACACAAGTGTACCTTACTCCCACAGCGATGTTCAAACACCAGGGTAAGGTATCATTCTTATTTACAGTGTGTGTGTACTGTGTATATATATAAAAAAAAAATATTTTTATATATATATATATATATATATATATATATATATATATATAGGGGAGGCTCAAACCAATCACTTAAAATTAATGATTGGTTACGACCTGTTTTCAATTATTCATTTATATTACCATTACAGAAACTCCAAAAACTCCCAAAATTATCAGGTGTGGCCAGTTTTCATTTATAACGCACACCTGTCAACTCTCACGCATTTGGTGTGAGTTTAGTGGTTTAGTGGTTATTTACGTTCCTCTGCCGTAGTCAGCAATTATTCAGTCAACGCATATGTAAGAGATTCTCGTGCGGAATTGAAGTCCTTGTGCACTGGAGTGGTTGGAAGCAATGGAATCGCATAAAGACGTTTCAAATTATCTTATTTCATTTACACGATCATGAAACACATGCATTGCTTCCAATCCCTGAATAAAGAAAAGCATGAGAAGTCGTGAGTCGGAATCGGTATGCATTAATGCATGCACAATCTAATAATCTTTTTCACCGTCTTCAGTTTTGATCACAGCGCTTATTCGTTGAGTTGTTCCAACAGTCTTTTGCAATGTTACGACATTTATTTCTGGCCAACAACTTGCATTGACGACAGGAGGGTCAACCAACTCAATAAAGAAGTCTCCAGCACATCCAAAATGATTTTAATTGATTAAGGTCAGGACTCTGTGGTGGCTAATTCATGTATGAAAATTAATTAATTAATTAATTAATTAAGAGCCACTCTCTCATAATTTGAGCTCAATGAATCTAGCATTGTCATCCTGGAATATACTTGTGTCATCAGGGATTAAAAAATCTATTCAAGGAATAACCTGCACATGCAGTACATTCAGATACATGCTGACTTTATTTCATTGCTACACAACATTAATTAGCCTGGACCTGACCCACTGATGCAACCCCAGATCACAATGCCGTCTCCAGAGGCTTGTGCAGTGGGCCCTGTGCATCATGGGTGTGTCGCGTCATGGGCTTCCTTTCTTACCCTGACGCACCCATAGCAGTGGAAAAGGGTAAATCTGGACTCAACAGACAACATGACCTTTTCTCCATCACTCAGCAGGTCAGTCTTCACGCCCCCTAACAATCTGAAGTCATTTTATCCTCAATTAGTCTCGCTGGCAAGTGGTATTGTTGTGGCCATGCTGCTATTTAATTCCAATCCTGCAAGTTCTTGTCACATTGTGAGTGTGGAAATGCTCTTCGTTTCACAATTAAACACAGCCATGAGTTCTGCTGTTGATCTTTTTTTACATTTCAAGCATTTTAGTGATATTAAAATTTGACTTCTGAGGAAGATGGGAGTTCCCGTCGAAACATGTCAAGGTATGAATGCAGAACTACGCTTTCTTGTCTGATATAAAAGAAGTCAAATTTTAATTTTAAAATTAGAGACATAATGAATCTCATCCAAACATTTTAGTGATATCCGATCACGATCAATCATTCACTCTCTTGCACACACACACACTCACACACACACACACACACACACACACACACACACACTCAAACAGTCTTAGTGAGATTTTGGATCTCGACATGCTGCCAGTTCAGCTTAACAAACATACAGAGTAAAACTATACTGAAGGGATGAACCACTTTTATTTTTGGTGTTTTGATGATGGTAACAGAGAGTGCCGACTGACTCGCTCACTCCAAATTTCCAAGAGGAGTTCAGTTGGTTTGGGGTCTGTTGCCTGTGAAGGCGGTGGTTAATGCTTTAGATCATTTTATACTTATAAAACCATCCAGTGGCCCCTTAGCCCTGTGGGGTTTGGGCCGTTGTCCAGGTAAAGACCTCCGTCATGACAGGAATGCCTTATCACTTGATATAAAGGTGATCACACAGAATATCTTTGCACTGAATTCAGTGACCCTTTCTGTCAGTGTTACGGTTCTGTTACTTGTGTTCCGCTCTCCTGATTTGAGTTTCCACTCTGTTACCTGTTCCCCTTATGTAGCTCAGTGTTTCAACATTTTCTTTGCAGGTCTGTTGTCACTTCTGAGTCACCCATGAGCCTTTGTGTTTTCCAGTGTTCATTTTCCCCAGTTCTGATTTTTTTTGTCCACCATTTGCGAATTTGCCTAGATCCTGTATTTTGAGATCATCTGGATATAATTTTGGCTGGTTTCCTGTGCTTAGGTCTGTATTCTCCCTGTTCTGGGAATCTCACTGTCTGCTATCAATCGTTGCCTTGTTCAACGACTCTGTAGCAATGTAGCTAAGTATTTCCGCTAATGGTTAACATTAAACTGAATTCCAAATTCAATTGCCACTCATTTTTTGTCTTATGAAGCTTGGTGCCACCCTCAAAATTGTTAAGCTTGCAGGTATTACCTTTCCTTAATCATTGTGTAGTTTTTTTGGCTAGCTGCTAAATTGAATGTGTATTCAAGAACTGTCGCTAGTTTAGCCTTAGACAATGTAGGTCAAACACACTGTAGAATAAATTACCATTTAATGGAATTCAGTTGTGCAGGATTAGCACTGCCACTCTCAAGAAATGGAATGTTAGCTAAAGGGTGCAACTATACAAATCCAAGGAATTGGCCATTATTAAACATTAACAATTGAATTCCAAGAATCATTATAATTTGAGCAATCGAATTATACATAAATAACCAGATCTAGCTATTTTGCCAAAAATTTCTTAAACTTCTGAGATTACCACACTTCCAGTGTGCAGCTTGTTAGTGCTTGGGTCTATTGCATGAGCATAATAACATTGAACAACGGCAATCTTATCTACATCAGCACTTTTCAAACATCTCCTGACCTACTACTTCTTCTGCATGTTTTTAGAGCTCTGCTGCTCCAGCTCAGGTGGGTCAAACGATCAGCTCCTTCCTTCTGAAGATGCTTGATAATGAGAAAATCATAAGAATCATTTGCGTTTGCGGGGAGAGCTCTAAAACATGCGGGAGAGGTGGTGCTCCAGGAGAGGTTTGAGAAGTACTGATCAACAACATCTGTGATTGTTGACAGCAACGCCAAAAATTATTCTAGAAATTATATCAATCCCCTGAATATCGCCATGGAAGGCCCTTCTGGAAACTTTGAGAAAATGACCGTTACCCAGCTGAATGCTCCATAATACAGCTTCTACGCTCAGTATCGTACGGCTAAGTATCCGTAACCACGCGCATAAAAGTAACCTTCCGCAGCTCCGCGAGACCGGAAGCAACCCGGCCACCGAACTATCCCATAAAGCATTGGAAATGGGGCGTGACTACAACATCACGGCTTTTTCATGTTGGCGGATTGCTCGAATTGTGCGGCGATTTCATGTCACACATTGTTCTGAAAGAAACTACCATCCTTATTTTTTATTAGCCTGCAGAAATCACCTACCCAAGCCATTTGTGCCGCTGACTGACTAACTACTCAATCAGTTCTGTTTTTGTGAGCCTGAGGATGTTGACATGATGGCCATTTTTTGATCCACAGTGTGAGAGGCTGTTGGCTCTGCTCTCTGGCTAATCAGGGAAGAGCTAATGTTATTCTCAGGAATCAAATGGCCAAGAAATCATGGATTTTTCTGTTTATTTTTGTTAAAATGTTTATTTGTGGACATTCAAGAGTATTCCACCTTGAAAAATAAAATGGCATAATAGAGGTCCTTTAAGAAGGGACATTGAACACGTTGCGTTGTGTAATTAGTAATACTGCAGGTTTTTTTTTTATATTTTCAAAAAAGACAGATCTGAATGCCCAAAATATTGTACTAGCCAGGACACATCAACAGGCTAGGACTGTAATTTTTTAAATGTAAAAAATTCATATGGTAGTTTTTATTAAGTAAAACTGCTCTATACCTATAAAAATCTGTTTCCCTGGCCTCATTTTTCTTTTTAAAATGAAAAGAAGCAATTTCAATCAATAACACATAGATTAGAAACACCTGCACTGACAGAGAGAAGAAATACTTAAACATGAATATACACAGAGCCACAAAACCTACCCTTTCGAAGCATTTTGTACCAAGGACAAAATAATAAAAGAAATTGCATCTTTGAATTGTTGTCATCATCTTCCTGAAGGAACAATCCATAATCTCTATGGTGTTTTCAAATTGCATCACAAAGCGAGTGGAAAATGTCTTTACATTATTACAGAGTGTGCCACCAGCTGCTGGTTTGCCTCTTTGTAGTTATCATATTTATAGATTTTGCACATAAATTGGAAAGAAAAAGCCACAAGACTGCGGGTAATTGCACTACCTTTCAGGTAGAGCATTCTGGCAGTGCATGAATCCATCACTTTGGTGTTTGAGGCTCGCTTCAACCCTGCAAACATATGAAAAGACATACTTAAAGTTCCAGTTATATGCTTAAAGTTCTGTTATACTGTTTCTGCCAAAAATCAGAAACACAAAGAGCGTTTAAATTACGACTCAAACGGGATGTTTTTTTTCCCCTGAGGGTAATTTCTCTCGTAGTAAAAGCTCTATTGTGGAACTGAAATAAGTGAATTCTTCACAGCTCTTCACTGCAGTGTTTTCAATAACAATATTTTTGCAGCCCAATAAAACTAAATCAAATCCCTGTGGAATAACTTGCAGTTCATATCTGCGTAATATTTTTTAGAACTGCAGCGACCCTAGACACAGAAGTGCCTGTTATTCACATATTTGCTCCCATATGATTTCATTTTTATACTTTCCATTAGTTCATTTCCAAAAGAAAAAAAATTACAAACTTGAGTAACATACTTGAGTATACCAAATGAATAATAAACAAATTACAGAGAACTTTAATCAGAATGTTCATATCAACCTATAGCATCTGTGATTTGTTTTGATGGCAAGTATATCCTTCCACATCCTATTATCTTCAGGAGATTTTTAAAATGGTTCCCCTTTTACAATTACCAATGATGCTTTTTAAATCACCACTTTGCTACCTCTCCTTGAGCAAAGAGCGCTGACATCAGATAAAATATGTGTTCAACATTGAACGTCTCTGAATATTGAGTACAGGGTTAGACAGTTGCTGCCGCAGGAAGACTTTGATCTGAACTGAGTCAAATTCTTTGTAGAAGCTTGGCTATTTCACTCTGAGGAAACATACGAACACAACCTGAGGTGCCACGGTGACTGACTCAAATTTGGCTCAAAAAATTGTGGGAATACCTCTACATGCACAATGAGCAAAAGCAAAAGTTTTTGCTTAAACTCTCAAGAGTTTTGGAGATTAATTCATTTATTTGTTTGTTAAAACCTCCTAGAAAGGAGAAATATTTGCAATGATTCAAATCTTTACATACAATCATCACACATGATATGAAAACAATACATATAAAATCAGAAAGCTAAAACAATTAAAAACTAGCAGATACAGGCCTGAAACATTTCATGAGATATTGATATATTGCCATCCAAAAATGGGTGCCATGCCTATTGCCTCAATTTATATCAATTTGCTCAAAAGTTTGGCAACGATCCAGAATACTTCCCATTAAATTAGGTCAAGGGCAAGGTCATGGTTACTGAAGAGGTCAAAATTGTTTTGTTTTTTTTTTTTACTATAAGTCTGTCAAGAATGTTTTGATTTACATCAAACCAATGCCAAACGTTTTCTTTTAAAATGTGTAAAATATACTGGTTCCCATAAAGTTGGAATAATTTTGTATTCAGGGTCTATCTATCAAGAATAAATCACATTCTCACAATCATTTCATGAAAAGAGGAAATAAATATTTTATTTTGACTTAATGAGCAACAGTTTATGATCCTATCCATTGCCATAGTGAAAAGTGCTTAGTTTCAAAGATTGGTAGGGGTCAAAGTTTGAGGCGGTCAAGGTCATTGATCTGGATTGTCTAACCTCCACCACAGGTATATCTCAATGAATGCTGTAGATTGCCACTTGGTTAACACACATGTTATATAATGAATGGAGATTAAAATGGCATCATGACCTTTGACCTTGAGTGACCTTGAAAGGTCAAACCCAAGAGCACATTTACCCAAAATGTGGATCAACTCAGTGAACAGCTAATATATATGAAATGGGGCGTGGTTTTCTGTGCCTAGCAACATTTGTTTTTACTTTTATTTTCCACACTGTCCCAACTTTTATTTTGATGTGTGGTTGCTCATAGTAGCACTTAAAAGAGCATATGCAACATATAAGAGGAATTCATTATTATGTAAATGCATAATTAATAATGTGCATTGATAAACATTAGTTTTTATAATGCGGTTGACATCAAATGACTTCATGTGTACTAGAATGATGAAGCTTTCTTAAAAGGAGCCTCTTTCACCTCTCTGCATGTTTCCAAACACTTAAATATTCTGATATTACCAACGCTAATATCAAAATTCAAATTAAATGAAATTTTTTGAAAAATTTATGGATGCTGAAATATTTTTGGGAGACATAAGTTCAATTAAAGAAGAAATTTGATTGTACACAGATTTTGTAAATGTGGCCTAATGCGTTGTGTTCCCTGTTCATTAAAGAAATTGCATTTTTTTTAAAAAACACACACACACACACTGCTATCTGCAGGGTAGATTGTGTTTAAAAAAGTGCTCTCAGTGGAAATGACTCGGATGAACACAGTCCCTCGTGTGTCACATTCCACAGAGAAGCACTCGTGAGATCTCACACCAAGCTCAACGGCCAAATATGGCCGTATAAACGTAGGTTATATCTCAAAAGTTTGATGAAACAGAAAGTTTTTTAAGTTCACGTGCAGCACCAAGCACTGCAGCATTTTATCTTTCTCGCCTGCTCGTTGCACATGCCCGGCGCTTCCTCCAGCTCGGCGAGGAGGATCAGTCTCTCCTGGCAGCCTTTATCGATGTAGCCCAGCAGAAACTTCTAGATCTTTTCAGCAGCGATGAGGCAATCCCGCTTATCAGACACCTGGCATGGGCGAGCAGAGGCTTTCTCCCAAGCAAAAATCAATACGCCTGTCAGCCAAATCATAGATGTGGTTCCAAAAATGTTACGTGGACGACGTCATCCACCATGACTGGAGAGCTGTGCCTCGAACTGCAGGGGTGCAGCGAGCACTGAGGAGTTACCACTCTGCTCACTAGCAGGACAGGTATGCGCCAGGGCAGCCATGCCGAAATATAAACTTAAGCAATACCCGAGAGAACAAAGCCTCAAAACTTCAGAGCCTATTCTATCAAGTTCCCATTTCATTGGGGCCAAATATGGTTCCTGTTTAACTTTTTTGTTTCCTGAAGACAATTAACTTTGCCAGACAAGTGAAGCACCCTGGGCTTGTAGATACATCACCCTCACAGAGTCATACGCATGTTCGCTAAAACATTTATCCTCAATGATCGTGCACAGGGGCAGCTGCCCATCCTACCCTTCATCCAGGTTCAGGTGACCTGAGGTAAAAGTTCGATGACATTTTCTCCTGTTCCTCTCACCGATAGGCTGTAACGTTGCACTAATGCAGGCGATTGACATAAAATTCCAGGAAACGCTCTCGCTATCCGAGCTTTCATTTCCCACCACCGTCCCTGGGCGTCAGGGTGCTTTTCCACTCATGGACAAACTGGCCGAGGTATTTCTTATCCAGTCAAGTCCATTTGTAATTGGACAGTGACACAATTTTCATTATTTTAGCTTGGTGCACCATCACAGTGGAGTTTAAATTAGCCGATCAAGATGTGCTTGAAATGCAGATTTTCACCATCAATTTAAGGGTCTTGTCAGAAACATTGTATGAACCAATGATTTAATAAACATCCCCCTAATTTTAGGGGCTCAAAAGTAACTGGGCATATTGTCATGATGAGGCCCTTCTTACGTTACCAGGTGCTGGGATCCTCACTGCCGACTCACTGTCAGGCCGTCACTGCAACTGTCGTCTGTTCCTGTTCCATCTTGGGGCATTTGCTCTTCAGTTTCATTAGCCATGACCACTCTTGGGACTTCATATTGTGAGACAACAGAAACATATTACGAATGTAAATGTCACACCTGAAAATCAGTTCTTTTATCTGATGTATTTTCATCCACACGAGATGATGTGGGAATAACACACACTTGGCCGTGGACCAGCAGTGCAGCTAATTGTCCAATTACTTATATTCTTTTAAAATGGAGGGACCAAGAATAAAAAAGTGTTGTAATTCCTTCATAATTCATTCAATTTAGATGTAAATACTCTGAAATTAAAGCTGAACATCTGTACTGTACATTTCAATTAATTAATTTCATCACCGCTATGGTATTGTAGACAGCTAAAAGAAATACTATTTAATTTGTCAATGTACAATTATTAATGGACCTGGTGTATCTGTTACGTTAACCCTTAGAGTGCTGAATGCAGCTCTTGTTGCTCAATGATCTAAGATATCAAAATCAAAGCTGTTGAAAACCTATGATGTGGCAACTTGCTAAACAAGTCACCACATGATAGGTTTTCAACAGCACAATATAATTAAATTTATATTTTTAAAAAATTTATGTCAGTGCACTAAGGGTTAATTAGTGGATCGTGCTCCTCGAACGCTATTTTATGGCAGAATTACCGGCCTCTTCTCTCCTTTATCTCTCCACAGAAATGTGTGTGTTTGTGTGTGTGACTGTGGGTATATATTCCAATCCTTGTTGGGACCAAATGTCCCCAAAAATGATGAAACAAGATTTTTTTTTTTTGATCTGTGTGGAGACTGTGTGGGGACATGTACCTGTTAGGGTTTTAGGTTAGAGTTATGGATGTAGTGTTGGTGGTTAAGGGTCAGGTAAGGGGTTAAGAAATAAATGTGTCTTTGGGGCGTCTCCACAAAACATGGAAACACAACAAGGGCATGAGTGAGAGTGTCTGTGCATATGTGCATGTGTGTTCGCACGTGTGAGTGTGCGCCCGCACACGTGTGCTCGCGTGTGGGTGTCTCTGTGTGAGTGTGTGCTGCCGACTGCGGTGCTTACTGTTTGGCCAGTCAGAAAAATAATAAGAAAAAAAACATTAGACAACCTGCTCAGGCGGCCTATGATACTAACCTTGGTATGCCAAAACAATCATTCCGCTATCAGCGACTGGAAAAACACATCTGGGCATCTGGGCCTACATCTACGAGAACTGAACCCCCGATGAATTTTGAGTTGAAGCTGGCTCACCAACTCCAGCCGTCAACTATAAATTAGTTGTGTTCCAACTACTCTGTGCTTTAATGCAAAACAGAAGCACACAATCTGGAGCCCTGATCCACCTCTTTCTTAATGTTCTGAGTACCTGCAGGGAGCGCGAGATTATTACAATATTAGCGTGCAGGAGGAAATTAATTGGGCTCATTAAAATACAAGCAAACGATGATACCGTTAACACATTTCATTAACTCAAACTGTCATTCTGTGTTCGTGGCACCATTTCGTATTGCATTAAAATGAATTGAATTAATTAGATAATGCTAATGAGAGGAGCTCTAAAATGGACGTGTCCTTTTTAATGTTTATAGGCCATACTTTTTGACACCAAAATTGATTCTGATTCAAAACCATAAGCTAAGGCCTGTCATTTGTGGTATAAAAGCCTCCGTATAGTGCTGCTAATTATGTTACACTGAACAAGCTTTTCCTACAGACTACAATGCTTTATTTTTTCAAAAACCCCATTCAGCACAAGAGGTTAGTCATAATATAAGCCATACACAAGAGATTATAGCTATTGTTTTTTAAAACTATTTTTCCACTCGTGACAGTGTTACTCATGTGTCGTCTTTTCTTCAAAAATCTCTCATGGATATATCTATTTTGAACAGTGACTCTATTTTCTTTTTTTACCTCCATTTCCTCTGTCTTCACCAAGAATTTGAGATAAAATTGCAGTATTATATAAAATGCAAGGAATTACAACCATTTTTATTCAAAGCCCCCATTTCTTGGGGCTCAAAAGTAATTGGACAAACTAACAACCATAAATGAAATCCTCGTTTTGTTTCTGTATCAAGTCGATAGCCTCATACGAAAAGAGTCTGAGTGACATTTCGGGCAAAAATGATGTTTTTCACTTTTGAGATACATCCATATAGGACCCATCTTCTGGCAAAATTTTAGATCTGAATTCTTATCCTAAAGGGGTCACAACCCTTTTTCAAAAAGGCATATCTGCAAGTAAAATTTTCCCACCAGTGTTTCTTATTTGCAAGAAGGGCATAAGTAACCATTCCCCTGCTAAATGGGCATAAGTGGTAGTTAACAGCCATTTTACAAACAATTTGCATTTTACGTCCAGGCGAATCTGCCTCTTGCACCTCTTTCTGCATATTGCCAGTCCTAATTGGTACGATCATAAACTGTACATACGCCCACAGTCAGTGCACACTGTGTTATCCTTTGTTATCAGCTGTTTGTGGCTTCAGATATCAGTGTCAGCACAGAGGTGACATAGTGACCTTGATTCAGAAACACTTTCCATTGTTTTTTAGCCACTGGGGTGAATAGTGTATCTTTCGATCTGATGGTTCACTTTTACGTGCTCAAGTTCTCAGCAGTTTGACAGCAATGACATGCAGTATAGACAGACCAGCTGTTCTACAAAATACTTCAAAATTTTGACAATGGATACCAAAATGTATATCCTGCCATATCATATCCATGTATTACAATGTTTCTAACATTTAAAACATTTACTAGGGAAAAAGGAAACTATTATGCATATTTAGAGATTAGAAATTATGAATGTTGAACACACTCTGAACACTCTCTCGAGGTCATCTTCATTTCTGTTAGCAGTGTTGCAGATAGGCCCTTTTAAGTTGCGTTTCTCACACATTGAACTCTTCATCCCGACGCATGCTAAAAGGGCGTAAGGGACAAAAGCTGTATTATCTCTTCATTGGCTATAATGATTAGGGAATCAATCTTTTTCAGGCTTCAATACCATCCAATAACCCCACTCAATCACCATGGAAATTTTAATCCATATGGTGGAGATTTACCTGGAGCATTTTTCTGCCTCTCCTGTAAAATTTGTAAAATGTCACTTACGCCTTTCGTGCATGAGGGTATTGAGGTGTCCTGTTTGAATGTTTACGACCGTTTGTTTTTCCTTTGAACTTTGGTTTTTGAATTTGCGATTTCTCTCTTTAAACTGGAGGGCTGACATGAACCGAAATATACGACACCAAAGGCTTCACACAATTGCACAGCTGAAGACCTCCCTTAAAAGAGACAGCAGGTGTGCTCCTGGGGTCCCTAAAACAGCAGATGGTCATGGGAGGGAAAACTTCAAAAAAGGGGAGGAAAACTTGCAACCAAAAACAATGATATAAATTATCCAAGTCCAGGCACTCAGGATGAATTGAAAAAATATAAAAGGCCCTCAATTCATAGGGCTGTGAACACGTCATTACACCCTGAAGAAGGCGCAAGCCGGTATGCGTTAGTGTATTTTTAGTGTGTGCATATTGCATATAGGCACGGCTGCATACGTGAGTTGTCGCTTGTGTTGGCTTTGCCCTGCTGCAGTTGAGACTGGTCCCAAACAGAGAATCTGTGGTGCATTTTGGGAGGCAAAATTCGACAATGAGGACCCTGTATGGCTGTGCTTAAGACTTGTTTGCTGGAAGAATGGGACAAAATTGCACCTGAAACACGAAATTGTTTTGACCCTTCATTGCGTTAGTGTCGTGGAATGGAATGACAACATTACAAAGTCAAAACTACACTGCCCGGCCAAAAAAAAAGTCACCGTTTGGAAATTAATGAACAAATTCTAGAATTGGATCATTATTGCGATTACTAATATGTTTCAGCTGGCAATAATCATTTTTCCCCTGACTGATGAAGCGCATCGCTACTCAATTCTCAAAAAATCATGTCGGAAGACACATCCCTTGCTGGTGGAAAAGATGTTACAGTATTTCAGAACAGGCAACTTATTGGCCTGTATTTAGCAAAGAAAATCATGAATGCAAAAACAAGTATGAGGAATCATTTTCACAAACACATTTGCCACCACAAAGTCCTGATCTTAGACAGTAAAAGTTATTGGGATGTGCTCAAGAAAGACCACCTAGTGGTTCAACCATTATGTCGAGAAGACAAGATCTCGGCCAAAAATTGTATGATCAAAAATAAATGTTCTGGCATTGCATACAGTTGTCAAAACAATGACAAAATGAATATGCACTGTAATCAAAGCTACAGGGGTTCCAACTAAATATTTGAGTGTGCAACTTTTTTTTTGGCCGGGCAGTGTACTTACCTTTGTAAAAACAAAATCTAAATTAGTTTATTTCGAACAATCAGTAAAATTCATGAAGAGAAAAATGAAATAATGAGCTGTTCTATTGTTTTAAATGAAATACAGGTCAATGATCATTTACAAATCGTGTTAACTGAATGATCATGCATTCAGTTTTAGTTTTGACTTATCGTCCCTGCCTTCTCTGATTTGGGGTCGTATTACTGGACTTAAGTGCGGAGACCAAAATTGAACCTTTTGCTCACATACAGTATGCTTGGTGTTGAAAGAGATACGTAGAAGAAAAGGTAACTCTTGCCCACGGTGAAATACATGGCCCAACGTCTGGCCGTGGACCAGTGTTTTGGAGCTATTTTCATTAGAGAACTGGAGTCACTGATGGCTAAATGGATTTTACCAAGTTTCAGCGAACTGCCTTTGCTAGAGGGCCAACTTGGCATAGATGCACTTTCCAGCAGAACGATGACGCAATGCACACTTCAGAGTGACTGACATTGTGTGGATCTTGATAAAGAAATGGTCCAAAATCCCGCCAAAAGTGTGCCGAAACCATGTCGACGGTACAGACGGTCTCCAGGATGTTGTCCTTGCAAGTGGTCCATGCCCCAAGTTCCAATAATTAACCTTAATTCTGGTGAATTTGTATCCTAATTAAATGGATGTATGGTTTTGTTTAGGTCCTGGGGAACATTAATAAAAAATAAATGAATAAAATCACATTTTTGTCCACTGCCAGAGAAGGGTAACAATAATTGAGGGTCAATGAATATTATAAAATACATATTTTGTCAGATTTACCTCTGATCATACGAACAGCCCGATGCCCATTACAGGCCTGTGTCTTTTATCGTCTGTTTCCTTTATCCGCCTCCTTTCCCACAACTCCGTAAATCACTAAAGAGAAAAAGTCATCCTTTGTTCACAAATTGAAGTAACAAAACATTTTTTCATGCTAATATGCTTATAAGCTTATTATTGAAAAAATTTTACGTACACGTGGTCCCATTCCCTGCGCTACAGGACAGAGGAGGCGATGATGCGCTCAGGGGGTGGGCAGCACAGACATACCAACCCGCTCAATAGTTTGGGATCACTTGGAAATTTTCTTGTTTTCTGTGGAAACATTTGTGAAATTAGTCTGAATATGAAATATAGCAAATGAACAGGACATGCTGACATTGTCTGAGTTAGAAATAATGATTTTAATGGAAAATGATGAATATGTACTTCAAACTTTGCCACCATCAAAAAAAAAAAAAAAAACCACCTTCACTGATGATACTGAAACTAGTGTTTGAGGGGAAGTATTTAGCGCAGCTGCTAGTTGAAAACCTGTGATGCGTTTTTGTCTTAAAATACACACTCTCAGATATTTATCTTCTTGCACAGTTGTGCATCAGGGCCTCCCACTCCTTTTTTCTGTCCTTGTTAGTGCCAGTTTGTGCTGCTCTCTGAAGGGAGTATTTGACAGCATGGTAAGAGATTTTAAGTTTTCAATTTCTCACATTGAATAGCCTTCTTTTCTAAGCACAACAATAGACTGACGGGTCTCTAAAGGAAGTTCTTTCTTTCTGGCCATTTTGAGCCTGTAAACAAACAAACATCTGCTGATGCTTCAGGTACTAAACCAACCTCAAGAATGCCATGCTCCCTTTTGCGCTCCCTTATTAGTTCAATGGTTTTCAGCTGTGCAACACATTTGCGGAAGGGTTTTCTAATAATTAATTAGCCTTATAAAATGCTTAACTTGGATTAGCAGCCATTCCAGAAGATTGATGCAGAAGACTGACAGTTGCCGGTAATAGGCCTCAATGCAAAAATGTAGATCATTCTTTGAAAATCATCGGATTAAAATCAATCATTTGTGAAATGGAAAAAAATGTTTGTGAAATGCATGGAAATGTATTTTTCTTTGGAAAACAAAGAAATTTGCAAGTGATCCCAAACTTTTGAGCGGTAGTGTCACTAGGCAGACATGCTCAGTTTTGTGACTAAAATAGTAACGATCAATACCATTCAAGTAGTAAAGTGACAACTTTGGCCCCTGAAATGTGACATTCAGATTAATATTATATTTTGGCGATAAAGTGGGCCATGGGACATTTACATACCAGTGATGCTGAAATTGTTTAATTGCACATGTATATATTTTTTATTTTCCATGGCAAAAATGGATCTCACGCCACTCCAGAATAGATTTTGCCCAGTTGAACTGGTCGTATAAACTTCACAAGTGCGGCTTAATTCAAAGCACTTCTGCGCAGTTTAGTTAAATTGCTATGGTGGTACTTTTCACGCTCCCCACGGCGAGGTCAGAGAAAGGGCAGTACACCGACGGCCCAAAACATTCTGACCATCTGCCCATTATGCTCACGGCCTTCCAAATGCTGCAGAAACTCACTGCAAATGGTCAGCCCCACAGAAACGGGACGACCCCATGCTATTGTTACCTATCACCTTCTGAGTGCCAAGAATATGACAATTAATTAATAAGATGCAGATGAAAACAGCCCCCATAATCAGGTGACCAGGAAAAAACAAATGCGTGCTACCCAAACACTGTCACATGACCGCCGTGGGTGGAACTACTCAGGTAAGAACGCGACCCGTTTTCATAGAAATGATTTAGACTTTAATAATTGTGATCCACTGGAAAATGCAGTTTTACAAAAGTAATGTATGAATATTATACATATTTAAAAAGTAATTAAAAACAAGGAGTTTGAGATACAGCAAACCTGGTTCACTGAAGAAAGCCTACTATAAATAGCTTCTGACCGAGGGGTTTTCTGAAAATAAGTGTATTAGTACAAAAGGATAGGAGCCAGGAAAGGACAGTAATACCACAACTTAATTACATGATTGAATTTCCTTGGTGCGCCTGCATACATGACTCGAAATAAACACGATTACTCCGAAGCTAACAACTGAAGACATTTCAAATTGGACAGTTAGACATGATTGAGAAGGCAAATATCGCTTCATGACAAGAAACAGGGTCAACAAAAAAGGATAATATGAAGACTCAATACGAAAACTAATGCAGAGCTTGAAATAAACAAAATCTAAACAAAAACATGGACTTACAAGCAACTGATTAATCATCTCCGCTTTGCTCGAGGATAATAGGCACCGAACCTTCTTTTATTAGGAACATGCCCACAAGTTCATTTTCTGTACAACCAGGCAGAAGGTACAGCCATTTCTCTTCGCGACTGTACCAATTTTTTAATTTTACAATAAACACTTTCTTCAGAACTAGTGTCCAGTAGTTTACAAAAACTCATGCAACTGCACCGTTTCATACTAACGAATATGATACAAAATAAGGCATTTCAGTGCGTACGTGTAGGAACTGCATTTAATGATTTTACCCAACCTGTAAAGGAGACAGCTAATGACGATAACTGATAATTCCTCTTTAAAATATATATATTTTATATATATATTTATATATATTTGTATACATGTATGCCTGTGTACGCATTTGTAAATATAAAAAAGAAGAAAAAAAAACAAACAATAACAAAAAAAAAAAAAAAAACGCTGTCAGGAAGTTCGTGTGATGACCGTACAGTCACTCCATCACTTCGCTGGCGGAGACGGTGACCAGCTGCAACGGGATTTCCGAATTCGAGAGGAGCTCTTGTGCGCTAGCCGAATTGACGGTCCCTAGGCCAGGCACTGCCCCCTGCTGGATGTTGGTGAGGATGAGCGTGGTACCGCCCGCCGTGATGATGCTGTCCGACGACGTCACGGGCTCCGCTGAGGCCAGCGCTGCAGCACTCGAGTTCACACCTTTTTTGTTCTGGTGCGTTTTGATGTGCTTGGCCAGGTGGTCGCTCCGCATGAAGCGCTTGGAACATTCTGGACACACAAACTTCTTCTCCCCTGAACGAGTAAACGACAGGAAAAAGGCATTCAAAAGCATGATAAATATCGGCCCTTACGTCACACTTGAACCAGCTTCGCCTCAAGAGCGCCAAATGCGGCTATGATGCAAGATATCAATATCAAAGCCGTTGTGAAAACCTATCATGTGGCAACTTGTTTCAAAGAGCTCCCCTGCGGGAACAAGTCGCCACATTATAGGTTAACAGCTCAAGATAGTTACATTTATATATATTTTTTAATTCATTTCAGCACTCAGGCTTAAGAAACATTGATAAACTTGACCAAGAACCTGAAACCTGCATGGAAGCCTTACTCCAGCTAAACTCTCGTGTCGCGGAGAATATTCCAGGGAGAAGACTGAACGGAACGCAGCCCCGGTAGCGGCAGTGTGAGCCACTGACCTGTGTGTGTTCTCCTGTGTCTCTGCAGCTCGTCGCTGCGCGTGAAACGCTTCCCGCAGAACATCCAAGTGCAGACGAAAGGCCTCTCTCCGGAGTGCCAGCGCAAGTGCGCCCTCAGATGGGACGTTTTCCCGTATACCTTCCCGCAGCCGGGCATGTGGCAAATGTGCTGCTTTTTTTTCCCCATGTTCGAGCCCCTGAGACAGACAGACAGTCAGACAGACACACACACACACAGACAGACAGACAGACACAGATCAGGATTTGTAGCTATGATTAAATATTCCAAACACACCCCAAATTAAAACAGTGGAATTTCCAAATGGAGCACAATTTTCTGTTCAGCGCACTACTTGATTGGTTTCGTTCTGCCGGCCCGTGCTGCTGTAAGCAACAAAACTAGTCCTGCCTTTATTTAAATGTTGCATCTCAACATCCAATCAGGAGCACAAATTGAGGAAGTTGAGCGAAACTGGCTGCCCCAATTTGCAGGCATAAGGCAGGCAGTATTATGCGGTAACCCTGGGATCACATATCCCACCCCCCAGAAACACTGTACAGGTGCTCACCTCCCTCCAGCCTCCTTACAGTTGGGACAGGTGCAGGCTACCCTGCGCAGCCGCTTGCCCTCCTGACCGTGAGGCTCCGCCTCCTCGTCCACGAGCCGCACGCGCAGGTGAGAAAGGTCGTTGGGGTTGAGGGTGGAGTCACTGCCCAGCTGCCACTCCTCCGAATCCGGCTCTTCCTTAATGTGGATGTCTGAGGCCAGAGAGGAGACGCTCCAGTCTTACATGTGCCTCCGTCAAGGGGAGGTTCCCCATATCCCCCCCACCTCCCGTCGACCACACACACCATCCCTCACAGAAGACTGAGTGCGATGACCCCCGTAACTAAATACCAAAGGTCCCGATATCTGCAACCACGCTGATCCTGCTACAGCCTGGTGCGTTTAGCTCAGATATGCTTTTCCTATTATGCTTCAGACAGGCAAAGTCCACAAAACCTTAACATTTTTACAAGCTTAAAAGTAATTTAGTTCAGTGCACATCTACAGAGGCCTTCAGAGTAATTTGCAAACCGGAGAGGCCCTGAGAACACAAAAATTCCATTATAGAAAATGTGAAAAATATTGCAATTTATCAATGTTGAAATGACACCGCCCAAAAACATATTTACAGAGTTTATTCAGACTAGTGTGCCTGAAATTAGCACGTAAGAAAATGGCAAGCTGCACACAGCCCTGCACCAGCTGCACGCAAGAAAATGAGCTGTGACGCAAGTTCATAACGTGCTTGTGGTCACTTATGAAAAGTCCGCAGTACTGGCAGCGGTAAACAGTCTAAGAACATGATACAGCGCTAATCACACCTTTCAACAGCAAATATCATGACTGGGATCGCGAAGCTGCCGATGGGATAACAGAAATGGAATAAAATAAACTACAACTTATTTAAACAAATTGTGGGTGATCAGTCATTGTAGCAGAGTTGCCCATCGTGCTTTACGGCTCTCTCACTCTGCCTTGTTTAGCATTGCTACAAATTAGCTGTTAACGCGCTGTATTCAAAGTAGTGTCATAAATTTCATTACTGACAACAGCGGAAAACAAGGTTTCATGCGAGCCCATTTGGTTTATAAGTAGGGATGGGGATCGAACCCGGTTCCAGTACGGACCCAGTCCATCATTTCTCACAAACCGAAAATCAATAACATTTGAGCTCATCGATACTTCTATCAAGTCTCGTGGGTCAGTAGACATAATGTTATGTCTCGAGTCGAGTCATGTCACTTAAATGCAATTACTGGTGTACAAACGTGCTGGTGCACAAGTCTGCCATTTGGAAACATTTCAAAGTTGATACGCCAGCAGGTCCGACTGCAACATGCAATATCTGCAACGCGACAGTTGCGAGGAGTGGTGATAAAGTTGGTAAATTCAATACCACAAACTTAAATGAGCACCTCAAAAAGCACCATGCTAAAAAGCACGTGTGGCTCCGAGCTAAGCCAGTGTTCAGTGCTGAAAAGCCTTGTCCCATAATGAGACGTCAGGGCAAACGAGGCTTTTTGGCACGCGAAGCTTTAGGGCACAGACATTGCGCGTGCCGATATTCCTCGAGGTTTTCCAGCACGAGGTTTTTCGGCACGGAACACCAGCAGCGTGAAAGAAACCAACAAAATGGCCTGCTGGCCTGAAGGCCTTGTGTCCCCCGTCGCACAAGTGACCAGAAACATGTGGCAAAAACTGTTTTGATGGCTGAAAATAATGTGGTGCACTGTACCACTAATAATGTGAAGTACAATGACACTGTAGCTCATTGGTCATTGGTTGAACAGAGAGATGGATGAGGGATGGATAATTGTGATATGAGCCAAATATAACCATGGGTCATGAGAGAGATTACAATTTTCATGACTTGCAGATGGACGCATCGCCAAGGCATAGTTTTGTGCCCATGGCTGAGATCTACCTAACAAACCAATAAGAATGTCATATGAATTTGGTGAGCCTCTGTCAAAGCTGTCAAAAGTTATTGCGAGTACAGTGTTCCTCACATTTTTTTCTCAGTGACCTTGAAAACGAGGTCAAGGTCACGCATCATTGAACTTGAGCAAGGCCTTCACGAGAGGCATATGTAATGTGAATTTGGTGAGCCTCCATCAAAGCTGTCAAAAGTTATTGCGTGTACAGTGTTCTTCACATGTTTTTGCTCAGTGACCTTGAGAACAAGGTCAAGGTCAATCATCATTGACCGCCGGGGCGAAGGGGGACAATAACAGAGAAGGTTATGGAGTTTGTTGTTTTGGATTTGCAGCTCCTCTCTGTCGTTGATGACGAAACAGGTCAGGTGAGCAAAAAATGCTTACATTTTATTTAAGTTAGTTACCTGTTTTGATTTTCTAAATGTTTTGTAAGTGTTAGGCCACTTCTGTTTATTTTGTAATTTTGAACAAGTTAATTAAACCACCTCTGTTTGTTGGGTTCAGCTACTATATTTTATATTAGATTAGATTTAGAATATCTGTTTGCACAATATGTTTACATGGAAGTGTTGCTTCTATTTATGTTGTGTTTTTGAATAAGTTATTTAAGCCACTTGTTAGCTGCTATATTTTATGTTAGATTTTGAATTTCTGTTTGCACAAAATGTTAACATGTTACTTCTGTTTATTTTGTATTTTTGAACAAGTTAATTAAGCCATTGTTTGCAGTGAACTTTACATGAAAGTGTTATTTCTATTTGCTGCAAATGTACACTTTGTTATTTGTTAATAAATAATAAAGTACATTTATATCTGTGTTAATTTGTTACCTTTTTCTAACAAGGCTAAATGTTTATGTCAAGTCTGATGCCCTCGCTCACATGGCAAGGTATACGGTTCATTCATTCAACAGTCGTATCGGATCGGTACCGGATATCGGCCGATATGCTCAGCCCAGGCATCGGTATCGGATTGGATGGGGAGAAACCTGGATCGGTGCATCTCTAATAGAGATGCTAACCCACGCCTCTTTTTGACCCTGTGACCTTGACCTTTCGACCTCAAAATGAAAATTCGGACAGGGTACCCTAGATTCATCTACCCCAGTGTTCCCCCAACCCTCTCCTGAGGCCCACCTGTCCTGCATGTGTTAGGTCTCTCCCTGCTCCAGCACAGGTGATTCAAATGATCAGGCTGTCATCAATCAGCTTTAGGGGGTGATTAACGAGCTGATCATTTGAATCACCTGTGCTGGAGCAGGGAGAAATCTAAAGCATGCAGGACAGGTGGGCCTCTAGGAGAGGATTGGGGAACACTGATCTACCCCACAAAGCTTGGTCACCCTAGCTTCAGTGGTGGCCGAGCTGTCGCGCAGACTGACGCGAGCGCAGACAAACAGACACACGCACAGACGGACAGACAGAGCTTAACTGTATACCCACGCCGCCTCATCAGGCATGGGTAAAAATGAAAGAATTTCCAAACCCCACAATTATTTTGGCAATTTTGACTCTGAAGACATTTTGTAGAAACGTCAGTCACCAGCACCTTAATATATCGCCTAACTAATTATGTGCTCCAGAATTTTTTTCTTTCATTTTTGATAATTTATCCTCTTTTGTGCGAGGCACCGTTTCGGCTTCTGTTCGTCAGCTGAGGTGCTTGTTTTCCCTGGTTGTATTTAAATGTAATTTCAATGAGAAGGAAAATTTGGGTTTTGGTAAGAAACCTGAATAAATACAAAAGTTTGGGGATGAATGAAATTATGACCTATTTAAATTCCTCACACAAGCTCTCATCAGCTTATAATACATCAATAATTACGAATGCCAAGATTTTTAAAGCAGACAGTTATATTAAAATACAACAATATAAATACTAAAACATAACATGAAACCAATGGTTGGTACATTAACCAACATTTAGGTGCCAAGATTCGCTAGTGTGAAGCAGCATGTTGATTATTTGGTTTATAGATTTTGTTTATTTTATTTATTGTTGGGAAAATGTTTTTAATTTATAGCTGCTGATGTATTCTTAATATTCTTAGTTATAAATTATGTTGAAAGGGTTCCTGTCACATCAGCTGCGTGTTTTAAGGCTGAAAATTTCTCATTCTGTTCAGAAACAGTCACTTATTAACCCCTTTGTGCAGAAGCCAAATTTGGCTATTTATGGGTTACCCACTTTAATGCTGTATAATTCAAGATTTAAGCTTCACAAAGAGGAAAAATGTGGCTCAATTCAGGAAAGACACTTACAGCATTTAGAATTACATTGTATTTCAGTTTATTTTCATGATTTTGGTAGAGAAAATGAGCAGCAAACATAAAAAATCTTCATGAGAATTCACCATTGAAATTGCAAAAAAAATAATTCTGACGATTGAAAAACTGCTGGGGCTTAAAACTATACATTTCTGGTATCATAAACTCCTTGAGCACAAGTAGAATTCATCTTCAACATTACATTCTAGATTACCTACATGCTATTAGCCAAATTATACAGCTACCCAAGTGTCTCCCCAAAGTCTCAAAATGATTTGCTGTCAAAAAATCATGTATTTAACACAATTAAAGCTTTAAGGCATGAAATTTAATATGAACGAATGATTTTCTGGTTGAGTTTAGTATGAATTTATCAATATCAGTGCAGTTGAATATCAGTGGTCACAAGTAACCTCTCCAAATATGAAACATGCCTTTTCTCCATAATAAAGTTTAGAGTTTTGGCCTTTTTTCTTCAAAGCCAGCACAAACACGCATTAAATAAACTGCTAATTAAACGGTCAGAACATTCACCCTGTAATGAAAGCTACCAGTCCCCTCTTCAAAGCTCACAAACCCATTTCAACACTTATAAGGAGCAAGTACACCTCACTAACACAGTAATATCTGAATTCTGAAATATACCTTATTTTAACTGAACAGACACTCCACTTTCAGGGAATATCAAATCAATTGCGTCTCCCGATTCAAAAGAAACGTGCAATGAACGTACCGGGGGTCCACACCAAAATGCACGGGCAGTTCGCGTTTTAAACAGGAAAAAAACCTCGACATTCGACTTTCTTGAGTACATATACATTCCGAAACAGAAAAAAAAAAAACAAACAAAAATAGCAGCCTGACCTTTTTCGTGAATCCCTCCTCCAGAGACATTGACTGTATAAAATAGAGACCGATGTATCCAGTAGCAAGAACCCTCCGGTCCTGTTTCATTCGAAATAATTCCAATAGAGCATATCGTTCTCATTTAAATCCTGTAATGTAACTGAACACTTCAAGGCCAGTTTTGCGAACCGATTTTCTATAAATCCCGTCTATTTTAGCCGCGTAATGTGCATAACGTAGACAGGATACAACCGAGCCTGCTGATATGCATAGGTTTGTATGCTCTCTGTTTGTCCAATCAATGTGTTTCACTTGCTCTAAAATGTTTAAACACTCGGGAATTGGATAAGAAACGAGCCAATCAATACATTTTTACCAGGGTAGCTTCACGAGAGCATGAAGTGTAACTATACAATTACGCAGAAGAGCTTGAGCGTATGATTGAGTGATTGGCTATCAACGCCAGTACTCGGGTGGATATAATGAAGCGCTGGATTTGTCAATGAATGGATCTGCGCGTAAATCCACGGTAGGGAACAACGAATTTTTTTGTATGTGACAACTGTAATTAACAGTAGAATGTGAGAGAATCAATACCATGTCGATTTTTTTGCCTCAGAAAACTGATTTTTCTGAACCATTACTTGGAATACTGTTGGCTCACTGTGGCTTAACTGGTTGCTACAGAGGATAACGATTTTTTCTGTGTCAAGATATCGTTTTTTTAAACTGCTGGATCGATACTATAGGCAAGGATACTGACCAGTTTGCACATCAGGCTTAGCTGAGGAGTTAAATTCATGCAGCTCTTGAAAAACAGGGCGTGGAGTGAACTTCTCCATATTCAGAACCGCGTTCGAGGTCTGCTTGCTTGTGAACATTCAATAACTGATCCGGGGGTGCCATTTATTGATCGAGTACAATAACAGCATGCTTAAATTTGCAGGTCTATAGATGCGGGCGTCTATATCTGCAGAAAGGGGTTAAGCAACAAAGGCAATCAGTTCTGTAAAAAACGTATTATCATCATTTCTTTCTACTAAATAATAGAAAAGTATCAATAGTAGTATCGATAAGGACTTGAATCGTTGGGGAGTCTCCATAATGGCATCAATATCAATAAAAATTAACAATCCCCATCCCTTTTTGTAAGCCCCCTCCCAATAATTAATGCAAACCTTGACAAAACCCTGAAAAACTACAAAAAAAACCATCCTGGATGAAACTAAATTTTAATACACTTTTCCACAAGGAGCAAAAAATACCTTTGAAAGGGACACAAATTCCATCCAAATTTCAGCCACAATATTCTGAATTTTTAATTTGACACCAGGTAATTTAACCGATTAGCATGCGCTAAAAAATTAACTAAAACAACCAGCTGTTGCCACCCCCGTGCCATTTTAAGAAAAGATGCCATGTTGCACTCAGATACCTCCACAAAATATTAGCCTATTCAGGTAAAAGCAAAAGCAGCCCAATTCTATGAACTATCCACTTCAGAAAAAGTATGAGTTCCTACTTTTGAGTGCACTTCGCAGCACTGATACTTCACAGCTAACTAAACGTAATCTGTGGCTCTCCAAGAGCGGCACATAAAACCCACACGACAAAAGGACAGGTACGCCGAAAAACATCAGGCCTCATTTTGAGTCGTCCCAATTTATTGGTCACGCTTATAGAATTCCAAGCATTTAATCAGCTAAGTACTAATATTCATTTAAAAAATAATTAATAAAACTAAAATATGAATAATCAATGCGATGAATAATCACCGTGTTTATGTTTTACTATAATCAGTTAAGCAGCCCCCTGTGGACTGAGTAAATTGTGGATTTTGACTCATTTTGATTTTGGTGTTGTAGGTGGCAGCGGAGGCCTGGGAAATTGGGTTTTTTCCAGCAGCTGTTCCTCTGCCATCTCACCTCAAAGCTCCTCGACACACCGGGGGCAGATAATACTGAGCTGGGCGGGGGAAAGAGCTCGTGGGGAGGAGGGGGGCTAAACCGCAAGTGCAGGAGAGGTGACTGACGCCGGGTTCGGGACTCCTCTCAGCTCCGATGGGTAAATTTGGCTTCGGCATGGCGGGTTCTAGCAAATGCAATGAGGAGCACTGGGAGGAGCGGAAGATAACCCAATTTTTTTTTTTTTTTTTTTTTTACAAATTACCCATCTCATGTACTAATGTCAGAGTTTAAGGCTCAGCAAATATGAACTAAAGTTATTTTTATAAAGACAGCCTGCTGCACCTTTAAATCCCAATGAGACCAACTAGGTTGATTTAATAAAACACAGTGTAAATATTAATATTAGAACGTGTGATATTTATTTATGTTTGCACAACATTTGTGGTGCAGTTTCAGAGACAGCCCACCGCATACATGTTTAACTGCACTGTGGCTCTCCTCTACAACATAAAAACACAGAGGTCTGCCTAAATGTGATCTACGATAAGCAGTGTAAACTGAGCATTTTAGCCTAGAGGAAGACCAATCCCTTCTACCCCGAAGAGCCACAAGCCCCCTTGGAGAGAAGCAGGCGGCCGTTTCTCGTGCCTTCAGTACCTTACACACTTCCTGAGATTCACAATTTGGGCTCCCCTGGGGAACTACGGCACGAGGCTCCTGAAATCAACAGGCACAAACAGAACCTTGCATCAGTCCACAATAACTCTCCAAACCTCCCTGATGAAGGTGCCCCCCCACCCCCGCCTGCCTGCCTGCCTACCACCCCCTCAAAAAAAAAAACACTTGTCCGATTCCATGCAGGCAGTAGCAGAAAAGCCCTTGAGAAAGTAATAACCCACGGTGAGCACTTCCCGCTGGAGCCCGGCTGTGCAACACAAAACACCATTGTTGCGCGCAGCATGCCGACACAGTTTAGCCCAAATAACCCCGTTTCCAGGGAGCCGGGCGACCAAGGATTGTCCTTTCTGGCAGAAACTTTACTCAGAACTTGAATAGCGTGTGGCAAAAGCGGTGCGCATATCAAACACAAGAATCTTACATTTTTCAGATTCAACAACCTGGTGAATAACGTGACCCTGACTTTGCTCTACAATCCCTGCAATTAATCCGCAAGCACAAGACACCAAACGCCTTAATCATTTGTTCATAGACGATAGGTACAAATACTGTGGAATCTAAGTATTTACCACATTCACAGTGCACCTCGAAGTACCGGCTTTGGCTTCTGACAGGTGTAATCATGCCCCCACAGCACCCATAAACTCCAGCTGAGGGGTCAAACTGATAGCGCTCTTCACATTTCTGAAGTAATCAGGAGCGCTAATACTGTTTTACAATCCTGTGCTTTCTTTTGGGGCACAAAGTCATGTCTAGTATGGAATTAAAAACTTTTCTTCAGTGGCCGACTGGTGAGCAGATGGGGTACAGAACAGGAGGCCACATTGTTGTGTTTTGTTTGGAGCAAAATTTGTGCCAAGCAAATTTAAAATAAAAAAAATTAAAAAAAATCAAACGCGGTGCCTGTCTAGATATACATTTGTAGTCCTAGCTTAGAAAGACGAGGCTAATGACTGACAGCTGTGACAGTCCAAGAGTCTTGACTGGCATAACTTTAGGGGGCCGCCAAGCCAATGTTGACATGGAGATTAAAAAAAAAATTTGAAGTATGTATTATGATTGGTCATTATAAGTGGAAAAAGTCATTGTAATATATTGCTAAACTGTAAAAATGTAAATAATTATGTATATATGTAAAATACATTGAAATAAAAACATTGAAACTAATTAATACTATTGTTGTCATTACGTGACAATTTGCCTCTTGTAATTCTGTTTCTACAACTTATAGTATTAACAAAAAAACACCTTAAATATAAACATATTGAAGTTTCATAACTTAACTATGATAGGAACATCACTTTCCGGATGTTTAAACACAACATTAAAAAAACCATGTCAATTTTGTGTAATTCCGTGACGGCGTAGTTTTTGCTTGTTTCTTCTATAAATATTTCTCAAAAAATATATTTTCACTTAATAATATTAAAGATCAAGTTAATACCTTCAATATGACATATCATACATGTTTTTATCTTATTTAGTTGTAGAGTTACAACTCAAAATGTAATGGGCCTGTAATTCCGTGACGGCTTGGCGGCCCCCTCTAGGGTCCTGTGATTTTAGCGATGCAGAAAACAGACGCAATAGCGGAATGTCGTCATGAAAATGGAATCAACAAGGGCTTTGCCGATTACCCGGGTACCAGAAAAACGACCAATGATCACGGGTATCAAATTCCATTTTATCGGTTCCATTAACCCGAAAACTGCCTTTTTAAATTCTGACAGCAATTCCGAAAGCACTTGCCGACAGCTAAACTGCCAGGAAAAAGTTCAACGTCTTTTGCGTCCATTTACCAACGACTTTCCAAAATCCAGATTGTGGAGAAAGTCATTTACTTCCACGCATGTCAAGAAAGAGATGGTTTCTGAGTGAAAAACAGCAGCTGTTGCAAAGATGGCAAGGAAATATCGGTCACACTTTATTTGAAGTGTTGCTCATAAAGGCCTCATAGAGCCTGTATAATGCCTTCATAAATGAAACATAATGTCTTCATAAATCATACATAAGAAAACGTCATGCTTTGTAAAGGGTGAAATAACACATCCTTATTCAGCATGCGATGCCAGATGTGATATAACTGACGATGTCACTTAGCTAGTGGCTAATTGCGATAAAAGGTGACACTGTTAGCTAAGAGACATCGTCATTGTCACATGTGGCATCACATGTTGAATAAGAATGTGTTATTTCACCCTTTATAAAGCATGCCCTTCGCTTATGAATGATTTATGAAGACATTATGTCTCCTTTATGAAGGCATTATACATGCAGTATAAAGCCTTTATGAACAACACTTCAAATAAAGTGTTACAGAAATATCTTTGTATTCTCGCTACCTCAGTCCCCTCAGAGTGCGTCTTTTCTACAGCGGGAAACATCGTCAAGGCAAAACGAAATTGCCTTCCTTCCACCTGCATGAATGAGTTGATTTTTTGGCAAAGACTGTTAACTTTCTTTGCAAAATTATGAAACCCAGAAAAATCATAAGGCCAGCAAGCAACACAAATATAGAGCGCACTCATACGCTTGTTTAAGGTAAAACAATCTAAGGCCTCACACAAAAGTTGCTTGGATCAGCGTAACACCGCTGTATAATTGGTGTAAAATTATTTTAAATTGGTTTAACACTTCAAATTAATAGCAAATTGGTTTAGCCATGAAAAAATGTTCGTTTTGCATTTCATGCAGATGCCTAACTGACAGCTTCATTAATAGCATGGAGCATTTCATGCCAATTAAACTAAGGATCATAAACTAGCTAGCTAGACAAGCATATTGTAAAGGTCGACTGTAGAGGCCAATCGCTCCCTCGAAAGCCAAAGCTAAGGTCTGCAGTAGCTAATAAGCTAGGTAACTAAATTAATTATTCAGAGTTCACTAACTAGTTACAATACTGTTACCTGGTGTAAGAAGCTCATGTCCATTACCTGACATATACACACAAATTAGCAACACATCTCCACAATAGGGATTTCAGTGTATAAAAGTTCTCTGCACATAATCCAGAAAACATAGCTAATGCTTAGCTAGTTAGAAGGCCTTATATTTTTGGCAAACAATATAATTATTCAGTCTATGTACTCAACTATTTCATGGCCAATTAGTAGTGGTCATTTTACTTCCATGCGCAGTGCTTTGAAGGACATTTATGAAATTGGACGCTTTTATCACAAATGATACGGAACTGAACCGCTTTATAACTACACTACGTTAATATAGGACACAGTATGCATATATTACTGCACCTTCAGTTTCATTCTTGTTGTGCATCGTGTCCATTCATGTTATCATTATTCATTTTGGGCTTCATCTTCACTCTTATTACCCACATTGAAAAACACCAGCTGCTGGTAATTTGAAAAGTTTGGTAAAACAAAACATTAATGCGGTTTGCATGAAGAGCCCTCTACTGGACGGAGTGTGTACAGCAACTACGTGCATAATCCTCTCAGATAAATGGCAAATATTTGAGCTCTATATATTTGAATACTATTAAAATATTAAAAAAACAGAGCAAAAAATCTGATTGGAATTATACCATAATATAAACAGCTCAGCAGAGGAGCAGCACGTAAGTGAACTTGCACAGCTAAGGAATATAGGAGGAATACTGCACGCTAAATCGGTATTGTTCGTTGCTCACGTGATTCTTTCTGGTCGTTCAAGAGCTTGTTGGGTTGCCATCTGAACAAGCAGAAGTTTGCTGTTCTACCCACCTCATTCTGAGCACTCTAAGACTATAAATGTGGCTTTAAAAGAAGTTGTGGCCAACAGGTGTGCATTTCGGAGCACAACTGCAAACAATTTGTTTTCTCCCAAAATAAAATCATGAGTCGATAAACCAGTAATCTTATAAAATCGACTGATGATTGGACATTGCAGATTCAGGCCAGATTGGCAATCCCAAATTTATAAAAAAAGAATGAGGTTTGAGTCTTATTCAAACCGAATAATTCATGGTACCCTCTCATCTGAATCAAACAGGGGGAACATGCAGTTCTCAGTGTATGAAAAGCAACAAACACTGCTGCAACTGCTACTGAAAATAACTGCATAATGTAAGTACTTACAGCTTCCAGCTTAAAAATAAGCCACATGATACAGTGCAGCCCTACCTTGCAGTGCTGTGCAAAATTTGTTCTGAACATGAAAGATAAGAAAATATCAGAGAAAGGTATGAAGTGCTGGAACATAAACATATCAAATGTAAGTGGGCATAGGGCTACTTTTGGGTAAATATTACACACTGTAGACACCAAAAACAACTGAACTGGATAAATCAACAATATGAATGTTCAAAAAAAAAAAATGTTTTTCGTATTGATGAAAGAGCACATGAAAGCAACATCCATTCCTTATTAATATTTATAATGGCGTACTGCTCACCCAGAGATAAAAAGTGATGCGTCCATTCATGACGAGAACTCATGATGAGTACATGACTTGACGTATATATGCAATTGACGCAGTTGACTGCACAAACAATCCTTGAAGCAGTTTACCGGTCGGTAACTAGCCCCGTTCAGAACTGACCATCGTGAAGATCTTCACTTCAACCCGAGGAAGGCAAACTTTATTCAACAGTAGCAGAGCTCCACTGAGCCGTAATGAGTAATCAGGTGTAACAAATCTGGATCGAAATGAAAACCTACGGGATGGTAATTCTGTGGAAACTTGGTCGCCTCCCGCCCCGAACAGCGAGCAGCCGGACATTACAGTAAGACGTTGTGCACCGTACCTCCAGGGCTGCCTGTATCCTCTCCCTGCTGGAACTGAATCCCGGTTCCTGCCAGCGAGTTCACCGTCACCGTCTGCAGGTTGGGTATCTGGCCGCTGATGCTGACGGGACAGGTGCCCAGGTCCCCGCCCTGCCCCAAGGACACGGTTTGCACGGGCGCCAGGGTGATTTGCTGGGAGGGGTTGGTGGGCAGCTGGAGGTTCTGCAGGTTCTGCACCCCCTGCACCTGAAAGGTCTGCCACTGGATCTGGCCGGACGGCGTGACAGTCTGGGCCTGAATGAGGAAGGTACCCGGGTTGATGAGCTGCAGGTTCTGGATGGTCTGGCCTGCCGCCTGCACCTGCTGCTGGGCGAGTGCTGCCGATCCTGCCGCATCGCCGACCTGGCCCACCTGCTGCAGCTGGATTATGGGCTGAGCCGACGACACCTGGATGTTCTGTACCTGGTTCTGCTGGGCGTAGCCCTCCTGGAGGCCCACCGGATCGGCCTGCTCGCCCACCGAGGACGCCGCAGCAGCTTGCGTCAGGACCCCTGTGCCGTCAATCGATAGCTGGGACGGCACGGAGGTTGGCACAAACAAGTCCTGCTGGGCACCAGGCTCGCCTGCGGACAGCGCCTGAGAAATGGGCTCACTGCTCTTATCGGAGGTCTCCGCGCCCTCCAGCGGCTGCCCGGCCATAATCAGCTGGCCGTCAGGAGTGACGCCCGTCGCTATCGTCTGAGCTCCAGAGAGACCGAGGGAGTCCAAATCGACACTGTTTATGGGAACAAACGTTATGTTCCCCGGCAGTCCAACAGGCACATTAGTGAGGACCTGACCCTGACTGTTGAATGTGGAGCCACCGATGGAAACTCCTTGCATCTGCTGCACATGCCCAGTCTGTGATATGAGGTTTTGTGTGTTAGAAAGGATGTCCGCAGAAGTTGTCCCTGTCGTGTTCATGCTATGACCCGCATCTTGCAAGATCTGGATCTGCCCGGCGGCACCCTGTCCCAGAGTGGTCCCGTCCACAGTCGATGTGGAAAATCCCAGGTGTCCGTCGGCAGTCTGGATCTGTGGGATCACCTGGTACTGAATGTTAGGCACTGAGTTGGTCGCGGCGTCTGTCCCCGACGTCACAAATATTGATTGGCTTTGTAGGTTTTGGATTGGGAGCACGTACTGTCCATTTGACGTCACGATCCCCGTATTCGGAATATGCACTATGCCTGGCTCCTCTTTTATCGTCGCTGTAGGAGTCAGTACCTCCCATCGGTCAGTCGCCCCTGCTATCTGTATGGATGAGAGGTCTGTGGTCTGAAAGAAGAAAGAAATAACTGTGGTCAATAGACGAGGAATTCAGTCATCTTTAGGGCAGATTCAACAAATGGCCAAATCTAAAAATAATTCATCAATGAACAGCAAAGCAATTTCTGCCCCAAATGAAGGAACAGCGTTGCATTTGTCATCTCAAAATGGTGGTGGAATGTCAAGAACGTCCAAATCTAGATCACAATGAAGCACCACCTTGTTCCAGAATGCATCCTCTTCTTAAATCAGCACTAGCCATGGTAGAGCAGCCTTCAAACGCGAACGCATCTTCCAAATTCCCCCTTCCACACAAGTTTTAACACAACTGAACATCTTTGTCTCTTCAAGGCCTGCTTGCAGTTCCAAGGCTGCCATCTAAAATGGCCAAGATCCTCATCAATGGAGGTCTACTGAGGGAGCAGAAAACTGGTCAACTTATATTTCCCTTCCCTCCTTTATTCCTTAAGGAACAAAACAACCTTTAAAAGAAAATTAACCTTTCAGGCTGGATGCACCTTTCGCTTGAAAGTACAAACATCATTTTTCAGGGAACTGCAGGAAGAGGCATTAAGGATTCCACTCAACCAATTAATTTGAATCACTAATGGGGAATCTGGAAGTTTAAAGGATCAGTACCGTTTTGACATTATTTGCGGCATAAAATACAATCGTTTACTCACCCATATAACTTTCGTGTCACTAGCAGTCCTTTGGAAAATATTTAGATCCAAAGAGAGCCGCGTATATCCGTATAATGGGAGTGAACGGGGCACGGCGAGTGCAGCCTCTAATGCCCCATTATCTGTTACGAAACTCATTCATTTCACCAATATTTTGTTACGATTCACTAGTGTTGCTCCCCTTTTGAGTTTGGGGTTGCCCGTTATCGTCATCCGGCGTCTGTAGCTTCACCTACCAACCTCTGAACTGGACGTCTTCTGCAGCGAAGTGAGCACTGCAAATCCGAAGATCTGAGCGCCTCAATGCTTCCACTTGAGTATTTGGGTCCATTTTCAGCGCAACTAGCCAGAGCTTTAGCAATTGCAAATTGCACAAAGGTAGCCTATGGAAGCTAAATGTTGTCCATCTGGTCATTTTTTTGAAACAACTTGGAAAAACGCAAACACGAGCCATGATGTTTTACCAGCACGTAAAGCTGGTAGCTAGACCTAGGGTTTTCTGAGGTTGTGAGCAGACAGTGTCAATCAATAAATCGGGGGGAAATAGTAACCATAAGTGTATAACAATTTCGGCGCTTGATACACTTTTTGAACAAGCAACCATATTTCTAAAAACAAGCCCCCCCCCCCAAAAAAAAAAAAAAAACGCAACCCGTAATTTTTTCATGCGCCTTCAGTAAAAAAAGAAGCCCAAAGTCGCGCATTATAAGCAGACTCGGCTGCGACTGCGTGCCGCAACCAAGACGACAACGTCCAGCTCAGAGGTTAGTAGGTGAAGCTACAGACGCCGGATGATGATAACAGGCAACGCCGGACTCAAAAGGGGAACTACAGTACCGAACTATAAAATATCGGTGAAATGAATGAGTTTGATAATGTGGCATTAGAGGCTGCGCTCACCGTGCCCAGTTCACTCCCATTATACGGATATACTCAGCTCTCTTATATAAATATCTTCCCAAGGACTTTTAATTAAACAAAAGTTACAAGGGTCAGTAAATGATTGCATTTTATGCCACAAATGTAAAACTGTAAAACGGTACTTCTCCTTTAACAAATTCACCAAGACATCGTAGTCTGGATCAATGCTTAACCAGGATCTAAAATTGGAGTGTCCCAAACATTCATGCAGTTAGTTACGCAGTAACAGAGGGATCGCTATAACTATTCAGGTTTTTAAGGTCAACGGTCAAACAGGCATTGAATGCATCAAGCCTACACATGCGGGCCTCATCCGCAACTAGCCAGACATAATTGGCAGCATTTGTCCATTTTGTAACAATTATTTATTCTCAATGCAACAAAGTCATACATATCCTGAACGCATGCCAATCCAGCGGTAAAAGCCACAAAGGGACGGCAAAATTGACAATGCAAGAGGTTCAACTGAACGTGAAGCTCAACTACTGTGCCAGTGCCACCCTTCCACATTTCAAAGTGGAGTTTTAGACTAAAATGAAGATTTTGTATGCAAAATTTCGTCAAATTTGATCAATATTTCCGACCACTAGTGATTACTGGTCATTCAAATAGGGATCAATAGGAGAAGGACTGCTAAATTTTTTTTTTTTTTTTTAAATAGCCATTTTACAGACATTGCGGAAAGCCATCATTGGCAGCGCATGAATTATACCATGGCCTATCAGCATTTGCCGCAGTTGCCCCCTGTGTGGCCATTATGCCCTACTATTCAAACGACTAGTTTGGCTTGCCCTTTTTCAAGTGGCCATGCTGCCCAAAATTACTCAAAGTGGCGATTTTCGATGCAGCCACTGAGACGTGAGGCTCTGGTCATCTCGCTGTGCTGGACTTCTGAGCACTTTTTGCGACCACCAACACTCCCCCGCGAAGCTGCGAACCCTAAGGGACGGCAAAGGAAGGTTGCACTTCGACCACGGCAAGAACAAATTTCATTGGTTGTCCGAACACCTTCTTGTGTGGCATTATATGTGCTCCAACCCCAACCATAAGTCTAACCACCAATGAAATCTGTTTGGGGGCGTGTTGAAGGAGGGACCTCCCTTTGCCGCAATTCAGCCACTCGCACTCACTCAAGAATACGACAACATTGTGTGAGGTTGGTATCAGACAACCATACATCCTTCCGGCTTGAGAAAAATCAGCTCACATTATGCTATAAGCACAAGCAATTAAATACTGTTTATCTAAGTGTACGTGTGTTTTTGGGCTGTGAGAAAACAATGGTCGTATAACTTTCCTCGACAGAAACTAAACTTTGCGGGCGAGCTTGAGAGAGCATTCGCTTATAACGTTAGCCTGTACTGTGTATCCAGAGCTGTGCGAGTGACTGCTCAGCAGTAGCGGTCCGTCAGCAGCAACAAAGGCCTTTGGAGACCTAACTTTTCAAACCTCTTGCAGTTTATTTATCCCGGGTAGCAACAGTTGCTCAGACTATTTGGTAGAACCGACGCCAGCCTAATGTATTTTCAATAGCATTGTTATACATTGCACCATAAAGTTTAAACGTTTCTTCCACACATAAATGACGACTAAATATCAATAGGTCTTCGTAATTTCAGCACTCGTGCAGCTCGTGAAATAGCACAGATTTGTGTAAATTAGTTTACAAGGTTCATTAACCCCTTTGCGCAGAATACAAAATTTTGCCAATTTTTCCTCTTGTGCATGAGCCTATTTAAGCTCTAGAATTCAGGATTTGTGACACAGAAATTTTTTAAATTATTCAAGTGAAGCTAGACATTTGGAAATTCAATTACAGAATTGTTTAGGAATTAAATTTTGGAATTTACGGACGCCGGCGTCTACATCTGCAGAAAGGGGTTAAGCAATAAGTTATGAGAATCCGTTCTATATTCTGAATGTAATCACAGCTGAATGGCGTTGTTAGGCATGATGCACAGTGGAGTGACTATCGTAAGAATGAAAACAAGAGCCATCTGGCAATGGCGGATCCCCCCGGCTGTAGGTTGTGTAACCTACAGGTTGTGTGGACAGACGGACGGACCTAAACCCCTAAAAGGCACAACTAGACCATAAGCAGAAGCTCAATACTAAATTTGGTGTTTGTAAGTGGTATAGTTTTCGAGTTCTGGTCCGGAAATGATTTTATTACAGACGGACGGATTGACGGACGGTCAGATACACTGATCGCTATATCCCCCCGCATTATATGCCGAGGGTGATAATAAAGGCTGCGAAGCCAGCGAAAGTCTTGGATTTTTGCATTTGTACTGCCATCCCTACAAAGCCATTTGAATTATATGCCAGGTCAAACAGAGTAGATTTGCCCCGAACAGAGCACACCTTGAACTTTGACTTGAGACGCCATTAACTTATGATGCCCTTCCCGATATTCCTGAAGAGTTGTGAAGGTAGCGCCCATATAGCACAAGCAGAGCCGTCGTCCACCCCGCATGGAAGCGGACATGTTCGCTCTTTGAACACCGACCCCCCGCGAAGTTTTCGTTTTTGTGGTCAACTTGTTCCGAATGTTGAGACACTTGCCATGCCAAGTGTGATGATTTTATGTCCTAAATAATAAAGCATTCCCTTCATTTCATGTTCAGAGGCACTCCTGAGAGTAACTTCATGAACGCTTTCCCTTACATTTTAACTTTTTGACAGGTAAATTAATTGTATACACCTGAAAATGATTCAAAAGCAAGTGTCGCGAGACAAAACAGTTGCTAGGCAATAGAACGATTCTTGTATAATTCACAATTTTTCAAACTTTGGTGCATATGGACATATGGGGGGCTTATATTTGGACTGAGAGATTTTCAGTAGTTCGAAATATCACCCACGAGAGTTGCACACGTGGGCAAGGAGTTTACGATTGCAGAAATGGATCAATTTACCTGCGAGCCATTTTTATTGCAGAATTTCATCAGGACCAAACTGATCAGAGACTAAAGTCCCCCATCAAAGATCAGCCGCAAGAACGCATGGACGGCCGACCGGACGGACATAGCCTAAATCCATAGTCCCTTGACCGACCAGTCCGGAACTGCCAGTCGTTGGAAGATGTTTTCTGAAAACAAAACTGAGGCGGAGGCCATGAAATAAAGGTCGGATGGTCACGGCCTAAATCAATAGTGCCCCAACCTATCCTTCAGGTGTTCAAACGAAAGGACAACTTCAATACTGAATTTCATTAAGTTTCTTTTTTGCTGAATTTTTTTTGCCCCAAAAGCAATGAAAATAATTTGGTACTCTGAAATGTATAAAAGTCATGCTTAAAGTCACTTCCCCAGTCTACGCAATGCTGCAACTCTCGAGTTATGAAGGCTGAGCGTTATGCTAGTCAAGGATTGGACTGATTTAGCATTTACACAAAGGGGGTTAATTGTGTAAAGCACAGCACTAGTCCCATCACAAAGAAACGGAAGATCACTTCCAAAATCCGTGGACTTGACAATTATTCATATTTTCACCCGTTCTCGCATTCTTCTTAAAAACTACACATTTTACTTTGGTTTCAATTAGTCTCATTTGTGTCACTCAGACTTGTATTGTTAACGATGACACAATTTCACCAGTGAAAAAACCAATTGGGGCAATCATACACCCCAGAGTCTTTCGCGGTAGAATTAGCAATCATCCTCTCAGCAAAAGGCCCTTTGACTTCCAGCATTACAGTTCTGCTATACAACTGTACCAGAAACACATCCTAACTTTGTAGCAGACAGGCAAGTTTGGATTTGAAAATTGGGGGGGAGAGAATGCATCTCTACCCAAGCTCAGTAGTTTCATACTGTAAAATGATACTTTGGTGTAAAATGATACAATCCAGGCATAATAATCAGTGAAAATCAGGTTCAAATTCTTTGCACGCATTTTAAGTGTAAAGCAGCCAAATTATCCTACATCCCGACCAACCAATAATTTATTAATTTATACTGCATTCTCTAATAGTCTAGGACCTTCGCTTTTCATCTAAATAGCAACCTTGCAGTAAATATGCATTTGTAAGCAATACTGCCACTCGATTCAGATTTGACACCCAGATTTGATTAAAAATTCACTTTTTTGGCCAAAATTAAGCGCTCGCAAATTTACATGAGGGATGGTGAAGACAGTGGAATGGTTTAGCATTTAAACCACTTGTTTTGTAAAATCCAGCAATGCAATTTTAATGCTGACTACACTTGGCTCTAGGTAGACAGTACACAGCATACAGGCAATTATGAGAACATACTGGGGAGAGACAAAACAATACACATAACTACAATGATGTCATTCCGTCACAGTCTCATGATACCGTCCATTTTCTACGCCCATGGGGTAAATATGGCTGGGCTTAGTATGGCTTAATCCACATTGGGGGGAAATTATTTTTCGTATTACATGATCATATTGTGCAATTGTTTCGCCTTGAAACATCTGGTTAGGAATTCTGCTGGTAATAACCACCACAACTTCAATAATGTGAACTTTAACAGTGAGTTTCACCTCTGACAAAAAGGCACAATATTTCTTTCTGTCCCCAATCCTCATTCATTTGCAGTCTAAAATGTGATTTTCTTCTTAATGTCTGTGCTTGTGCGAACTCATGGTTGAGTCCTGTTCGACGTCAAGATCGCCAAAAAGCAAGCCCATTAACTGAAGCTGGAAGCCAAAGCGAAGCCAAAAGATCTCAATCACCCCCTTGCTGCTGGGTGTAGCATAGCTTATGAACCCCACCCCCACCATGTTAGCAGATGGGACATGAGCAAAAAAAAAAAAATCGAAGTACATGTGAAATACATTCTTCCCAAAGATGGTTTATGTCATTTAAGGTACTTCTTACCACGCTGATGAATGTTCAATTGTTCATTTTTCTCTCTTAAGTTTGGTTTACATGGACCTTTCCATTAAAACAACCAATCAGATTACCTTATCTTGCCAATATCCTGCCTGCCCCCATAATACCATCATACTGTCCCACAAGCAAAGCAATCATTACACACAGCCAACAGGTGACGTTGCTGACTTTTTCCAAAATGGTTCTTTGATGTGTGTGGGGAATGTGTAATTCCGATAAAAGATACAGATAACCTGCCTGGCAACAGGGAGCTCAATTTATCATTCTTCCAAAGCCAAACACGCAGTTGAAGTGTTTGCGATGGATTAAGGCACGGAGACAACCTCACACACAACTCAGTGTGAACACAATTATCAAACACAAGGCTGTGCTCGCTCGAAGGTAAGCAAATTAATTTTTTTGCCGTTTCCCCTTCAGTATTTCATTGAAGTTGCGCAATTTCTACCGTTGCAGAGACTTGACCCGGCCGACAATACGTGAACAGTGTCCGCTTATCTTCAAAGGAAACAAACAAGTTCTAAATGGCTGTTGTTGAATATCACTACATGTTAAAGCAGTGCGAATGAAACGCCACTTAAAAACTGATAAAATCAGGGGTCAACACAGCCCGAATAACATTACATGTGGTGAATGATTACAGCGATATGAAATTACGTGATCTGACGGGCTCAAAAGACAAGAGGCCTGTCGGCTTTGAGAGCACCGCTGAGGATGAGTGAAATGTCCATGTCATAATTTAATTTCAGAAATTCTTGAAAACTGTTGCAATAGGAACACACATAGCATTTGGTAACCAGAATATACTGTCAACCAGTTTGGAGTCACAATTTATGTAGTATAACAATAGAACCAAATTGCAATCGTTTATTTCAATCATTTACCACCAAGCAATACTAGCAACCAACAAATACCCTTCCCCCCAATACATCACAAATATAGCAGTCACAATCCTTCTAACACTGTCTTAGGACAATACGATGCGGAAAAATATGATGCAGAACAATTAATCCAGAACGATGATTCAGAACAATGATCTGGAACAACGTGATCCAGAACAATGATGAGGAACAACATGACCCAAAACAACATGATCCAGAACAATGATAATTTCAGTCATCCTCAGCCGAGCTCTCAAGGCCGATAAGCCTCTTGTTGAGATATTAATGAAAGGCTGAAAAATATTTGCGCAAACACTGATTTTCCAAGTCCCAAATGCAGAATTTCTCAAAAATGTTAGTTTTTGAGATATTAATGAAAGACTGAAGAAATGAACATAAACACTGATTTCAAATCTAAAAGGCTGAATTCCTCAAAAATCGGGATGTAGAATTTTCAAATTTTCGCAAGGTATCATTCAGAACATCAAAAGGAAGGCTCATAAATTAGACAAAATGTTATCAGACAGTTTTTGAGATATTAAAAAAAGACAAAAAAAAATTAGCACAAACAGTGATTTACTAAGTCCATAATGCTGAATTCTCAAAAACCGGGAAGTAGAATTTTTATAATTTTCACAATGAATATTCAGAATATCACAAGGAAGGCTCACACCAAATTAGAAAGAAATTTATCAGACAGTTTCTGAGATATTCAAACGTGAAGTGAAAAGTTGATGCCGGACTGACAGACAAACAGATGGACGCCAGATGATTTAGCATTAAAAAAACTGACTGCTATCGTCACAGTGGAGCTAAAAATGGGTTTTCTGGTTCAGATGAAGTTTTAGATGACAAATGCATGCACTTACACACCCAAAATGCAAATTCATATGATACAAATACGAATCCATCTGTATCAAAACTACATACCCTGCTTTACGCGCGCAGTACAATTCCATTAGTTGTCTGGTTTGGTTTCAATGTACAGTTTGTGGGGTGTTTGGTTTTTCGGCATTGAGTGCCAGCACTTCGCTGTGACTCCTGTATCTCCACCTGTTCTGTTCATAATTTTGATTTGATGGATATATTCTTGTGTGAATAGTGCAGACCTCTCTAGACAACTTTGATGGGCAAGTTGGATACATTTGGTAAGAAACTAACAGGAGTATTACTGGGAATACGCCTGAGAGAGTGGTGCTAAAATTTCTGCTACGCGGTTGTCATTTCGGAATTGAGCTGCATAGGATGTGGGGCTGAGCAACAGTAACTAGGGGGGCGGAGCTTCTTGGAACTAGTAGGAAAGGTCCATTGGCTATTCGCTGCAATGAAATGGAGTTAAGTCATGAGTGACAGCTGTAATGCACAGCAGCTCGGAGCGAAGCAGCTGCAGAGCCTCCCGAGGACTTCTTCTCTGGAAATGTGCGTAGAGTGTTGAGTGAAGATTTAATTTAAGGCCACACATGGGGGGTTGGATTGTTTAATCGTACATGTATTTAATTTGTGCCTGGGCCCCTCTTAACAAGCTTCTCAAGCTTCCTAGGGTGTCCCATTTCACATAAGATGACTACAAAATGAGTATGTTGAACATGGTTTTAACTGACGTGCAAATAAAGAACTTAACTGAACGTGCTCAACCCCGTAGAGATTTTGAAAATCCAACGTAAATCAAAAGCAAAATGCTCCCAACTCTAGAGATGGCAATTTCAACAGGCAGATTTGAACATGTTCGAAACTTCCAGGTTTGATACGGGTTTAAGACTCTGCTTCAAAACTTTTGTCGCGTGACAAGAGACGTTACCCTCGTAAAAAAAAAATCTTTAAATGCTCCGGGAAAGTTTGAATGCTTGTTTGTTTTAATAGCTGCAGTAAAAGTTTTTGCCACTAGGCTGTGCACACCGAAATAAATCTGGATTTGAAACAATTCGGAATATTTCGAAACAGTGGTCGTTTCAGAGGCCTCAAACATTCGAAATTGCCATCTCTACACAACTCTGAATACAGCGCAATTTACTGTTCAAATCGAACCTTGTTGCGTGTAAAGTCTGTCAAGTTATTTTGATAGGCTGCGCCAAAAATGAAATGCTGCCATACTTCAGATATTTCATTTAATATAATTTTCCAAGGTTATACTTAAATAAGCAAAGATTTCACCATTCTTAACTGACGCACAGGGCAAATCATAGGCTACAACTAAAATGTACATTCGTGTAAGGATGATATAATGTAGGCCTGAAGGGATGTTACACGTTAGTTTTACATATATTGACAATTTATAAAATGCTATTTTTATTAGTTTTACTGAATTATTCACAACATTAAACCTCTGAACCCTATCGGCCGGTTTAGCGGCCGCATAGAGAACGTACAATAACACAAAATGCCGGAAAATTGGCCGCCAAACATGGGTTTAATAAAAATTTGCATGACTTTTGGTTTTCATGTAACCTTGTTCACAATCAGGTGGTTTTCCCCATCACCAGTAATACGTATTCCGGCATAGATGAGGGTCACAAGCCCTTTATATAATACAGGCTTCAAAGGGTTAATATTACCTTAATTGCCTGATGCAATTTTTATCCAGATTACATTGGCCTAGTTAAACAGTGAGGGAATGTCACTGCTATACCCGCTGCATCCAAAGTGGATTATTCCATTGATATGGATTATTTGCAATTACTCAACAAAAACACATCCTGGTCAGCCAGCCGACTAAATAGGGTCAGCCCTAGCAAAGAGTCACCCTCATTAGCAATTAAATCCATGGTAAAATGTTTTCCGCTCTGAAAAAAGTATAATGTATTGTCAGCAGTGAAGCTACCAATGGGAAGTTAAATCTGTTAGCTAGCAAGCCAACTAGCTTAGCAAGATTTGGTAACAGGTCACCTTAGTTAGCAATGAAAATCTACATTAAAAAGTTTTTTGCTCACAACATGTGCAGCGTATTGTTAGCAGTGCTAGCTCTGCAAATCAGTCAGCAAGCTATCTAAATACCAAAGTAAGATTAGGTAACAGGTAAACTTAGTTAGCTAGCGAGGTAATTGCTAACCTTAGAGTAAATAATATTGGGCGAGGAGGGCTAATTTACCAGAAGACTGTATTCACCTTGTTTTAAAGGGTTGGATCAGATTTTTTTTGGAGCACAGTAGCATAAGGTACTTATCCATTGTCAGTACCAAGTAGATCGCAGTTGGCGGTATCTACAAGCAGGCTGGAGAACTGGACACCTGCGCAAAAGCTTTACTATACTGCTATTGACAAGAGAAAGCAACAAGCATACTTCATACAATTAAAAATCAGTATCCGCACGCTACATTTACAATGTTTACACTGCTGTACTTTGCCATTAGACAGCCCTTTCCTTTGGCACTACATTTTCTCAACCATATAGGAATACTGAAGTATATGGTAAAGTTCTGACAATGTAATGTTAGTGTGAAATGCAAGGAGCTGTCCGACAGCTAGCCAAGACAGTATTTTAAATGTAGGGGGCTGCCAAGCTGTCACGGAATTACAGTCCCACTACATTTTGACTTGTAATTCTACAACTAAATAAGATAAAATCAAGTATGATGTGTCATATTGAAGGTATTAAATTGTTCTTTAATATTTTTTAGTGAAAATATATGTTTTGAGAAATTTTCATAGAAGAAACAAGCAAAAACTACGCCGTCACGGAATTACACAAAATTGACGTGGTTTTTTTAATGTTGTGTTTAACTATTCAGAAGAAGATGTTCCTGTCATAGTTATGAAACTTCAATATGTTCATATTGAAGGTGTTTTTTGTTAATACTGTAAGTTATAGAAACAAATATTGACTTTAACCCTGCTTTATGGGCAAGAAATTTCAAAAAGTCAATGTCACGGAATTACAAGAGGCAAATTGTCTCGGAATGACAGCAATAGTATTAATTAGTTTCAATATACTTATTTCAATATATTCTACATATATACAAAATTATTTACATTTTTACAGTTATTGTAATATATTACAATGAGTTTTCCACTTATAATGACCAATCATAACACATACTTCAAATTTTTTTTTATTCTCCATGTCAACATTGGCTTGGCGGCCCCCTGTAGCGTACACTCAAACTGATGTTGAGTGTTTTAGGTTGATAAAAATGTGTTTTACTGCTAGGGGTGTTTTGATCACCCATCTACTATAAGTAAAGTACCGACGACAGAAAAGTACTGTACCTCATACAGCCCTACTTCAAAATATCCGAAACAAGCTTTTAAGTCCTTCAAACGTACCAGAACCTGACTATGACTGTATATTACAATCAGTGGCAAAGACCAGTGATACTGGAGCAGCCCGACTATAAGTTCAGGACGATATGCAGGTGAGTGTATGAGTGCGATACCATGGCTCGACCGCTCAGTCACTACTGTCAAATTGGCTGACATCTGACATCACCAGGGCGAGGTGGCAGCATCTTAAACTGGGATGCTTTGGCATCATTTTTTGTACAGTGGGAGGTGGCGGAAATGCATCATCTACCTTTATATAGTCAACCAGTAGGACAGCTAAATGAACCAGGAAGTGCTCTTGTTTCTCTTACAAACTCAAGGACACAATGCAAACTTGCTTGCGGGGATTGGACATAATATCCGGTAATTATCATTCACAGCGCAAACATGGATGAAATGAGCGCAGCTCAATTTACAGTGTCACCATTTCTACTGCGAATATTTCCAAAATTGAAGACTTCAAATGAATGAAGCAAGAATTATGAATAACTCCCAATGTCCTTTTACCCATAAAGCACATCATTTAAAACGTTTCATAAGTTGGGACACTGTCAAGTCAGCAAAGTCTAACCGTGAGCAGTAAGCAACAGGGAGATTTTTACTGCCATAAAATCGAGAAATACGCAGCCCAGTGCCAGTGCATCCGCTCCAGAGCAGCGAATGGGAGTGACGTCACACCAAGCAGGTGTTGCCTGGCCGTAAACCGCACAAACGTCACACGCTCGCAATGTCTTTTCAATGCACTGAACAGCGTTCCCTGTACTCTTGACCCCGGAGCTCAGCTCTCCCAAAAACACAGACAAAAACGTAGCTGGCAACTTCACAAGACCGGCAGCTACGGACTTTGCGGTACTGCCACAGAGAAACACCCCTAAAAATTCCAATCACAAGATGAAATTGCCCCATTAATGAAAGCTTCGGGATGTTAGTGCTTCAGGGACGCATAAGGGCTCCACTAGTTGAGGCCTGAACTCACTCCGAGCACCAAATTAATCTGCACGGCCGAGTCGCTCCGCCGCACACGCAGCGCTCCCGTGCAATGGCACATAGAGGGGATGCTGCCGAGTTAAGCCCGGCTACAGGCGGCCCTAGCGGAGGTGGTGACTTACCACGCCAGCGGCAGCACCGTTATCCTCCTCAGTCAGAGGCGACCCGATCTTGCTGCAAGTTGCTGCCAGCAGAGCGAGCGGTGACGGAGCGTCCTACCCACAATGGGCGGGTTTAAAAAGAAGAAAGTGGGTGGCCGTTAGTCTGGAGCGACACAGGAAGTACGACTTTTCCCCCCCTCCAACATCAAAATTTAAAACGTGCGAACTTCACAAAAACACTATGCATTCACAACTAACCCGGGGGAGAGCGAGCGAAAGGACGCTGGAGAAAAATACCTGGTCAACTCCGCCGCTTGCTTGCTGTAGATAGTCGCTTTGACTGCTGTCCACGTCTAAGGCAGCCATTTCCTCTTGTTTCACAGGCTGTTCAGGGGCTAAAGAAAGGCACAGAGGGGGAAACTGGGCAAAACAAACCATCCAGCTCGCATTTTGCACGGTAAAAACAACACAAAACAAAGGTTTAGTTACACAACAACGCAATTCAAGAACATGAGACTTTCCAGAACATCGTCGCTCGCAAGGCAACTGAAGTAGAGCGCAAGTTTAACTCTTGTTAACACTGAGGACTAAAGCCGCTTTCACACCGGACGCGAAACGGATTTTTTTTGCGCACGACAGATTACATACAAAGTCAATGCAAAGACGCGAAACTCGCGCGTTTCGCGTCTTTGCATTGACTTTGAATGTGATCTGTCGTGCGCAGAAGAATCCGTTTCGCGTCCGGTGTGAAAGCAGCTTTAGCAAGCCCATAGAGCAAGCTAACCAGGGTACAAACTCACCGGTGGTGGTATGCTTGAATCGGGTTAAATGTTACGTACCAGTCATAGCGTGAATGTTTTAAATCGATAGAATCTCGGTTTACTTAAGCGCCAAACATGATTATTTTAATCAAAGGCGGGCTGCGATCGGTGATTCGAGTCGATTTTTTCTATTTTGATTGACGGTGCGGGAAATACAAAAGGTGGGGCTTCCAGGCCAGACTGTAAAATTTGCGTCACGCACGGGAAGTCCTACCTTTCTTCCTTCACATGATTGGCCAACCAGTTTGACTCTCCGAAATTTGATTGGACGAACTGTTTGTCTGTGATTCTCCGCGTTTCTGTATTTCCTGTTTATTATTAACAAGATAAGAAAAAAATAACTGGGAAAATTACTGCAAAGACAGCGAAAATTGTATCACTTTGGCCTAAACTGGCAGTCAGAATCTTGATTCTGTATCGTGCATAAATGTCATTTGCGCGCACTATTACTCAAAGTAGGATTTCATTTTATTGAGACGTCCACCAAAACCAATGAATGTGCTTATTTTTACCTTCTTAATGTTCTCAGTTGGTCCAATATAGGCTTCCTACACTTATGGCGTCTGAACAATTGGTTTTTGGTCATGTAAGGCGCGCATGAATGGTTTCACCTTAACCATGCGATGCAGGCATTAAAGATGCCTGCCAAAAATATGTCAGAGCATATAAATGGTAATCGCGAAGTTTTCTTGCTTGTTTGTATGCACAGACCACATGATGAGTAACAACAAGCTGAAAACGGACTCATCTTCGCCTCAGGATGTACAACCCAAGCGAAGTTTTCAGAAGTAGTTCTCTGGTTCAAATCTAGACCGTGCCATTCCTCCCCTGCGTGGCAGCACGGAAGCAGGCAGAACACATGCAGAGTGCACTACAGTTCAAAAGCAGAGAACAATTGGGTCTATAAATGGTAGGAAATCTTGTGTGCTGCTGCTTTAGCTGGGCAACAGTTAAACCAATTTACGAAATATGATATTCATTTTTTTTGTTATTAAATGGGCCAGATTGGCGATGTGTATGAAATATTTATGACTGGCAAGTTCAGTTGCTGTGAGCAGTTGAATGTATTGTTTTTAAGTAAAGGGTTCCTCGGGTTATTCTGCTCCTTATTCAGCGAATTTCAGCTGATGTTAAATTGTAACCCTTTATTGTGTTAGTCAACATTAGTTTGGCAACAGCCAATGCGTTTGTGATGATGATCTTAGACTGAATACAAAATATTATGCAGAAACTAAAAAAATTTGCTCCCAGGTTGATGCTTTACAATTTGCATTAATTAACTTTATTGATTTGTGATGACATTGGGAGCTTATATTTTTAATTACATTTTTTTTACATGCCATAAAAAAGCACACAGTCTATCACAGAAATTGTGACCCAGTTGCTTTAAACACTGGTCTTGGATTAAAACATATATTGTGAAGACATATTTTTTAATCATACCTTCAATGGTATTTACACATTCATCTTTCACCTGTGGTCTACATCGTGGGAGTGTTTTCTTTGTACAACGTTGTGTTAGAGGTTGGGGCATAGTGTTGAGCATGACTCTTTGCTTAATGAGTTTTGATATAGTACTTTTTACTGACCTTCCATGGGTGGGAGAATCTTCGCAAAAATGCAAATTTCAGTTTTGTATTACAGCTTGTTTTATAAGAATTGAAGACCAGCTCTAGTCATAAGAGGGTCAAACCTCGGTGTCTTAGAATGTAATGAAGCTATATATCTAAGCATACTGAAAATAGTATTTATGTATATATGCTGATTTTCATAAATGAATATATTGTGTCCAAATTCAAACTCTTATGAAAATAAAAAACTAAATTAAATATGAGGACTGCATCTAAAGGATTGCCGACTTTGCTGTAGACCCTCGGTTTTTTTTAGATAATCCTTAAAGCCTGAAGAATTCTCCATGCATTAATCTTAAATTTGCTCAATGGACGTTTCTGCAAAGGAAGTAATTTCTCCCAATTGTACCTCAAAATTCAAGAAATGGTGAACTGGCCACAAAATTACTGGCTTGTCATGGCAATTTCACTCTCCAGACTGGAACTGGTAAATTGTGTGAGTTATATCAGACAGTGTAGTGCCATGGTATAGACAAATGGATCATGGAGGCTATTCTATGAGGGGGCAGTCAAAGATCACCCAGTATATTCTCTAATCTAATGAAGAAAACCACTCTGTAGTTTTATGTTTACCGGAGGAAGGTTCCAGAATTACCAAAGGCACAGTGATGCACAATTTTTATTTCCATCCGTCTATGAAAAAATATATATTACTTGTTTCAAGTTTTTTAATGAACAATTCTATTGTATGTCTGTGAAAAGATTAAAATAATATTGTGTCCATTTTGTGAGTATTCAGCATCGCTTACAGGTGCGTTGGTAATTTTACACTGGCTTTTAAGTCCATTTTTATCAAGATTTGGTTTATTAATAAACCTTGCTGTTTAACAAATTCTGTAGGATTTGTGTTAATATAATTGAGGCAAATAATGTTAACGATTTATTATTGAAAGAATATATCTTTATACCCAATCCTACGACAGGTTTTGCCTCACATCTAACATCCTGCACGTACAGGATTAGTACAATTGCATTCAGATAACAGCCTTGAAGTGTTTTGTTCCATTTCTTTTTCATGTTCCTGCTGCAAGACCTTTACCTCGGCTGAGTGTTATTTGCGCTGCGTTGGTTCCTCTCTGAGTGGGGCCCAGAGCAAGGCCATTTGCCTCAACCTGCAATTCAAACTTGGGCCATTACAGTCAGAGTACAAAAGCACTTTCCTGGCTCTCAGGGGTTCTTGTCGGTGAATGGTGGATATTTCCAATCACTCTGCTGTCAATCCAAGTGTCAGGTAAACACAGGCCTGTGAAAATGGCCTATAGAAACCTCGGTTCCTGCATCTCACTCAGAATAAGCCTGGAAGTGACATATCTGTGGTCTGCTCCTGGAGGACCGCCAAGCAAAGGAGAGCGAGAGAAAAAAAATAACTTTGGTTAGAGAAGACTTTCTAATTCACCATCTTGAATTGGCAATCAGAGATGCTGAGCTCAAAAACTAATTAAAGGTGAGACCTGCGGAATATTCCTGCACCTATCTGCCATTTTTCCAGTTTTGGCAGATTTAGTGACATCTGTGGTCACTGGAGGTCTCAACAGTTAATTTTCAGAAGGGTATTTTCTGAAAAAATGACTGATCTGCATGTGTCTGTACATGATTTTACAAGATATTTACTGGTTTTTCACATTCAAGCACACGATTGCTTGTCTGGTGCAAGTTTATCGCCACCACAATGGTAACAACCCATCCACTATGTTATGAAACATTTTTGACAATAATATCAAATATCATTAAATCATTCAACTACAGTGCTGTAGAAAAACTATTTACCCCCTTCCAAATTTCTTACATTTTTGCTTACTTTTTAATATTGAAATCAGATTATCCAATTAATTTAAGTAGAAGACAAAGACAATTTGAGTAAATGCATAATACAGCTATAAAATTATCATTTCTTGAAGGTAAAGAGTTGTTCAAAACCTATATCACCCGTGTGAGAAAATAATTTCACACCAAAGTCAAATGGCAGCTGGTTATGCTGCCCTTGGCAGCAACAATTGATTCTAAACATTTGCAATAACAGCAAATTAATTTTTTTATATCACTGTGGAGGATGTTTTGCCAACTCCTTTTTGCAGAATTGTTTTAATTCAGCCACAACGAAGGGTTTTAGAGTACAACTGCCTGTTTACAGTCATACCACAGCATCTTACTTGGACTGAAGTTAGGACTTTGACTAGCCACTCCTTAAACTTTATTTTGTTTCTTCTGAGCCTTTCAGAGGTAGACTTACTTAAGTGTACATTTTGGTCCACAATGTCTTATTTTCACCTTGCAGCCTTTCAGTGGATGCCATTTTCGCTCATTGTATCTTGGTGTGGAATCATGAACACAGACCATAGCTGAAGCAAGTGAGGCCTACATTTCTTTGGACGTTAGTCTGGGTTCTTTTGCGACCTCCTGGATGAGTTGTTGATGCACTCATGGAGCACTTTTGGTAGGCCGGCCTCTCCTGGGAATGTTCCTACTATTCCAAGTTTTCTTTCTTTTTCGACAGTCGCTCTCACCATGCTTTGTTGGAGTCCCAAAGCCTTTGAAATGACTTTGTAATCCTTTCCAGACTGATAAATGTCAGTGACCTTGTTTTGCATCTGTTCCTTAATTTCTTTAGATTGCAGCATCACATGCTTTCTAATTCACTCTGCCATAAATATTCTATTTAAGTGATACTTCGATTCCATTGGGCTGTTAATAATCATGCCTGAGTATGTCTAGGGAAAGTGAATCAAATTATTGACCAAATTTTTAAAATAGATTCTTTTAGTAACTAAGAGGGCAATTACTGTTTCACAAAGGGATAGGTGAGGTTGGTTTGCTTTATTCATTCAATAAATGAAATCCTCATTTAAAAACTGCTTTTTGAGTTTACTCTGGTTATCTTTTTCTGAATTTGTAATTAGTTTCATCATTGAGCAACACTATTTGTATTTAGCGCTCTAAGGGTCAATATAAACATATTACGGGTCAGTAAACACTTGGACCATTAAATTGTCGATTCAGCCTTGTGTTTGTGAGCAGGGAATGCTCACAGGCCTATTAAGCCATTTCAGGAATCCGAACAGAAATAAGCCTTAGATTATACTAGTGTGATTGCCTGTTTTTGTCCCAGTAATTGCACTGATGGAGACACACTGGTGTTGACCCATATTACAGAATGAAATACTGGAGATATTCAGTCCATGCAGATAGGAACTCTGAGGGACACTGTGGGAGTTTAGATTCAAAAATCTAAATGTTATATAACAGTGTCTTTGGCAACAATATCATTTTCACATGCATTGTTCAACTTACATGGCATAATTTTTTTGTATACATAATTGGGTATTCATTCACTAGATACAAATATATTTTCTTATCCATCTATAGACCCTTTCTTGCTGATGCTGGAGATATTGGAGTGAATATATTGCTCACCCTATCTGGACCTGTTTCATGCAAAAAAATGGACTAGAAATGCAAATATAATGAACATTGATGCCAATGAGCAGACAAATGTTATCAGATGGAGGACCTAGATTCCAATTTTTAATCTTTTGGGTATTTTACCAAAACTGTGTTAATTAGAAAAGCAGGAAATTGCAGCAGTTACTGTACTGCATACTCTGTTACTGTCCTATAACTACTTATTAATTCATGGCAGGACCACACTGCTAGTCAAGAGCGATTATTTTAGCATAGTGTAATGTTGATCCATGATGTGAACCCTAGGGGAACATTGTGATCCAGTCTGACAGCATGAAGGAATGGACCAAGGCAGTATCTGAAAGTGATATTTTTAGCATATTGACAGTTTTGCTTGTATGCTGTAGTCGTTCCCAAAAGTGAAGTGACCCTGCAGAGTGAACTGCCGCAATGTTGCCACCTTATGGGAGGTGATAAATGAATCCTCAGAGGGAAGCCGTAAGGAATTTGCCGCAGGGCGAAATGTGTAGGGAATATCAAACACAACTCAATGACAAGTCAGCCCCAGGCCTCAAGCCTCAAAGTTGCCCTGAGACAGCGTGGGAGGCACAAGAAAAATAAATAAACATAACCTACTTTTATTCATACCACAGCCTCATGGCATTATTGCAAAAGTTTTGCCAGCTTCAGTTATGGGTTGCCTGATCTTTTGTGTTGGCAAAAAATGTATTTTTTTCCACCTTTTCTTTTTTCACAAAAACTTCAAAAAAATAAAATAAATAAAAAATAAAAAACCTTAAAAATGAGATGGGCTATGATGCTATTGGGCTAACGATACAATTTTAGCAATACCAAAGCACCTTAATTCATCTTATGTAATCATAAATCTCACTTCTTACAGAGAATTCCTGGGACTCAGTGACTTTGCAAATGCTTACCATGTGAACTGCCCGCTGGGGGAAGCGTTTGCCCCTTCCCGATTTCTTCTACTTTTGCACGCATGTCAACTTAAATGTTTCAGATCATCAGACTCATTTTAACATGAGTCGAAGGTAACCCAAGTAATCATAAATTGCAGTGTTTAAATGATGATTTCATTTATTAAAGAAAAAAAGCTACTCAACCCTACCTGCCCCTATATGAAGAAGTAATTGCCGCCTCAGTTATTAAATAAAATTGTTATACGCATATTTCATGATTGGGTCCAATTTCACAAGACACACCCAGGGATGATCACTGCCAGCCCTATCGAATCTGAACATCACTTAAACAGAGCCTGAACGTGAAGTAGGCAAAAAGCAGCACGTGATGCCACAATATAAAGTAATTCGTGAAGAAATGAGAAACAAAGTTTTGACATCTATCAGTCTAGAACAGGTTATAAAGACCCTTGGATACCAGTGATCCACTGTGAGAGCCATTATCTACAAATGGGGAAAACTTGGAGCAGTGTTAAACCTTTCCAGCAGTGGCTAGCCTGCCAAAATATCTTCCAAGCACCTGCCAATGACTCATCCAGGAGGTCAGAAAAGAACCCATACTAACATCTAAAGAACTATAGGCCTCACTTGTCTCAGTTAATTTCAGTGTTCACAGTTCCACAATAAGAAAGAGACTGGGCAGAAATGGCATCCGTAAGAGAGCAGCCAGGCAAAAGTCACTGCTGACCAAAAAGAACACAAAGGCTCGTAATTTGCAAAGAAACATTTTGACAACCCCTTAAACTTTTGGGATAATATTTTGTGGACTAATAAGTCAGATGAGGAACTTTTTGGAAGACATGGATCCCCTCACATCTGGGATAAAGTTAGCACAACACTCCATGATAAGAACCTCACAGCAACAGTGAAACACTGTGGTGGTAATGTAATGGTCTGAAGCTGCTTTACTACTTTGGGATCTGAGTGACTTCCTATAATTGAAAAAACCATGAATTCTGCTCTCAAAAGAAAAATCTAGAAGGCGAATATCTGGCTGTCAGTTTGGGACCCAAAGTTTGAGATACAGTTGGGTTATACAGCAGGACAATGATCCAATGTTGGTAATTCCACCTCTGAATGGTAAAAATAATTTGAAGGTTTCGGAGTGGATTAGTCAATGTCCTGACTTGAAAGCGATTGAGATGCAGGGGTATGACCTCAAACAGGCACTTCATGCTGGACAACCCTCCAAAGTGGCCGAGATAAAACAATTTTGCGAAGCAACGTGGGCCAAAATTCCTCCACATCAATGAAAAAGACGTCTTGCCAGTTATTGCAAACATTTGGTTATAATTGTTGCCGCCGAGGACAGCAACGCTAGTTATCAGTATTAGGGGGCAATTAATTTCTCATGAGTGATAGAAGTTTTGAATCTCGATGTTTTTTTCACAAATGTGAGATAAGCCTTTGTGTTCTTTTTGATCAGCTGTGGTTTTCACCTTGAAGATCTTCCACGGATGCCATGTTTGGCCAGTCACTCTCTTATTGAGGAATCATTAACACTGACCATAATTGAGACAAGTGTGGCCTGCAGTTCTTTAGAATTCAGTCTGGGGTTCTTTTCTGACCCTCTGGATGCATCATCCATGTACTCTTGTTGGAACTTCAATAGGCAGACCGTTCCTGGGAAGGTGTACAACTGTTCCAAGTTTTCTCTATTTGTAGATAATGAATTTCACTGTGGGTCTCTGAAATCCCAGAGCTTCATAAATAGTTTTGCAATCCTTTCCAGACCGATATACGTCAACAAATTAATTTCTCATCTGTTCATAATTTTTTTTTTGATCGCGGCATCACATGCTGCTTTTTGGCAACTTCACATTACCAGTTAGGTTCTATTTCAAGCAATGTATTGATTCAACAGGGCTGGCGGTAATCATGCCTGAGTGCGTCTTGTGTAAGTGAACCTTATTACGAATCAAATTTTTTTAATTGATTGATTAAGTGATTAAGGGGCAATAATTTTTTCATATGGGGCCAGGTAGGGCTGGATAGTTTTATTTCTTCGATAAGCGAAATCATCATTTAAATCATCATTTTGCTAATTGCTGTTATTAAAAGGTAACATTACACTTAACAAGGCAATCAGAGATAGCAGACCTGGCCCCAGCCACGGGCTGACAGACAGAGTGACACACACACACACACACACAGACATGATCATTGCTTAACCTGGCCCCCTAGGGGAGGGGCCAGGTAATAAAGACAAAGAGTATAGTATACTAGGGATACTGATTGGATCTAAGCACAAATGGCAAATTGCAATCCAGCAACTTGCAGCTTAACGCAGGGGGTTTAAATACATGTCATCAAGTCATCAGGAAGTAACAATGAAACAAGACAAAGCGGGGGAATGGAATAGATGCAAGATGTAAACCAGTCAAAGGAGACATACTTCTAATAGATACACCAGTTGCTGAATAGGAAGAAAAATGGAAGGTATTCACACAAGAGTTGTGACAGTATATGAGAAATGGTATTCAAACTCCGCAGTTACATTAGTATCAATGCCAAATACGATATATGCCTGCAACTAATATCATAGATTTTACTTTGATACAATCAATCAATCACAATGCAATTTTCATACGTTATTTATATTAATACCTTTAGTTGTAGGACACATGATTCTGTTTGACAGCATCTTCTTTAGAATGAGATTGTACTTCAGTTTGGACCTGGTTTTCTCATGCCAGTCTCATGTTTCAGAATGACTCAATATTGAGTTACTTATGTTAATGAAACTCCCACCGATGTGATCTTATTTACATGCAAAACACCCCCCAAAATAGATCATCATTCTCTTTATTAATCTTTCCACATTCAGCTGCATGGAGTACAGGGAGGAAATGACCAGTTGGTCCTTGTGGCTGCTGGAAAATCAGAATACACTAAGCAATCTGTGAGCAAATCATCAGATGAAGTGCATGCAGAAAAATTGGGCCCTGAATGTTTTTCTTGAATGACAAACAGAGAAAGTTACCTCATGGTCTAATCTGCAATTAAATTTGCATAAGAGTAATACAATCCAGTAGTTTGGTAATTCAATCTGTAATTGGCAAAAAATAAAAATTTAATTAATAATACATATAGACCAACTGATCGCTTCGGACCCAAAAGTTATTTCAGTTGAATCAACCCAGTGCACTACATTCATGCAATTTAGTACAAAACGGGTAAATATTTACTTTAAAGATTGATTACTGGTTTAAGATTTACAATGGCTTTGAGTTCACAGGGAATCATTCAGACTAAATATTGGTTCTGAGTTCATGTTCATGTTCTCCCTCAGTCGGCATTATTCTTGTAATTTTGGGGCCATCAATATTTTTGTGCTTTCCAGGGAGATCTGATTATTTCTGTATGAAAGACAAGGATCCAAAGCAAATGAATAATCTCAATGTGAATTAAGAACAGCCTGCCACAGAAAATTAGCAAATGCACTGAAAGTGCGACTCAGTTTGTACGGAATGTAGGTCGGAGGAAGTGTACCTACAGCCAAAATCTCTCTCTGCATACGATATGTTTTGTTTTTCCACACGCCATCAGAATGATGATACGAATGTGTATAAGTATATTTCGAAGATAAAAATCAAAACAAATAGTGCTGTACACTTTGCTTCCCTTAATTAACAGTAATTTTAGGGCATTTTTGACCACACATTGTATGATGAATGCTGCTGAATAATACAGCTGTGTTTCATTAGCCTGCATACATTACTAAAGGAAAGTGGCATTCATAAGACAAAAACTACTGGGCCAAATATTATTCCCACTGGCATGCCACACATGATAATTATCACATAAAAAAAGCTGTCTAAATATGAAATCTTGGCTTATATGGTTGTCCTACCTTTCTAACTTCCGTTGTTTCTCTGTGATAAATAAGAAGCCTTAGAGGTCTATATAATGTCAGTGAATTTTACATTCCAGAGATAGTCCAGAAAGTGCAAAAGCTGCTTTTCAACTTCAGTAGTATTACTTATTCTAACACTGGCAGTCTTTTTCTGCGGTAACTAAAACAACTCCTCCATGTGGGTTTCCTCTTGAATTTGAATCAGTTGCTCCCCAAATGCAGAAAGCATATTCATTAGCCATTTGGGAACTGCATGGAAGGAATGTATTGGCTTTGAAATTGTTTGGTCATGGACCTAGTGCAACATTTAGAAATAAAAGTAGATCAAACTAGGTCTGCAATCGTCAGACAATGAAATAGTTTGGTAAAGAAGAACAAGTCCATCTTCAGCCTTAAAGAAGAACAACGTATCCATCTTCAGCCTGTTGAGAAATTCACCGTGCAGGTCACAGCAAAATATCAAAATGCCCAAGGAAGAGTTAATTGGGGTCGTTCATAATGTTGCACCGCTAACTTAGCTGAGCAGTAACACCAAACACAGTGTCAGTAAAGTGTTTGTATCGGTTTCATATTGTGTGTCATCATAAACATGAACATGCTTAAATGATTTTGAGTCCTCGCTACGGCATTTAAAAATTTGCCTGTCAATGAGGCGATTCAAATTGTCAAACCATTCTGTAACACCATCTGAAACTCATTTACCGTGGCGGGAATTTATGAAATAAAATACAATGTGTTACTCCAATATTACATATAATACTCTCAAAAGTTTGGAATCGCATCTTGTACAAAAGTAATTTTACTTGAATAACGTGTTTGTTTTGAAAATGAAATTGAATAAACGCCAAAATGTATTTCAAGATATTGACCCTTGCTCTCAAAAGGGGGTGACAGTATTGTAATCAACTTGGTTTGTTCAAAGGTTCATCTATTTATTAATTGATTTGTTTGTTAGCAAGATTACGAGAAAACCACTGCCTAAATTTACACCAAATTTGACCAATAGTTGAATGTTGACTAGATCCCATTAAATCTTGGAATAAAATTGGCTCATGGTCAAGGTCAAGATCACTGCAAAGGTCAAAGTTTGTTTTTGCCCGTAATTCGGTCAGAAATGATCTGACTACATCAAACCAAAACCAAATTTGGTTTGGAAACAACCAAGGTTTTCTCGCTCAGTTCGTAAAATCTAATCCTATCCATTGCTATAGTGAAAAGGGAATAGTGTCAAAGATCTGTAGAGGTAAAAGTTGCGCAGAGAGCAGATCGTAGACGCAAGCATTTATGTGCCGGCTCATCTTAACAACATGGAGTAGATGCAAAATGTGTGTTGAATATTCACAAGTAAGCAGTGTCTGTATACTACTTAGAATATGGAAGTTTTAAGTCCCACTTCTGTTGCCCAGGAATTGTATGAATCAAACTCCTGAAGAAAGCCTGATCTGCAAACAGCCTGACATATTTGCCAAATAGCAACCATCCAGCTGTCGATAAAAATTATCTTTCACTTCAAAAAAATTAGCTCTCCATCGTAGTAGCAAGCGAAATCTACAAGGTATGCCCATTTATGCCCGAATAAAGCCAGCTTTACGAAGCGAAAATTCAACATGGTATTGATACTACGCTGTTCTGCAGCCAATTATAGCCTTTAGATATTAAAAAAACAATCCCTAGCAGGATTCAGTTGTCAGTTATTGCCTCAAACAATCTCTCCCAATAATGCAATCATATTAGTGCTTGCTAAGCTTTATCTGTATAAAGCAGTTATTGTTCACGCCCACGTGAAATTTTCCCGGTAATTATTTGTTGATTGATAAGTGTTTTATCCAATATCGGACAGTATGAACTTTCCATGATAATTGGAAGAAGATGATCAGACCTCCAGAAAATACACATAAACCCTTGCGTAACAACAAGTTACATCACAGGTCACATCTTCTTAACTCTGCGCGTTTGAGTACATCGAAAAAAATACTACCATATACTATTAATGGGCGTTCATGTTACTTTAACGAGATGGCGAAGCAATACCGACGTGGATACCAGAAGCCTGACAACATTGGCTTTCCAAATTGGGAAGTCAGTCATGGGGAAACCTTTTCTTTGATGTATAAGAAGGGCTTTTGCTGTTCGCACTACGGTATTTCAGTCACTTAGCTTGCTATCTCTAGTTTTTCTGTTTACTGCCATTGCCATGATTATCATACTGTTACAGCTAGTTAGTCACATTGGTTATGATCACTAACCGTTAGCCTTTGCTAATAATGCTGAATAAGGTGGTATTTTGCTCAATGTGGCGATCTGTTTATTTATTACAATGACAGCACAAGGACTTCAGTATACTTGCTGCTTTGTTCAATCCACCAATTTCTGCTCAATCTTGGCATACTGCCTACCTTTTCCTGATGGTGAAATATATATATATATATTTTTTTTTTTTTTTTTTTTTTTTGTTAAAAGAAGGTATATTTAGGGTATTTCTGTGTTGGCAAGTTATACTTACTCCTTATAGGGCAAGAAAAGTGTTTATACAAGTTTGCTTTTTGCTTATTTGCTTTCTTTTATCTGCTTTCTGTTTTATTTTACAGTTTCTCTTTTTAGATGCGGTTGTTATTTTGTTTCATAGATATAGATTTTATTGAGGAATCTAGCTTCTCGCTAATATTTCTCTTATCGAAAAGCTTTGTTCAGCACTTTGGCTCAGAAGGTGTTGTTTTTAAATGTGCTTTACAAATAAAATTGATTTGACTGGACTTCACTAATATTTCCGTGGCCAATCGCAGCTCTTTCTTCCTCCTCTGTTTGTTTCCATGGATGATATAACATCTTAAGCTCTTTTTTTAAGGTTTTTCTCCTCCTCCTTAATCCTCTACAAATTTTTCAATAACCAGACTGATGTCATGGCTCACAGCCTCTTGTCAGCATCTCCCTTGGCCGTCACGTTCAGGACCTGGTCCAGGCTTTAGTCAAATGGACTCCACGGTGCTGTCAAGTCGGACGCAGGTCACTTGATCCTTTCCTGTGGTCCTTAATACTTGTTGGCGGGGAACACCTGTACGCTGTAATGTCCCTGCTCTCGGGGTGGAACACTTCATTCGGGACTGATTGACGTCATATAACTTTAAGAACATAACCTGAAACAATAGTGAACTTGCATAGACTGGAATCAGAGTCTACAGCAGGGGTGGGCAATCACGGTCCTGGAGGGCCGGTGTGTATGCAGGTTTTTATTCCTATCAATTACCCTGACTAATTGAGTTAATTGACTGCATGCACAAATATAGATTTTCGCAATGATACGATCAAAGGAAAATGTTTTATGAAGGGAGACAAGACTAGTCTTTGTAGTTTCATGAGAATTTAAAGAAATGCACATGAAACGTCAGATTTCATAAATGGTTTGGCTAATTGAGACAATCAACTAATTAAAGGCCAGACGTTGGTGTGAAAACTAGGGACAGATACGGCCCTCGTTGCCCACCTCTGCTCTACAGTCAAGCAGGGACAGGAGGGAGCAGCACGGCTCATGGAAGCAGCTGAACAGGATGGCAAGTGGTCATGTTCCGCTGAACCTGACTACAGAACACCTGAACACACACACATTCAGACATCGAGAGAGTGGGCTGGAGGTGGAGGCGTCTGAGGTAGACACTGTGACAGCATTCAACGCGGAACTTAGAAAGTTGTCATTCATAATCAGGGCTGCGGTTCAATTCAGGTAATATGTTGGCCTCCCCCACTTACCCAAGCTACTTTAACTTGGAATGATGCGATGTTGACTAACGGAGGGAGCTGTATACTTCTAAAGTAAGCCTCACTTGTTTACGGAACTTTGAGAGGGAATCCGAGGGATCACCCATTGCTGTTGTTTGTGTTCTGTGCGTCATACAATCTATTTGGGTTGTTTATTAGATGATTGTCTTACCAATAAAGGTTATTGTGCCCTCTGCATGGCAACTCACTCGCCATGCTATAGAGAGGCACAATACACAAAAGGTAGTTTCGTGACGATTTCAGTGACCCCCATAGTGCTGACTTGTATCAGGTACGATGGTAGGTGCAGAAGCTAAGACCACCAACAAACCTCAGAGCGGACTGGTAAACAGAATCAAATGGTTTAAAAAAAAAAGTAGATGCATTTCTGCAAATTACATCAACATATTCAAACATGGAGAGAATAACTGCATGCACAACCTCCTTCCTACTTTCAAAGCTGAAGCAAGCCTTATTTCTACCTGAGACACCTATTTTAGCCCTAATCACTTCAGTCAAAATATCAATTTGCCTGTGTAATGATAGCTTGTCATTCAGCCGAATGTCGAAGAATTTGTGATGGAGGAAAAGTCATGGGGGTATATTTTTTTAGAGTTGGAGAATACCATAAACTTACTTTTTTCCTTATTTAAGACAGGCTTCAACTTAATTTTACATCTTTGCATTGAATTGAAATCGTGCAGAAGATTCGATTCGGGCTGCTAAACCGAAAAAGCAGTCGAGTAAATGACTTTATTGTTGGCACATAATTCCAATATACAATGAAATAAAGAAAAGCCAATATTAGTCATGTACATGGTGAATAACAAAGGGCCAAGAGTTGAACCTTGTGGGACCAGGAATAAAGTGCGGGCACAGTAAACAATCCAGCAGGTAGTTTGTTGACAGCTCATACTGTAGTAAGGGGACGGAACTTCTGAGATTGAGGCGGAGACGGATGCCTCAGGTAATTATAGCACAGTTCAGATGTTACAGTCAAAGCCGGAGCCGTAAGTCGCCGACCAGTGGCATCTGGGATTACAGCCAGTAAGTGTGTAGACTTCACCGGCACTGAACTGTCCCACAGGAGGATAGAGTAGCTTGAGGGGAACTAGGTTCTAATCCTGATGACTTTAGAAGGATTGGGAGTTTGTTCCAAACAAACTAGACAGAGAAACACACTTGGAGAAGTTAACAAGAACACAATCCCAATCCTGGACCCTGCTTAGGCTTGGGGGCTTGCTCTTATAAACTGGAACTGACAAACTGAGTAGAGCTGGTTTATCTTGAATGCAGTCCCAAACCTGGACCTTGATCAGGATTTGGAAGCTTGTTTGAATTAAGTTATGAGAACAAGTTGCCAGTAACGAAGACGAAGAGTTTACACTAGAAATACTGACTGATTCACAGACACACATTACAATCCAGCAACATGCAAGACTGAGAACAGGGCTCAAATACCCGACATCGAGCCAACCAGAAGAAGAGATACAGCCGGGGCAGAGGAGACCCATACAATGTAAACCAATCATACAAGACACACTTGAAATTGACGCACAAGTTGCTGAATTGAACGAGACACAAAAGGAATTCACACAGGAGCTGTGAAAGTAACCTGTCACACATGCCCTAATCACCACCCCATTAGTTTCATGAATCAAAATCCGGGTCACAGTTTCTTCATTTATTTTTTCAGCAGCAAGTAGGAACCATTTTGGTTTATAAGTCACCCTGAACGCCTCAGGCAAGGCACAGGCACATCTCTTACTAATGATGCTTTTGCGAAAATTAATCAGAACACGACATTTTCTATTGCATGTTTATTCAGCCTCAGGGTGAAAACAGCAAATCAGCCCGAGTCTTAGGGGTCTTGTCCCAACATTTACGCTTGAACATCTAATAGGTAAACATGAAACATACCAACCTTATTTTTTCAAAATAAGACCCTTTTTTAGGAGTACACAGTATAGCATGCATAGCGATGACTTTTAATTATATTTCAGTTTACTTCTTAAAAGGGATTATCTCATGTACTTTGGACTTTATTCATATTAATTTGTTAATAACTAATGACTAATAACAAACATACACCTATTGTGTGGAACGATTTATCAAAAATTGAAAATCAGTTTTATATTGTTTCATAACTTACACAAGTATACTTGGGTGCAGCGGTCTTCAGTTGTATCTCTCGCTAAATGATTGTACGATTCACTAAATGAAAGAAAAATTAATTGAAACAGAATTTTTCGAAGAAGAACCTGGTCTAAACATTATATGTATGCCGGAGACCTAATGTTGTTGTTCATTTTATTTTCAATTTACTTGAAGTGAATCCTCTTCCTTTAAGACCCCAAAAACCGCAGTGAAGCTGGAAGGTCATAAATAATGATTTAACTCAAGGGCATTTTATCACGCACAGAATTTGTTTCGATGGGTGAAAAATACACAGGAAATTTTAGATACCTGCAAAAACCAGAACATGAGCTGTCATTTATAGCTTCAAGATAATAACTGTATCATAAAATAACTTTACTTCACAAGTGTGATTTCTGAGAACTGTAATAGCCGTTGTGCTCCAGTCCTTAAGCACATACCATGACCATACAGGTTTCAAGTGAATCAAATATAAAATGTACTTACAGGAAATAACACTTATGAAATTGAACATCTTTCAGCTCTTATTCATTGGAAAATTTGCACAAGCCATAAATATTCTTGATATTAGCAGAAACCTGGTATACATGCTGGAATAGGCCAAGGTATCATGAAAGGGTGCCAATTTTCATTTTAGATTGCACATCTGCCAAATTCCAAACAGCAATACTATGAGTTACGTACATGTTTTAATATCTTTTAAGTGCACTGAATGAAAACCAAAGCCTCCAGGCCCTAAAAGCAGAGTAAGAAATAAAGCTTCAGTGTGAGGTTTCTATACTGGCCAGTGCACCATATATCTCTCTAATACCTATTAAAATATGGCAAAGAACATACCTCCAATATATGTAGAAATGGCACTCATATATTGTCTAGATCCGATAAATCCGCAAACGTATGTAATAAACCTTTTGGCAACTACAGCTAAAGATAATAAATTCGGCACTGGGCTGCTTTTCTCAGTCTCAGCGTCATTTCCTCTGACATAATCTGCCTTCAGCCAACCCAGGTACCACCAGGAAATCAAAGTGCCATTCTGCAGTTTGCTTAAAACATGCCTTGATTCAAGGCAAAAAACAGTTTACTTAATTTAATTACTTAAATGCTTTAATACAGGACTGTACTGTTGGTTCGATATCTTAAGTCGGGGGACTTTCGGCCTGGAAGGCACAGCGCAACTGAGAAAACATCTTCGAAACTAGGCTTATGCCATCGGAGGTGACAGCTTGGGGTATATCCCCGAACGCCCCCAATCCTCGAATAGACCCAATACAATATAAAGCCCCTCAGGTCATGACCTTTCATTTGAACTTTATTTCAGGTCAATCGGACAAATGGTTCTGAAGATATGGCCAAAATGGTAATTCTCCATCGCAAAGCTCCACCTGGTGGCAAAATATTGAACCATACAGGTTCACGTTGTGAGGCCATGACCTTGCAGTTGCACATAGTTTCATGTCAATTGGACAAATGGTTCCAAAGATATGGCAAAAATGGTTAATTTTATGCGACAAAGCTCCACCTTGTGTCAAAATCTTGAACCAAACAGATATAATGTCATCGTGGGGTCATGACCTTTCATTTGCGCTTGATTTGAGGTCAACTGGACAAATATTTCCAGAGATATGATAAAAACAGTGATTTTTCCGTTTTTGGCCCCTGGTGGCCAATCTAGAAATTGTAAACAGTCCAAAATCGAATCAGTTATTTCTCTTCATGATACTGACTTTTATGCAAAACATGAAATTTCTAATTAAAATAATACTGAAGTTATTGCGTTATCACGTAGGGTGGCGCGGAGGCGGCGGCGGTCGGACCAAAGACATAATATCCCCGAAACGCCGTTTGACGTTCGGGGATGTAATGAATTTAATGCAAAGTAATGTTGCAAATTTTAATTTGAAGTTACTAAATTAACCACTTTTTTACTGCTTCAAAAAAAACTGATAAAATCAGCCCTCCGGTGGTTTTTGGCGATGTCTTTTCTTCAAAAGAGCATCTTATTGTATATGGCTGAATCTGATGATGTGACTGTTACAGTATTTGAACTGTTCCTCTATACTTGGTGTTCAGCCTCATGCAAAACTTATTTTTTGGTCAATTCTTGACCCGTTTTAGACTTTGAGCGATGGGAAAATTTGTCTTGGAAACATTCGACTGTGCGGTCACTCTCAAATTTACAGAAAAATGGCAGTATGAGCACATTAATCAATTTATTTATTTATTCATAGACAATAAGACTGATGGTTCTATCTTTACAATTCAAATGACAGGGGAAGGAAAAGTGCTCCCAAACTGGGTTGATGAAATGTAGATGCTTTTATTTTTTATTTGATTTCCCTCAATCATATTCAAAACCAACAAAATGCTCAACAGGAAACCACTTTCTTCATGCCTGATCATTTTGTTTTGATATAAGCCCCCACACCTAGCTGCTGAACGGGCATCCACACACCACACAGTTGAAATGAGGACACTTGGTACTTAGGCATGTGCGTTTGAGACTTTCTCTCTCAAACCTCCCCGACTCCCAGAGACTTAAGAAAGAGGAAAAATGCACACTTTGCTCACGTAGTTCATGGTTTTTGCAGCCTGACTGATGGACGAAAGACTCCGCGGCCAAATCCAGCCTGGTGTTTCTGTACATTATCAGCCCTCCGACCCTCTTCCCTGCCCGAGGAAAGAATCGCTTCAATGATACAATTACGAGAGTCCCCTCCCTGCCAGCCGCGCTGTCCCCCCTGTCTTTTAATTCTGTAATCAGTCCCCGGCAGGTCCCCGTATCGCAACCAGCACGCTGCGCACCAGTCAATACAGACATCCCCAAACACACACAGGCCCGTTTTCACTCTAATGTTTTATTGAGTGTAGACATCTGGACTACTGTAAAACATGCATTATCAGTAGATGGCGGAGAGGAGCAGGTCCCATTGTCCCCACTGTCAGACGTGTCAGGCCTGGCACCGGTGATGGAGATTAATGAAGTATCTGGAGAGTAATGCGCTTCTTCAAATGCTCCTGCGATTTTCAGCGCGAGGGGAGGATTCTAATCTCAAATAGCGAAGCTGTCGGCATTTGGGAGACTTGTGTGTTTGCGCGTGAGTGTGCGTGAGTATGTGTGTGCGCGCGTGTGTTGGAGGGTCAGTATTTTCCTGGCTATAAACAGAGATAATGTGATGGTGGGCAGAAAGGATGGCAGGTACCAATCATTCCTTCCTGTTTCATTCCTTCAGAGACAAAGGACCCCTCTCTCCTCCTTATGAGCGCAGTTCAAAGGGCAGAGGGTGAAAGAGGTCATTCCTGACTGGAAAGTTTTGAATTTTAAAGAATATAATGTCCCATTTTCTGCCGAATATCTCTCCCTTGTCTGTGTACTTAACAGCAACCCGAAAAAGCAACGTTACGACAAAGAATTCATTTGAGGTAATTGCAGGTATGAAACGCTGTCCAGTGTGCGGATTGGTCAAGAGACGCACAACAGGCGAGCGAGAAAGGCGCGCGCAGGCTCACGGAAAATCATGTTTTATTCATGGAACGTTAAGGTTCCCACCGAGTGAGCAAACCATGTCAATTTCTATTCATAAACGTGAGAAAACACATGTTCATTTCAGTGCGTTAATATTTCACCGCGCAGAAAGTTCCAGCGTTTATTCTGAGTGGATGTGTTCTGTACCCCCCCCCTCCCCCCCCCGCCCCCTCCCCCCTCAACCCCCACACTCCCCCCCCACTCCCCCCCCCACCCCCCCACCCCACCCACACCAGATTCAAAATAATTGACTTGAAGTGCTAATACGGATGGGTTTAGGCATTCTGGTTCTACAGAATGCACAATTAATTAAAAGAATCAATGTTCTTTTTCAGGCCCAGGAGACCATTTAATCCAGACTCAATACCAGCAGCAATGGTGGCTGGAAGCGGGCGAGAAAAAAATCAATGGCCATTTGTGATTCCTGAGTATGCATTAAAGCAGACATGTCTAACTGGTTCATTTGCACTTGAAAGCAGCCATCTGGAGGAGCAAGCTTTGCCTAAGCAGATATGATTACTAATAATGTGATATCCCTGTACTGGCCATCTCACACCGGCCTATTGAAGCCCCTCAGCTTCCCACCAGCGGCATTAAACGGCCGCGGCTGAGCCGCGGTCGCGTGTGCCCCTGCGAGCAAATCGACCTTAAAGAGGGATTAGTCCCCGAGCTCGCGGTGAAAGGCTCAAGCCACGATCTGGAGCTCAGCTTGTACCACACATTCGGCACTGCCTCACCTGCCTGTTTTCTCTCTTCCCCCGGAGCGCTTTGGTATTTGCGTAAATTATGTAACTTCCTTTTACATATATCAAAAAGGCTGTTGCTAAAATATGTTGTATAAAACAAATTTTAAAGTTGAACTGCAACACACCCCCCCCCCAAAAAAAAAGAAAAGTCTTCACGTGTTTAACTTGAACTGCCTCATTAGCATGTAGCATATTATTACAAATGTAGTATGAGTTATTAACATGAAAGGATTATTAAGGATTAACATTCAAAAAAGTATCAGTAAAAAGAAAAGTCCATTCAGTAATCAAGTCTCAACCTTTACGGCAAATTAAGGTCTTGCAAAACTAATAGATTGCTGACATGACTAATGACATTGAACAGTTAAATTCAAGAGATTATCAAATATGTCTCAGTATATAGCAGGTGAGATTACAGCATTTAATATCAATTATTTTACTGATCACAATTCCTTGTTTGGTTGCCCCATCACCCACAGTCAGTAATTTATTCTCAGAGGTTTTGGAAGATCAAGGGGCAGAGCGCTGCACTGCAGTACAAGAGGGAATGATATAATAGGATATAAGTGTGGCCCCTGAATGAAGAATTTTACTTTATTTTACGTCTAGGACACTGAATGCAAGTATAGAACTAGAAATGACAACACATTGACTGTTATGACCACAGCTCAAAATTTGAGTTGAAAAATTTACACTGTGATTACGTTTCTCATTTTGTGTTCAGCGAGGTAACTTTTTTAATTCCTACTCCTTTGTTTCTTCGGTCTCATTTGTTGATAATATTTATTCCACTAATTTCATTTTGCAGTTTTTAGGGCTTTATCAATCCCTGTTGTATTTCATCTAGGACAAATTACTCAAATTAAGTTGAGACTATATTGAATTGCACAAAATCTTTGTCAGTAAAAAAATTAACTATTTCATTTTTAGAAGAAAACATGATTTTTGCAAGTGAAAACATTACCAATGCCACCCAACAGCCTAATTAAAACAACAAAATGGAATCTACGCTAGACTTGTAAAACTTAAAATGTTGTTCGAAATTCAATGCTAAGCTATCTCTGAAAAGAAAGAAAGAAATATATAAACAACAGTAAATTCGTTTAAGATTTTTTTTTTTACAAAATCTTGAAAATTTTGATCCTGGTTTTGGACCGGCTCTAGTGAAGTCACAAGCAAAAGTAAGCATATAGGCCTACTGTCGATTACTGTGGATTACTTTGTGATCTATATCACATGAATATCAAATTTTCTTAAAGTGCTATTTCCTGTGTTTATTGATATTACTTTTTTACTTTTAAACAAATATGAAATTTGTTTGATAACATTATTCAATTATTCAAGGGCTTACAAAATGCAGGAAATGTGATGCAACAAACATTAAATCACAGTTTTTTTGTCATTAGCCATTGCTCATTTAACAGCATATAAATAATTCAATAATTACCAGATTAGGCAATAAAAGAAATTGTTTCTCATCGAAAATAAATTATATTTTGTTTTTGAATTTCATGCATACCCTTTTTATGAATTAGACAGACCTGTAAATGAACACAGACATTGTGCAGATTCAAAGAAATACTTGCTTACCCTGACATCACATTTTAAATTTAATTGTAGTTATATAATTGTATTTAATTTGACCACTGTCCTGTTTTTATTGGTTATAATTTATAACACTGACGTTGTTTACATATATTTGTACTAGTCAGTTCAAATTTTGTATTGCGCTGGATGGGCAAAATGGTCTGAGTGTTTGAGATCAGCAGTGGTGGTGGGATCTATTTATATCAGGTTTTTGCTCTTTCTGCAGTCTAATCAAGGTTAAAGGCCCCATTTCAATTGCAAACTATGACTGTATGTGCCAGAGATTTCCATTTTGACAGCATTTCACAGGGGGTCAGAATGGCTTGTGATCTCTGGTTAGAGCCAGATCCCTAGGAGAGATCGTTTAAGGCACTGGCTGAAACAGGGAGCAAACCTTCCTACTTATTCCCCTCTACGAGAAGAGAAATTTCAACCAGCAGGACGTATCGTGGCGCTCGAGCTTTTCTCTGCGAGTACAGGGTTGATGTATTGCCAGCATGTGACCTAATCTCCATTTTGATGTGCACCACTGACCGCATGATATGCTCGGTTGCTCCCGAAGCTTAATTAACAGGATGACCAACATAATGATCCTTTCATTTAACCCCTCCTCCCCGAAAGGATGCCAGTCACTCCGGGGTGAATGCCCAGGAGTCACAGAGGTCCTCTTTTCATTTGAACAGAAGAACGGAGATAAACCCATTGAGTCTCACCTGTGAAATCGCAACCAGAAGCAAACAAATGAGTCACTATCCACCATGAAAGCACTTTGCAATGTTTCTCCTCATCCCAGTCCCTCCTGTGGAAATAAAGCTGACCTCAAAAACTTCACTGCTTCAAAAAAATGAAAAATGGATGTCCCACATTTTCCAAATCCTCTCGTAGATGAGAGAAACTACTTCTGAGCAAGTTCACCTATAAGGTTTCAGGGGATGGTTGGAGTAAATAAATTTGCTTTAGAAACATAGTCACTGACTCAAATCATTGCAAACCTGCCCAAATAACAACAACGCTGCCCAGTAAAAAAGGTGAATATATATTTATCTGCAATAAAAGACATTTTTAGGCAGCTCATCCATGAACAGTTCTCGGGTTAAGGAGCACACATTTTCTTTAACTTGTATTATCCTATTACAGTCACTGCAGATCCTGCACTAGAGAATCCTGAGGAAAATAGTCTGAAATAAGAGAATATTCATGTCTATACTTTTAACTAACGAGAGTATGTATGCACCAGCCTTACTATTGTATTCACACTTTATAAATGCTGAGAAATGAGGAGTTCTATGTAAGCACTTTTTGCGGGATATGCATGTGTAGTGCTGGAGTGGAATTAGGGTGCTTAAGCCATGTTACCTGTGATAGTGTACGGCGGGTGCAGGATGTGGCGGGTGCAGGATGTGGGTGCTCGTCAGGGGTGAAGGGGACTCGGTAATTTCCTCCCCCGGGGAAAGGTGAGTTGCATTTGTGGTCAGAGTGTCGCGGTGACTGTCAGCTCACCCGATCGCAAGAGACTTTCGCCATGCACGCCATCGCCGAACCTTGACAACCGCTCTCATGGCCTTCCTCTTCAAAAATCCCGGAATTTCATTACCTGGCCCATAATGAAGCCCTTCTCTCCGTCAGCGCGGTCCTTTTTTCCTCCTCGACTTCCTTCTGTCAGGAAGAAGAAAAGAGAGAGGGCACACAACGTAAATGAATTGTTTGGCGAGAAGATGGATTACAGAGCAGGGTTGTCAGCTCTGCTTGAAGCAGGACGAGGGCTGCAGCTCAGCCCGGCCACACTGCGCCGGCTGATATCTGCATCGCTCTGCGGTTTGGGACACCCAGCGCCGAGATGCGCTCATCCCTGATAACACCGAGCGCCTCCGTCAATGCCTACGAGCAATTTGTGACCCCACTTTGTGACAGTATCGATTTCTTTGCAGGCAATCTTGTTTCATTGTGGGTTTCAGCTCTGGCCCGCGGTCGTCTCAGGTGTCCGAGGTGATGTTTTGGTTACAGAAATGGAGGTCATAATTCAGTTTATTGACCTTGCCAGATCAAACCTAGCAGTTTTCAAATATACAGTAAGGCAGAATTCTACAGATATGCGTCCGGAGTCCTTGTATTACCAATGTTCTCGAAGCATAAAAATCAATGAACAGTCCCTGAGTTAACCCTATACAAACACCATGACAACAAAATGGACTTCACTGGAATTTAAGTTTTGTGAGTTCCTTTAGAATTCCCAATGCAGGAAAAGTGCACTGTGTAGCAGCTTTAATGAAAACAATCAATAAATATTGAATGTTTCCAAAAAAATACTTGATTACCCTCCTTCAACCAAAAACATGTAACGGCTGGGAACAAAACAACTCATAATAACTGTATAATGTTGCCTTTTTAATTTTTTAATGTACCAGATCATATTTTGCTTTTGCAAAAATCAATGGGCAATTTCTCTTGTAAGAAGTACTGCTTTATTTCAGTTGAATAAAACAGAAAGGAGAGTATCATGCTTCCGCCTAATGTCACCTCTGCCTATCAGCTTTCTCAGTTTCGAGTGGGCTCAGAAACTGTTGAGCAGTTTTAATTACACACATAATAAGGTCCGGGTCAACATATATCATGCCAAAAGAATGATGTGCCTTTAATGACTGTAATACATTACAATCCCTGTGTAATTTCATTGACAGAGCGGTTGTAAGCTTAAATACTATAAATCAGTATCAAGGTTTGTCTATTTGGAGAAAATAGATGAGTGATTTTTCTGAGTGGCGCACTCGGAGGGGGGTTGGAGCGACGGTTGGATGGGGCTCTTGCACACACAGACACACACGGCAGGCTGATAGATAACAGTCACCTCCAGCCAGACTAATAAGCCATGCTAAGCGGCTAAGGAGCCGACTTTACAGAATGCCGTTTTTACAATGTAAGATGTATTGGGTTAATATAGTTACTCACTGAGGCTTACCTGACTCAACGCCCCTGCTCTAAATCAAGGCCAGTCACAATCAGTTAAATGATGGGTTTGGGTGTGTGTGTGTGTGTGTGTGTGTGTGTGCGTGTGTGTGTGTGTGTGTGTGTGTGTGTGCGTGTGTGTGTGTGTGTGTGTGTGTGTGTTTCGGGGGGGGGGGGGGAGGGGGGGGGACGGACTCATGGAGAGCCAAAAAAAAACACTTTTTAGGGAAACTGCCGACAGATTCAGCACGAAAGAAAATGGTTTCTTTTCCATTTCAAGCAAAGTCAAAGATGACATTGCGCTGGCAGTGAGCTTCAAGTTTTCTATTGTGAAGTAAGATTCAGAATTTTAAATTTTCCCCTTGCAGAGAAGCTTAAGCACATTGGACTTGGACCCAGTTCGTTATCTTCGCCACAGTTTTAGCCAATCGTGGCGTTCGTAACGGAGCGCACGACAGTGGGAACTAAAGCATAACGTCAACTGAAAGTTTAAAGAACACAAAAGCAGACATTAGCAATTGTTTATTTTTATGACCAACGGCCACAGCAGATCAATGAGCTCGATCTGACTGATAAAGTTCATTACCATTTCATCCTTCTATAAACTAGCTTAATCTATAAAGCGGCATGATTTTGTCTGTTAATCCCGACACTTGAACCCCTATAGCATAATTCCGACGCTCGTGAGCACAGCTCGTGCTCGCACAGAGTGTTCGGTTTCAGTGGGCGCGACGACTGAGATCCCAGGCGCGAGGAGACACGGGTGAAGCCGCCGAACGATCCGGTGAGAGGCCACATCAATTTCAGCGGAGACAAATCTCCGTCACGCAGCTTAGGAAAACACAATGCAGGGGGGCTTTATCTGCTCCAGCAGGAGGGACTCGGGGGGGTACTCTCCGAATGGGCACATTCACACCGCGTAATGGGCACAATCAATTTCTGCCCTCCTTAATCAATGAGACCCTCGCTTTCACTGCTCGCCACCTCGCGAACAATTGAAGTTCCCTCAAACAAATAAAAGGCTCCCGCGGTATGTTGACCGCGAAAATAGGGCGACGCCCTGATGCGCGAGTCGCACCCGTTGGGTCGCACCCGGTCTGGCCGCGAGCGCGTCCGGCCGCCAGGCTGCCGAGCGACTCGTGATTGTGTCTCGAGGCAGGGCTGACGCGCGAAACGCAGAAAAGAATCTCGACGCGTAGACTTCACCGGCGGGGACTCAATCTTCGGCTGTCAGAAGCCTTTTTCACTCGAGAAATCGCGGCCAGTAGCGTTTTGCTGATGTCATACCTCTGCGACTGATAGCCAGTGCCCTTATGCCGTGATATCATATCGGTAATAAATAAATTCTTTGATAATATTGAGGTCCCCAGGTTGTATTCTCCGTGCACAGTCTGATTAATTAGCATAGCCCGACATCTCATTCTGCACCTTTCAAAACTCAGACGAACATCCCTTTCCGTGTCGCAGAGGAATCTGCAGTCACAATTCTGCGATGAGGTTTTCGCACATCATGAGAACAATGTACCTCAGATGCCCAAGTTGTAATTATCCCCAAGATGGCAGATGACAGTTAAAAACTTAATTTAGAGTAAAATCCTTTGAGTGAGTTGCGGGGAAAAAGAGAAGGATCCCTTCTTTATGATGGTAATTACTCTGTCATTTATTATTCTATCATCAAAAGCAATTAAATGAGTGCAGGGAAACAGTTGATAATAAAGTGTTTGGAACGTGAATGCTAATTAACTTCTGAGCATTGTGCTCCACACAGAGCCTCTCCTGCCCTTTCCAGGCCATTACTGGAGGGTCTGCCAGGGTTTGGTTCTGGAGGTCAAGTCTGTGCACCAGCACCACAATTTCCAGCCAACATGGAGGAGGAAGAGGCCATCAGCGGCACTACCCATGGACCACATGTGTAACGGCTAACAATGGTCACTTTTTGGTGAATCATTATACACAGTGAGGGTAAGTTATAACAATGTAATGATGAGATACATTCCAGGGACTGAAAGAGTTTATGTGAGTAGCCTGATCTACCCAGCAAAGGTACAGAGAAGTAACTAGAAGGGTATTCAGTTCAGCGTATTCCTCCGCCACGCCATATGTCTGTATTATTAGTTACTTAAAGGACAATCAATCTATGGATGTATATTTTAAATTCTTCTAGCTCTAAATCCAGACTAAGCTCTGGATCACCTCCAATATTAAATCAACTCATCCTTGGACTACTACCTACCACCTTGCCAAATTTTGTGCCAGTCCTATCCTGTGTACAGACAGGCAAACAGACAAACATGGGTGAAAACATAACCTCCTTGGCGTAGGTAATAAGTACACAGTAATGCCAGGGAAAAGTCATCTGAGAATTTAATAAATGGGAAGTGCCAGTGAAAAATAGTTGTTTATGCACTTTCTTCCCCTCATAGTGACGGGATGTTTCAGCACAGATTTCATCCAATCTGTGTTACAAGAGGTTCTCCTTCACGAGGCAGTTGGTGTTAATTGTGTTCACTTTAATTATGGCAAAGCCTGAGTCCCTTTGTAGACTTTTCATCCTTGGAAGCATCCTTTAAGTGCCATTCAGTCGTTTCAAAGCCTCTCTGAGGGCTTGTTTTTCTTTAAAGACACAATGAGACATAATTGTTCTGACCAACAGGACGGAACAGCAGGACACCTGACATCACAGCACAAAGATATCCTTACTGTTAATCGCGACTCTCTGTCTGAACAAAGTGGAGGGAGATGGCAGCAATTATGAGATTAGGCCAACACCCTTTCACACAAAAAACATCCTTACACTTGAGTTTGTCCGGGCTGAGCACCTGGATTGATTCACAAGGCCTCCTGTCATCATGTGTAATTTGAGTTTCCTGATTGAATCCCTTCGCTGGCAGAAGTTATGGTACACCCTGAAGGCCGTGGCTATTTGAGCAGCCTGCCTGATTTTAATGCAGTATAGAAGGTCTCATCTGTTTTGTGTCCGCAACAGAGAAACACAGTTAACGAGGTAGTTTAGGGCTCAGAAGAAATAACCAGTCGGGGGTGCGTTTCCCGAAAGCACAGATGCTAACTTGTATAGTTGGAACCACTGACTGAATGGACAAACTATGTAAGTCGAGAAATTAATTAGCTACTACGGTTCTGGGAAACACACCCCAGATTGTATGTTACCACAGAATGGTAGTCTCACCGACTAAACTTTCATATTTAGGCCTTGTCCGCACTTACTTAGGTATACACCATGACCTTTCAACCACATGCAAAATGCGTTTTTATTTTTGAAAACTGACCTTTTGAAAAACGTATTCCAGGGATATGAGTTTGAGAAACCCCATTTTCTTGTGACATGAGAGGAAGTGCACCTCATATTGCAAATTTTAAAGGCTTGTGGCTGGCTCATGTGGACTCACATCAAATTTTATCATTGAGACCTGTTTTCTTTGCATGCTCTTGACAGCGTTATAATTGTGTTTTTTGCATTGTGTGGACAGAGATATTTTTTGGAAAATGAAGGAATCGCATTTTTAAAAACACGTGTCTACATGTGCACTAGGCCTTAGGCTCAACATAGCAAGTTGGAATCATCTATAATATATTTGAGGTCGATGTCTGTCTGTGTGTACGTACACGTTTTTCTCCTACATTTCTCAACCGATTATCACAAAATTTGGTGTCAATATCCACTTGGACACCAGGAAGGACATGACGTCGCCCGATTTTTGAAAAACGGTCATGCACACAAAAAAAATGGCAATTTCACTCCGGGTAGCGGGTAGCAGCTAGTACATGATAAAGGACAAAAATAAAGGAAGTGATGGATCTGATAGATAGTTCTCGCATGCACTCACTAAAAACTTAATTAGGAATACATGTACACCTGCTTATTCATGTAATAGTCTAATAAGCCAATCATACAGCAGCATCAAGATGCATAACACCATGCAGATACAGACCGAGAGCGTGCTAATATTAAAATCAAACATCAGATTGGGGAAGAATGTGATCTCATTGGCTTTGACGACGGCTTGGTCTTAATTGTGGTTTGAGTATTTCTGAAACTGCTGATCTAGGATTTTCATGCCCCGCAGTCAGTTGAATAGCGCAGACAACAAAAAAATGTAAAAACTTTCAATGAGCGGTTGTTCTTTCTGTGGAAATGCAGTTTTGATGCGGACAGAACAGAATGGCCAGACTGGTTGCAGCTGACAGAAAGGCAGTGGTAACTCAGGTAAGTACTATTTAAAACTGTAGTGGGCAGAAAGCATCACAGAATGCATAATGCATGGAACTGTGATGCGAGTGCACTCACAGCAGGAAACTATGTATGATTCTGGCCAGTCAAGAAAAAGAGATATGAGGTTACAGCAGGCACAGACACGCCAAAACAGGACATTTGAACATTGGAAAAATTTCGCTCAGTGTGATGAATTTCTGCAGAGGCTTGCAGATGATAGGGTCAGAATTTGGTGTGAAAAACATAAATGAACAAGGCAATCAGAGATAGCAGACCTGGCCCCAGCCACGAGCTGACAGACAGGGCTGACAGACAGAGTGAGTGACAGACACACACACACACACACAGACACGATCATACATACAGCACAAACGTTCACAGAAATTTTACGGTATGTTCATTTTGCAAAAATAATAGAAAGACAACCTAAGCAGACAGAAAACAATATAATACACAATAATCCAGGCTCCTCAGGCATCAAGCAAATAGGCCTACGAGCCGCAGCGGCCTCCATTTTAATACGAAGAGCGGTGAACTGCGCTGGTCCCCGAGGCATGGCGTAGTTTATCCCGGGCAGCTAGCTTGCTAGCTAACTCTCCTTGTACTTTAAGTCAAATTCATTCATACTGCACAAATTACCGCAAAAATGCATAGCTGTGTCCAGCTAGGTAAAACAAAATGCTTACTAGACACAGAAGACGATAGAACACGTTATACCATCTTTTAAAAAAAAAAAAAAAAAAATCGGTGATTTCAGCAAGCCCAGCTGGCTGGAAAGCGGACCCCGTGTGCTATATGCAATTCCATGCAAGATCCGTGTCAACGCGATCACTTCGTCCGCCAACGAAAAACGGGCAGTATGCAGCGAAAGTATGCAGAATAATGCAACGCAAATAGAAATAAAAGCACAAATTCGATAGTAACATCACAACCGACAAATGTCATACAATTAGGAAACATAATTATTTAATGCAAACTAGCATACTGTTTTATGAAAATGCATCGCGATTATGGGTCCGTGTCACAACACGGAGCTCCATGTAGCTAGCTAGCATGCTAGCTACACACTTTTAACGAAATAATTACATAGCAGAAACGTTCAGAGAAATTCTACGTAATGTTCATTTCGCAAAAATAATACAAAAATTACCTAAGCAGACATAGAAAACAATACAATACACGACAATCCAGGCTCCTCAGGCATCAAGCAAATAGGCCTACGAGCCGCAGCGGCCTCCATTTTAATACGAGGACAGACGAACAATGGGCTGGTCCCCGTGGCATGGCGTTGTTTATCCCGGGCAGCTAGCTAGCTAGCTAACTGTCCTTGTAACATGATCATTGCTTAACCTCGCTCCCCCTAGGGGGGGGGCCAGGTAATGGCCACGGGCTGACAGACAGAGTGACAGAAACACACACACACACACACACACACACACACACAGACATGATCATTGCTTAACCTGGCTCCCCCCCCTAGGGGAGGGCTAGGTAATTAAAGATGGTGGTATGCTGGTTTGGGAGCAGTGTTTATCGGAATAGTTTAGGCCCCGTCATAGCAATCAGTCATTGTTGAATGTCATGGCCTGTCTAAGAATTGTTGCTGACCATGATACAATTTACCCATGTTCAAATGGTTACTTTCAGCATTAATCTTTAGATTAATGGGAGAAAGAGATAAAGCTAAAAAGAAAGCAATTACTCAAAATAATGAACCGTTGTGAAAAGAATATAGGCAGCTGAGAAATAAAGTCACTTATGTCATTAGGAAATCCAAAAAACAGTACTATATTGTAATGTGAATATAGGCCACTAGATGGCAGTATTTACCTTTTTTTTGTTAAGCTCAGACTGGAGTCATGTTTAGACATGTCCTGGACATGTCTGGGGCAAGTCTCAGAAAATTAAAAAAAAGAGGTCTAAATGTGGGTGGGGTCTGCAAAAGAGTATATAAGGAAAAGAATTGAGACAGTAAAGTAGTAGGAGAAATTGCAAGAAGATGACCAGACCTGCCATTCTGTTCAAGACCTGTGACGTTTCTTTTGTGGATTTCTTTGCCTGTGTTTGAGCATTTTCATCATCCAGGACATCACCAAGCCACCCCACCAAAAAGGGACTGTAAATATTTATGTTTTGTACATAATTCAATCTTGGTCTTTAGGTTAGTTAGTTGTTATTGTCTTTGATAATTAAATGTGTTTGAGTTTTTAAAACTGTGTCTGTCATCCCTTGCTGTTGCTGTTGTGTTATAAATGTAATAACAAATTGGGGCCATAACAATATTGATAAATTATCTGAATGCTGTGGTAGAAACCAAACATGGAAGGTTCTTAAATCTTTTTTGCTGATCATCTAATCTCTCATGTGATGATTTATAATGTAAAGCTTCTGAATTTAATGCACATTCTGCTAATGCCAACACAAACAAAGTGTAAATTGTGAATAAAATCAAAATGCAATGACTTTCAGATCATATGAGCCAAAATGGTATTTACAATAGAATATAGATCACATTTCAAATTTTGAAACTGAGACATTTTACTTTCTTATCCAGAAAATTAGCTTATTTCAAATTTTCTGGCTGCAACAGGTCTCAAAAAAGTTGGGACACAGCCAAAAAAAAAAAGGGCTGAAAAGGCTATTAATATATAAGAGAATCGGCTGAAAGGACATTTAGCAAGTAATTAAGTTCACTGGTATCAGGCGTGTAACATGATTGGCTATAAAAGGGAGGTCTTAGAGAGGCTGATTCTCTCAGAAGTAAAGATGGCCAGAGGCCCTCCAACCTGTGAAGGCTTGCGTAAAAAAATTGTGGAATACTTTAAAAACAAGGTTCCTCAACGTCAAATTGCAAAGGCTTTGAAGGTCTCATCATCGACAGTGCATAACATCATCAAAAGATTCAGAGAAACTGGAAAAATCTCTGAGCGTAAGGGACAAGGCTGAAGACCTTTACTGGATACCCGTGATCTTCGGGCCCTCAGATGCCACTGCATCACTCACTGGCATGAATTTGTCATTGACATTACTAGGAATACTTCAAGAAACCACTGTCTGTGAACACAGTCCGCCGTGCCCTCCACAGATGCCACCTAAAACTCTATCATGCTAAAAGTAAGCCATTGTTGAGCATGATCCAGAAGCACCTCCATGTTCTGTGGCCCAAGGCTCATTTTAAATGGACTGACATTCTTGTTTGAAATCATGGGCATTGTGTCCTCCGGGCTGAAGAGGAGAAAGACCACCCCTCCTGTTATCAGCGTTCAGTTCAAAAGCCAGCATTTTTGATGGTATGGGGATGCATTAGTGCATATGGTGTGGGACACTGGCATGTTTTAAAAAGCACTATGAATGCTGAAAGGTATATGAAGGTTTTAGAGCAACATACAGCGCCGTCCATAATTATTGGCACCCCTGGTTAAGATGTTTTAAAAGCCTTAATATAAATTAAAATTTTATTGCAGAAGCATACTCACACACTGAAAATTGTAGAAAAATGTAACCTTCAACTCAAGTGAAATTTAAGGGGAAAAAAAATTTCTGACTAAGAAATAATTATTTTTCACAAAATTACGCGTTCCACAATTATTGGCACCCCTAACAATTCCTGGGAAATGAATGTAATTGAAGCATTTCTGCCATTTCTACTGTAGTTTACAAAGTTGATCAGAGTATCTAGGAACATTTCATTAATAATTCATCACTTCTTGTTTCCCTGGGGTATAAATATGATGTGACACAGAGGCCATTTCTCTTATTCACTCTTCAACATGGGAAAGACAAAGGAGCACACCATTCAAGTATGACAGATGTGTGTCGACCTTCACAAGTCAGGCAATGGCTACAAGAAAATAGCCACTCGCCTGCACCTGCCCATATCTACTGTCAGAGGAATCATTAAGAAGTTTAAAACAACTGTAACAGTGGTAAACAAGCCTGGAAAAGGATGCAAGGCTATTTTTCTACCACGCACAGTGAGGAGGATGGTAAGAGAAATAAAAAGTTCTCCAAAGCTCACTGTTAAAGAATTGCAACAAATGGTAGCATCTCGGGGTCACAAAATCTCCAAAACAACCACCAGGCGCTATCTACATGCCGACAAGCTGTTTGGGAGGCATGCACGGAAAAAACCTTTTCTCACTCACAATCATAAATGGGAAACGTCTGGAATTGGCTAAGCGGTACTGGGACTTCAATTGGGACCGTGTGCTTTGTTCAGATGAGACCAGGATAGAGCTTTTTGGCAACAAACACTCTAAGTGGGTCTGACAGAACATAAAAGATGAGTATGCAGAAAAGCACCTCATGCCCACTGTGAAGTATGGGGGAGGATCGGTGACGCTGTGGGCCTGTTTCTCTTCCAGAGGCCCTGGGAACCTTATTAGGGTGCATGGTATCATGAACGCTTTGAAATACCAGGATATTTTATATCAAATTCTGGTGGCCTCTGCCCGAAAGCTGAAGATGGGTAGTCACTGGGTCTTGCAGCAAGATAATGACCCTAAACATGTGGCCAAATCTACACAGAAATGGTTCACCAGACACAGAATCAAGCTCCTCCCATGGCCGTCTCAGCCCCCAGACCATTGAAAACCTGTGGAGGGAGCTGAAGAGGAGACGACCCAGGTCGCTGGATGATTTGAGAGATTGTGCAAAGAAGAATGGTCAAAGATACCTCTGTCTGTATTCTTCCATCTTGTGAAACATTATAGGAGAAGATTAGGTGCTGTTTTGTTGGCAAAAGGGGGTTGTACAAAGTATTAACATCAGGGGTGCTAATAATTGCGGCACACATGATTTGATGTAAAAGAATTATTTCTTAATGTGAGATTTTTTTCCCACTAAATAAATGAGCTTGAATAAGGTTGGATTTTCCTCTTTTTTTCTTTGTGGTCCTATATTATTTAGAAAAAAAAACTGAATTTATTAGAAGCTAAAGAACGCATCTTAACCAGGGGTGCCAATAATTATGTAGGGCAGTGTATGCTCCCCTCCAGATGACATCTATTCCAGGGAAGGCCTTGTTTATTTCAGCAGGACAATGCTAAACCACATATTGCAGCTATTACAACAGCATGGCTTCGTAGTGGAAGAGTCCGTGTGCTGAACTGGCTTGCCTACCAGATCTTTCACCGATTGAGAACATTTGGCGCATAATTAAAGGAAATGTCTGTCAAAGGAGACCCAAAACTCTTCAGCAGCCGGAAGCCTGTATTAAACAAGAGTGGGATCAAATTCAAATAGCTAAACTCAAGAAACTTGTCTCCTCAGTGCCCAGACGCTTCCACTTTGCATTAAAAAGAAGAGGAGATGCTACACCATGGTAAACAGGCCCATGTCCCAACTTTTTTGGGATCAAATTCAAATAGCTAAACTCAAGAAACTTGTCTCCTCAGTGCCCAGACGCCTCCACTTTGCATTAAAAAGAAGAGGAGATGCTACACGATGGTAAACAGGCCCATGTCCCAACTTTTTTATGACCTGTAGCAGCCATCAAATTTGAAATGACCTCATTTTGTGGATAAAATTGTAAAATCTGTCAATCTCAACATTTGCTTTGTTATCTCTGTTCTATTGTGAATAAAATACTGGCTGGTGTGATTTGAAAGTCATTACGTTTTGATTTTATTCACAATTTACATGTTGTCCCAACTATTTCAGAATTGGGTTTGTAGCAAATTGAAAAATAAAAAATCTATCAGAATTGATGGTATATTGGTTCAGGTTTTGAAAGCATGTGCTGATATCTTGATTAAGTTTAGAACTTATTTAATTAATAAATCTATTGCAGAGCGAAATGTTGCAGAATCATGGAAAATAGCCAAGGTAATATCGGTAATTAAAAAAGGAGATAAGTTAAAGCCCGATAATTACAGGCCAATTTCTCTGCTGCCTTGTATTTCAAAGGTACTTCCCATTTATTAACTTCTCAGATGAGTTTTCCCTGACATTACTGTTTACTTATTACCTCCGCAAAGGAGGTTATGTTTTCAAGTAGCGCATAGTTTTGTTACAATTATTATACCATCTTAAAACGAACAGTGTATTAGTTCCAGTTCAGTCTGGATTCAGGTGACAGATGAATGGCTTTTGGCTATGGATGAGGGTAAATACACTGGGACAATATCGACTTACAAAAAGCATTTGACACCGTCGATTGCAAAGTAATGTTGAACAAATTGTCTAGTATTGGCATAAATGGTGTAGCACTTCAGTGGTTCGAGAGCTATTTAACTGGGAGGAGGATAGTGACTAAGCTCAACAACGCTTTGTCTGATGAAAGGTATGTAACCCATGGTGTGCCTCAGGGCTCACTTCTTGGCCCATTGCTATTTTGTGTATTCCTTAATGAGCTACCTCGTATCTTTCAGTCATGTCGTGTTCATCTTTGTGCGGATGATACAGTTATTTATTACTCTGATAAAGATGTGAAAGCTGTGGAGTCCACTTTAAACACAGAAATGCAAGTTTTGGATCAATGGATGTCTCAAAACAAATTATTGGTTAACTATACAAGGACTGTCAGTATGCTCTTTGGTATGAGATGTATGTTGTCAAAGTGTAATACACTAGATGTAAAAATAAAAGATACCAAAATTCAGAAAGTTGAAACAACCAAATATCTTGGAATTCATATCGACACTGAGTTGAAATGGGATATTCATATAGGTAAAATGTGCCAGACTATTAGTAAACTAATTGGCTTTCTTGGATGACTAAGACATGTTGGAAATGAATCGAGCTTGAATTTGATATACAAATCCATCATTTTGCCACATTTTGATAATGGGGACATCAACTTGTATTCCGTTACACAAGGTTCTCTATCAGCCCTTTCAAAAACTCCAGAACAGAGTGGGCCGTATAGTTATGGCAAAGAAAGCATCGTAAAAAATCCACAAACTGGATTAAAGCTCCCAGACCTTTATTGATGCAACGTTTCGACCACTCACAGCGTCTTCATCAGGCTAATTTTTTTACTTTCTTTGCTTGAATTACATGTGATTCCAGCACTGGGCCTATTTGATATGGGATGTGCACACAGCTACTCTTCTGAACGGCCGTATAATTATGAAAATAAATCCTTATTCTTTTGTTTCTAATCAACATATTCATAATACTTTGGATTGGGAATTTCTTGAATGCCACTATAAAAAACATATGAGTGCAATGATTTATAAAATATTGCACAATCTTTCCCAAATTATATGTCCAATAATATTTTTAGAAGAGCTTCAAATTATTCACTTCGTTTGAACCAGAATCTAAATCTACCTAATTCAAATTCTAATAATTGTAAAAGGACCTTTTTCTTCAGGGCATTATCAATCTATAATCAATTACCCAATGAAATTCGTAATGCACCAACTTTAAGATCCTTTCAAAGTATATTATCTGATTATTTAGAATGAGCATTGTATAAAATTTTCATACACAATGATGTACCAAACATAGCATCCAATATAAATATTTTCCTTTTTTTGCTGGGTTTATAAGACGCGTGTTTTCATTTTGAGTTTTTTTTTATGTTGTCATATTACTTTGTGTGGTAAATGTAGGACCCCAGGGAAGAACAGCTGTATTTTGTAAATACGGCTGAATGGGCAATCCTCCGTTTCTTCATATTCTATATGTAAATCTTGTATATTGTATATTTTATCTGAATATGGAAATAAAAACAAACAACAAACAACAAGCAGCATGATAATGCTCAATCTCACAAAGCAAAAATCACCTCAAACTGGTTCCAAGACACGTTGAGAGTACTGCAATGGCCTCCCCAGTCACCATATCTGAATTTAGGCTACTAGCCTACTAATAGCGTACCCTCGGCATAGTAGACCAGGATATTTGCACCATAAATGTCTGCAGGCAAATCTGCAGAAATTTTGTGACGCACTCAAGTCATCGTGGGCCCGAAGCTCAAAGGAGTGTTTCCAACATCCTGTGAAATCCATTCCAGGAGGAACTGAGGTTACCCTGAGAGCAAAGGGAGGCCCTCCGCAGTATTAATAAGGTGTTCCCAATAAAGTGCTCGCTGAGAGTATGTTACTTCAGTGTTTTTATCCTTTTAAAGAGACTTGAATATCAGCATTGTAATGTTCAGTTTAGAACCATATAATCAAATTTCTGTAGTCTTGCACCTCAAAGGGTACGCGACACACAAGTTGCGATCAAACCCTTGCATCTTTTTTCATTCCGGACTCCATAGTCCCCCAGGGACCGAGCTTCTGCAGCACTGAGTCCCAGAGGCCAGGCTGCTCTGAGCCTGTGGCCAGGTGTCACAGCCAGATGAACAATTTACTGAAATATCACTCAGTGAAAGTGAGGAGGGCGACTGCCTGTAAAAGGAGATAGAAGGAGGGGGAAAAATATCCAATCTGGGATAATAACAGCTGTGTAGTTTGTCACTTGAAGAGCATCCACTATCCTGTCTGTGGCAGATTATTTGCATTCCTCTGGTTCGCCATCGGCTGAATAATGATTCACAAATCACTCTCCCAATACCAGTCAGTGGCTGCGATCCTGTGAATAGACCATTATACCTGGGACTGTAATTGGTGAGGACTTGACAGAGCTGCGAAATGGCAACCAAATAACAGAAAGGCTCTTGGCCCAGTGTTGACGGATGATTTTCATAATGTGATAGCTGTGACAGGCCGAATGAGCCGCAAGCCTGTGTGGGGGGTCCCTGGGGTCATCGCGCAGAAGAACCTAACAAACAGAGCACCCACACTTTCCACGCCCGTGCGGATACACGGCTGTGTCAATTAAGGGGCTTGAAGGTCCGCCACAAACCCCGTCTTCCAATTTTGCAAAACTTTGCCACTCACCAAGTCTTCTCCACCCTTGTCATCTGTTCTCCTTTGTCATTTTAAATTCCTGCTGCAAGTACGCACTGAGCCACGAAGCTAGCTCCAGAGCAGAAACTAATGGGTTAAAATGAAAATCACTGAATTAATTTTTTTTTATAGTCCCATCACACTGACGCATTCCTCTGTCTTTTGAATATACATTTAGAGTGAGGCCTCGTGACTTCAGACAGTGACACAATTTTCATCATTTTGGCTCTGCATACCATAACAATGGATCTGAAATGAAGCAATCAAGGTGTGCTTGGTCTCTCAGCTGTAATTTATGGATTCGGCCAAAAATGCTGTAGGAACCGCTGAGGAATTCGAGCCATTTTTATACATTACCACCAATCCCACCCTCTCCCAATTTTAAGGGACAAAAGTTGTTGTAATTAGACTTACTAGCACTATCAGAAATTGTATTGTCATTTCTAAAATTTCATTGCAGATCCTTCATGTTTTTTTGGCTTATCATTGGTTGACATTTTGTGGTAAACTTTAGGCAGTTTCTCTGGTAACCATGCAGCTGTGGCATGGTTTGAAGAGGCGTGCTTCAACACAGTATGGTTGCTCATGCAAGAGCACAAGCATTCGTACGCAACTTTATGACATCAATTTAGCCCTGTATACTTCAGCCGCGTCATATGTTTCCTGGAGAGCAAGATTGCCCCGGTTGGATCGTTCACTTGCTCTCTGCTTATTTTGGGCGATTTAGGAAACCCCCAATTTAATAACATAGCCGAAATCCTCCCCTGGCAGCCTAGTTTTCAAATTTTATCCTGTTACAAGCAGAAGTGGTAAAGTCCTGTCTGAAAATTTCAAGTGAAAAAAATTGATTAATATCTGCCCCTGTGCAAGTAAGTTTGGTTTTCAAAATCTATACAATGTTTAATCGTATCCCCCAGACGAAGTCGGGGCTACTATGGGTTTGGCCTTGTCGCGCGTCCGCGTCTTCCACCACCGGTGAGATTTCCTTGTGGACGCTCTACAGGCCACAAATTTAAACTATTTCTTTAATATTTCGTAGGTATATGGGCAGTGGTTAGGACACAGTGCCCATCGATTTTGGTTGCTATTGTAACATAATTCACAAAATAACAGAAAATTTTGAGTCAAAAATAAGCCAAAATGTGCAAAGGAGATAACTGGAGCGCGCCTGCTGAACCCTTCAGTGTGTCTAGTAAAGTTGCAGAATTAATTATGAAACTTTAGATGAGCAGTAGCCTTTTGTGATGTAGTGATATATAGTGGGTCAAAAACTTACACAAAATGAGAAGAAAAGGGAACGTTTAGGCAATTGGGGGCTACACCCATTGGTCGCGGGTGAATGACCTGTCTAGTTTATAAAATATCCTGCATTTCTATAGAATATGGACGTGACTGAGGTATTTGCACATATTTTTACTATCCGCAAAACACAATGTCGAGTCAAAAAAAAACTGCGGAACCGAAGAATTCACAAATTTTTACATGCGTAAACTACTGCCAGAAAACAGTTGATTCTTATTAGTTTTACATCTAAATGAAATTATATTCAGTTTAATCCACAATCCTTGACTGATTCAAATGTTGCTATCATAAAGTCAATGATGGGAGATTTGGATGGCAATATTTTCAATGCGATCCGAGCCAGCAGCCATTAAACAGGTCACGTAACCCATATCCAGCCGTGATGCGGTATTTACTCGGTAACCGTACTGAGGCCCTGCTGGGGTCGGAGCAATGAAAGTGCAGGACTGGGGAGGACAATCACGCTTTGGCATGGTACGGAGCTACTGGGCCTAGTGTGAACTCCCCCTTAGAATCCCTTCCGAAGGGTTGGCAAGTAAGAGGGAAAAAATTCACCCACTTTTGGTTGTGCGTAGTTGCAGAACATTACTATTGTGACTTTGTCTCGATGTTAAACTGTCTGTGGTCCCAGATACTCTGGCAGTGCTTTATTCACTGACAGAATCCTATCGCAGTCAAACAAGCAGCAACAGCTGGGTATATATGACACAAAAGATGACTCAACACAGTATGTTTCAATCAATTTACTGGGCCCTATTGCAAGGTGCTTGAGTTTCATGAAAACAAAAATTGTAATGGAACGTCGCTCGGAATTCCAGGCCCCCGACCCCAAACCTCACCCTGACTTTTCATCTCCAAAGATAAATTTTTTTTTGTAATCCTGTATCCACAAACATAAGCATGCTGACAGTGACCATAGATCTGCCAATTTAGCTTACTAGACGGTTTACGTTGTGTTATTGCTTTAAAACCTCCTTTATGCATAATACAAATAATGCCAATTTCTGATTGTTGTGCATGAGCCTATTTAAGGATTTCTAACTCAGTATTTGTGTCAAAGACACTAGGAAAATTATTTCAATGAAGCAAGACATTCGCAAATTCAATTACAGAATTATTTAGCAATTAAATTTTGGAATTTACAGATACCGTCATCTATATTTGCGCAGTGGGGGTAAATTAAAACTGATTGTTTTAATTTGACTGATTCACTTAAGACTCTCACCTTTCTTGGGAAGAAAAGATGTTATTGCCTGATGGGCTCTTGATGTGCTCTTAACCTCTCTTTCTCTCTTCTCGAATATTTTTTGATATCCCAATTTTATTATTTTTTTTTTCAATATTGCTCTTTTCCTCACTAAGCTCCTCAGTAAGATGTCACTCATAGCCTTCTCCTTTAATTTCTGGTAGGCTAACCATAGCTAGGGGTATTGCTGCTATAAATCGCTGCTTCCCTTAGTATATAAGAATATGAGCCACCAGGTGCTTTTAGCGAACCGAGCAGAACACCATGGACCAAACCATTTTTTAAAAGGGGGGATATACTCAGAAAATAGAAAGTTCCTTCTCATTTCGCATGATACCAGGGCTTTGTCTTTGATGCTACTCTGATGCTTTAAACGCGAATTTGGCTATTCAAAGTCATAGGACGAGGCCCACATTACTGACTACTGGAGTTTTCTGAGAGCTGTAAAATGGGCTTTGGGCTCCAAGAATTGCCGTCACCTCTCCCTTCTGGACAAACGCCTCGATCACAGCCCTAAAATGAAAAAAAAAAATTCTCAATACAGATGGAAGGTTGTTGTTTTTCATTACAACCTTAAAGAAATATCATATTGGAAAAATATTGCTTGAAAAATGTGAAATTTACATCCAAATGCTCCTTGCCCAAGAAAAAAAGAAACTGAGTGTGAAATTTGTATGTATTTCCACAGGAAGTGCAAAGAGAAATAATCTAGATATTTGAACAATATTATTACACACAGTTATTCTGTTTAGTCGTTAAACTGAAACATTATCAGTCAAAATGCAATGTCGGTCAAATTTACTGAAACTGAGAAAGGTTGGGATAGAGACCCAGAGTTCTGACCTACATGCAGTAGCGGTGTACAATCGCCTGGTGCTCAACTAATATAAAGATTCAGCACAAAGCTCTGTCTTCTCTGAACAAATGATGCCTGAAATTTTTATTCTTCTCATAATGGAATTTCAATGGGCTTTGCTGCAAATCTAGTGGAAATTTTTGCATATTAAGTAGAAAAAAATTAAATGTTAACCACATTTTAATGTGATTAAGGCTGACAGGAACATTATTTCTGCTAATCATTCACTGGCTCAAAAAGCTCAAAACATTCTGAGGCCCAAATAGTGTTTGTAGCATCAACCTACATGTCAAACTTGGGACGGGGGGGGGGGGGGCACACAAACATTTAATGATTCTCTATGTATTACTCTGAACTACTTGAACAGCCAGCAGTTGTATATGCTAATCTGCGGGAAAAAATTCTAAAGTAGAGAACAATCAAGACAACCCAGAGGGAGGCAGTAACACAGAAATGAAGGCAGACCCATGAGTATTGAGACAGTGATGCAATTTTCTTAATTTTGGCCCTGAATGCTACCATAATCAAGATTTGCAGGAAGTGTAGACTTTCAACTTTAATTTAAGGGTTTTATCAAAAATATTGTACGAATCATGGAAGAATTACAAGCATTTTCACACATACACATGGGAGGGGGGATAAAAAGGGCTGCCTTTCCAACATCAGTAATCTGACTGGATGCAAATACCCTCAAATGAAACTCCAAAGCTTGTAAGTCAACAGTTTTTGTGCATATTCATTATTTACAATTAACTCTACTTAACATGATGTGATACATGGCTAAAATAACAATGTCCAATTATCTACGTACCTGACTGTATATTTACACACACACATGCAAACAAAGCAGTGGAAATGTGATTTATGTCTCAAGTTACCAGTGAGGGTAAGGTGTAGAAACACCTTTCAGCTTCAGGACAACCTGAATCCTTATCGGAATGCTGTCCTACAGGTTGTAAAGTATATGGAATATCGGACCATTTCTTTTTCATTAAGGGGTCGAGTGCTGCTGACTCCTGTTTATGAGTGTTTGTGCATTAATCCTGCATACTGGTTTCAGGTTGGCTCCCTGCCCAAGCTTATTTGTTTTGCTAAGCTCACAGTGCGCAGTTATTTTTAAGGCTGAGCGGCACAGGTATTTGTCCCATTCTGTAGTGATTTTTTAGGCTGTGGCTTTGGACTGTGTAACTCCTATCCCGCTTCAGCTGTCAGTGCGCCTCAACTTGAGTTTCTCTTGGTCAAAACAGTCTGATAATAACTAAAAAACGAGATAGACTCAGTTTATATTCCAAAATTAAACGTATTCAAAATTGTGGTGATCAGTACACCTGCAATTCAGACGCTGACTCCTGACTGTTTGACCACGCTGGAAGTTTCTTGCCTCATTTATTCCTTGAAAATCACATAAAACTTTGTAGTTTTTGACTTGTTTTAGTCATTCATATGTGATACTTACACTCATCTGATGCGAAACCTACGCAATTAATGCAAATGACATTGATGCACAATGTTGCTGTCTTTTTATTTGTGCTTTTGTCACCTCAAATGTTTTTTTATGTGATATTTCTGATATTTAGACCAACCTAGCATTCAAAAATGCTTTTACCTAAATGTATTAATGGATTAAAAGCCACTGTTCAGGTAAATTTGACGGAGATGATATTTATTTCTTTCATAATTATACTCAACAAAAAAAGTTAAGGAATACTCGACTTTGATCCAAGTATGTGAAATGTAAAAACTGACGCTAAATTTTAAGTGTTTTTTTTTTTACGTCACTGGTGTTAATCCGAGACACAAGAATGCATCAAAACATTTGATCAGATGACGTTTTTACCCCCAAAACAGGGTATCCACGGGGAAGACCAAAATCACAACAAGCCCAAACCATTAGATCAAAACGTTAAACAATGTCCAACGTCATTTCAGTATCGTGTGTGACGACCACGTGCTCTCAGTGCAGCTTAAGAGTGTCTTAGGAAGCTCAGGACAAGAGAAAATCAGAAAGAAAAAACTCAGTGGTCCTTAACTTTTCTTGTTGAGTTTACTTTCTATTTTTGTGGTTGTTTTTAATGTTATTGCAGTTATTGTCGGCCCACATCTCATTATTACCTCATGCTGCACTTTATGAAGATACCCGCTCTCTTAGTCCGTACAGCGAATGTTGACTGTATTCTGCTTTTATGTAACATAAAAAAATTAAGGGGGGATGAAGGCGTACGTTGAAACTAACTACCTGTAACTTTTCCTGGTTTAATTGGTTTTGAACTGATTACAGAGTTTTTTTAAAACCCAAATACTGAACTTCATTTTAAACCAATTTAATATGAGCATAGTAGCGCTTTATTTTTCTCAGAATATAATTCCAGTGTTGGAATATTTGTAGAAAAACGCCTGCTTCCCACTGTGTAGTCTGACATGGTCATACTGAGAAACATATAAATATATTTTAAAAAAACTTTTTTGGATTTTTGGCTCTATTTGGTGTTCAAAGGTGTGCGATATAATTTTGTTTTTTTGTTTTTTTTTCACAATGAAAAAATTGATTGAAAGTTAAAGTAATGTTTCGAGATTTAAATAGCTAAATTAGCTGAAGTACAAGCAATGATTTTTTTTCTTTATTTGATTAACAAACACTTATCCCACATTTAATACAGCAATATACAATTTCTCAACGACACAAGTGGCAACTCGAACTTCACCAGGACTCATAGGACTGTGCTGAAATTTCACTAATGAAATACTAATGAGCTTGAGCTTAACTCACGGCAGCCCCAAATGATCGTTTCTCAATCACTTGATTATTTTATTTTCTTTATGTGTTTTTGTTTGCACCTTGCACAGATGAACAATGACAGAATTCGACAACGAAACTGAACAATAATCACCTGCATTCGTACAGATGGAAGATTTGATTTATTGAGTTGGTTAGGGGGCAACAGGATGTGCAAACACCGTACAAACAATCTACTTGTGTCTCAGCTGTTTTACCTGCACTGGCCCTCGAAATAACTTTATCCCCATTAAAGTAAGACCATAAGGTAGACGACAAAGGGACTTGAACAGCCCTGACAAATACAATGGACTTCGGGAGAAGCAGAGGCATAATCCTCTCAGAGCTGCTAAATCTGAAGTCCCAGTGAGAGCTGTAGCCTCTCCCCCGGAAGAGGAGAGACCTGAATACGAACACCAAAACAATCCCTCCTCCCCTCCGCACCGTTCCCACATAATCACTTCCAACACACACCCCTACTCCCGCCCGACCTGCACCAAACTGCCGGACCACGTCTTCTCATCTAGTTCTATTTCACCCTCCTCTTCAGATCCCAGTGCATGTCAAGCACTCTCTGCAGTGACCTCCCTTCATACAGATGAACGTAAAGAACTACATGCACACTCATACACATACATTAATACACATGTGCACCCATAAACACAATATCTATAAGTACTGACACACACACGCGTTCATATACTCTGATACGTACACACAACCACACATGCATGCACGCACACACACAGACACACACACACACACAAAAGGGGTACGTGAGCTTATGATACTATTTGAGGCAGGAAAGTCTACGCTCAGCTGGAGACTTTTTATCTTCGCAGCAGTAAATTCTTGTGAGGCTAACAGCGCCGTGGCCGTCGTTACGGGAGGATCGCTCTTTGCTCCAGGGGCTCCATCCAGGGCCCTGATGGAGGGGCCTCGGCCTGGGCCCAGCGGGGCACAAAGCAAACGCGATGGCGGCAGACTAAGTGACATCTCGCCCGCTCTTTGCGAGTCATTATTCGGCCGTACCGGAAAACGGCGACGATTCTGGCGCTTTAATTGATCCTCGCTCATCGGCAGGCCGCGCCAGAGGACGTGGAGGCCAAGTGACCGCAGACCCGTACGGAACAAAAAAAAAAAGACAATAAGGCATCGGCGCGGCTCCAGCTCAGCTCATTGAGCCTGTGAGAAAATGAACTGCAGACAGACGCGACCCCTTCGCATCGTCGCCAAATAACTCCTCGCGCTGTGCCTGCAGTTTTGTCATCTGCTGCCATTGAATGGAAAACTGAAGGGTGGGGGAGGGGCAGGGTTCCAGGGGATGGGGGTGGTGGCGGGTGTGTGTGTGTGTGTGTTGGGGGGGGGGTTAGGGGTTGTCAAAATTTGACAATTGTGACAGGAGCAGCGCGACTGTAGCGCCGCAGAATTCCTGGTGAATTTTTCTATCTCCCTCTCTTTTTAAAACCCTGTCCTGGGTGACAGCTTAATGTGTACCACATGCAATATTTATTCTCATCTTGTATCTCGCTGTCGGGCCATCCAGGGGAGTACAAAGAATGTCACTTATTAGAATAAAAGCGCAGAGAAGGTAATCAAGGGCATATGTGGCATCGGCCAATCGGGGATTGGCTCCGGCATCCCTTTCCCATTCATAACAGTCCAGCGATCGCTCTGATAACAAGCTTTCAGGAGCTCCTTGTGGCACAGCTAAATTCATTTATTTAGCTTGTTAAAGTTGGCCTGCTGCAGGCGTATACTCACTGTGACACGTGGATTTTTTTAACCTCATCACAAAGATAATAAATAACGCAAGTTGTCACAGCCGTAACTATCAAAATATATCATAAACTAACCGTTTTCGAATGTGCACAAGATCCCCATACTCTTATATCAGAAGTAAAAATTGGCCTTGGAAACTCAGTGACGTGTGGTGAGGTCAGTAACAGGGTTGGTTCTGGCCGTCATGAAAGGCAGATTTACTCTCCATGAACTTTACGCTTGCACGCTCACGCAAGCACACACACCAGCCAATATCAAGCTAGTTCTTATCACCGACGCCACAGGAATCACTCATAACCCCTGAATACAGAACAACTGGCTCTGAAATGTGACGACTAAGCATCAGTTTGCTCTACATCAGTGATAGATTGGAATTCAGCCATCTTCATCCTTAAATATGGCACATCGACTAATTTTGCAACTGTCTTCCGCCCAGTCAGCCAAAATTAAAACGCACACGTCAGTTCAGTATGAAGCCGAACATAAAATTTGATAACGCAGACCAGCCATTACAGTGAACAAACACAACAATGTGGCAACAAATCATTCGACCACGAGTTGAGCAGAGAGAAACGCCCACCGTGCAAAAAGAGATGCACGTCTTTCAGAAAAAGAGAGTGATTGCGAAGCTAATGGACACTGTTCAGTTTCAGCCTGATTCATAAGGCTTCGCATATTCATTCTTCTGGGAAAATTAATGACAAAAAATGAAATGAGATAACTGCTGAGAGTTGTGATGTTACGTCTGACACTGAAGCTCCAAAACTTCAAAATTATTTGATCAATCAAAATTATTGGAAAGTCCTTTTGAAGCACTGTGCCAAGGCTTATTGGTGGCCTATTTGCTCAGTAAATGAATTCACTTAATTGAACGATTAATCGGAAACAGGTTTCGAGTTAACCTGCATTATGGTAATGTCACTGGTTGTAGACACAGTTTTATTTTTACATAAGTAAACTTTAAACCCTAGTCACACTGGTGCCGGAATGCCGTCGGAATGAAAATTCTTTGTATATTCTTGGATATGTGAAGTGCGTTCTAAAATTCTGACTGCATTCTGATTGCATTCCAAATATTCGGGGCCATTCTTGTGGCCGGCCCGAATGTTTTGCTCATGCTCAAAATTTTCCAGGTGCATTTGAAGTGGAGAAATATTGAAAGGCATCCGCAGTGTATTCTAACTGCGCTCTGACAGCATTATAAATATGGCATTCCAACTGCATTTAAAACATTCTGATTGCATTCGAGGGAGAATTGAAACAGCAAGCCACGTCAAATCCTGCTAGAATGTCCTGAATGTGCCGCAAATGACCCAGAATGCACCTCGAATGCATCTCGACTGCTGCAGGAATCTATTTCGACATTAAAACAATTCACCTTAAAAATAATCCCTCAAAAATAATGATTGGTCACGACCTGTTTTCAATCATTCATTTAAATTACCATCACAGAAACTGAAAACTCTCAACATTATCAGTTCGGCCAGTTTTCATTAATAACGCATACCTGTTAACTCTCACACATTCGGCATCAGTTTTAATGGCATATTTACGTTCCCCTGCTGTAGTCAGCAATTACTCAATCAATGCATATGGGACACTCGTGTTACATTCTAAGTATTCAAGCTGCATTTTCAGTTTGAATTCTTGGATGGTCCAACAATATTCGGCAGCCAATCCGGGAGTGTTCTGACTGCATTCGAGGTGAATTTGCACAGCATTCGAGGCACCTTCCAACCAGACTTCAGGTGGTGTGCAGGCAGCAATTGAACCGCATAATTAATGTGGATAGAGCTGCTTGAAAACTATTTCAGTGACCAATAATGCAAGCTAATGAGAAATAGCCACTACTTCTAGTGATTGAGTCTCAAAACTCAATGGACTTAACTAACACTTAATTGGAACTGTTTTGGAGAAGTAATGTGCATGAAGGCGTGGTGAGAGCAGGGCTCTAATCCCTCCCATGGCAAGTCCAGGGTGGAAGAGGTTAACTGAACATAGTTATGTATACTTTCCCAGTATTTGTGATTTAGTGTCACTGTGCTGTTTTGATAATCCTAGATTGTACTTGTCTTCCATTTCGTAATCTGTCATTATCGCTATACCACAGGCTCTACCTTTTTCCTGATGGCCCATCCCCTGGAAGCATGTCCAGTCTAGTCAGTATAAAACAGCCCGTCCTGATCTACAACTGTCGGTGGTGGGTGGTCTACAGAACTGCTGTTAACTTTCCAGAATGCCAACTTAATTGCACCTTTGCCCTGATTAAATCCCTTCATTTCAGCCATCACACTCAAAAAGACTTCATTTTTTCATTCTGTGCATGAATGTTCATCCTGCGTTAAATCTTAACCACTTTCTGTTCCTCGCACTTTTCTTTCCCCCCATATCAACCCTTCATTCATCAAGTGACATTCCCTACTCCTCATATCTAACCTACTACCGCAATGAGCTCTTTCAAGGCCTCCACCTCATCATGACCCATTGTGCTAACTACCTGTTTATCCCCTATCCCATTTATATCCAGGGTGTTTTCACTTATTTTTCCACCTTACTGACCATTCTCTTGATTGTGGACATGTTCCCTCTACTTTCAAAACGACTCTTGTTACACCACTCATCAAAAACCTCTCTTGGACCCTCTGATAGTATCACTATCACTGCTTACCATCTTCATTAAAACTCTGAAGCATGCTGTACTTTAACAGCTACCAATTATAATCTTTTCACCATCAAGACCATCACCTTGGCTTTCAAGTTAGCCACTCAACCGAGACTGCTCATCTGGCTATGACAGATGCCCTTACCACAGCACATGCCTCGTCCCCCACCCGTTTTAATCATTCTTGACCTGTATGGCAAATTTGATCTCCACTCTGACAAAGATGGTGATTTCTCCAACTGCCCACTCTTGGTTTGCTTACAGACTAGATCTTCTCAGGTTTCCTGGATTGGATCAGCCATTGCATGTCAGTCTCTCTCCACGGGAGTCCCTCTGGGTTCAGTGCTTAGAGCCCTGCTGTTTTCCATTTAAACAAATGTTTCTGCCCTTATCCTATTCCATGACTTCTCCTACCACTGATATGCTAAAAACGCTCAAAAGAATAACCGGCTGAATGGCTGCCATCTCAGCGTGGACGACGATGCATCACCTTAAGCTCAACTTTGACAGAACAGACCTGCTCTTCGTTCCCCATCAAACTAATTATCTTCAAAATACGGACTTGCTAGGTTTTTCCCAGATCAGGAGTGATCTGACCCAGGACTTGAATTTTGCCGTCTGAATATCCAACCCAGCCCCCCTCCCCCCAAATAATCTATTGTCTATCCCTGTGAAATCACAGCACTAGAAGAAAAAAAATGTGTTTGTTGCCTTGTAATTGGAATCCCTGGTTTGTTTGCGTGTTGATAAATGCTGACATATGCCACCTATGTAGTCTTCACATTACTTGTCTATGGCTCAGTTGATTGATGCTCTGTGAGAATTGTACCTCGTCTGATCTATGTTATGTCACTGTTTCAATGACTTCACTGTATGCACTTACTGTAAATCACTTAGAATAAAAGCAATTTTAATGTACTGTAATGTAGACACATTCTGTCTGTAGGACGTACTAGAATGGAGCTTGGAGAGTTTGCTCATATGTCAGTAGCTGTGGCCGGGCTGCTTATTGTTGTTGTGCTGTAGGATATGAACTGAGCTAGATTAGCCAATCAAACGAAACAACATTGCGAGTTTTCAAAATTAAAAACAGATCATTCAGACAGGCACCACAAATACTTGCAATATTCACTCAGTGACCTCTTTTAGGTGCACTATTAGGTTCTCTATTAGGTAGACACCTTTGTTCAATAGCCTGATCCTTCACACAGCACATCATGTAGCTGAAACTAAGGCATGGTGAAGAGGTTTAATGTTTGATTGAGCTTGAAAAAGGGCAAAATGCGCGATCTCAGTGACTATGACTGTGGTACCTTGATTGGTGTCATATGCGATTGGTCCAGCATTTGTGAAAAGCTACACTCACGGGATTTTCATGAATTGCAGTTTCTAGAGTTTACAGTGAATAGTGCATTATACACAAGCCATGCAAAGTGCATCATATCTGTCGGGGAAACAACTGCTGAGGTCAAAGGAGATAAGCCAGGTGTGTCCTGAAATTCCTCAATTAGAAGTTCTTTATAACATATATATTCGGAATGGTATCACTGAACACAAATGTGTTGAACCCTGACGCAGATGAGCCACAGTGGAAGAGGCCTACACTGGGTTTCACTGATTGTTTCATGACCATGTGAACGGCTCAAGTCTCCTGAAATCTGATCTGGGTCTTTTTCAGAGGTGGAACTATATCGGATATGTGTCTGATATTTGCCCGCCGTCAGAACAGTCATGTCGCATTTAATGCGACTTTTACATCACTCCTGAGCAGCATAGGTTACATCGTTTATTAGAAATGATCATTTTAAGGAGGCTGCATCATGCAACTAAAATTCTTTAATGAGAGACCACTTTATATTTTCAGGACAGCCGATATTCTGGATAGACTGTTTTGGATAGCTAATCACATTAAAAGCATAAGCTTTTAAACCTATGTAAATTGGTAGGAACAGCTATGATTATTTAGCCACGTGAAACGCCACATGAAATACTTTACACTTGCGCAAAAATCTAATTTACTTTGGATCAGCTTTGGAGGTGCAATGGTGTGGGGACTGTCTTTTTGGTACACTTTAGTCTCCTAAATACGAACTGAATATTATTTGAAGGCCATGTGCATCACTTTATGACCACGTTCTAGCCTGGATATTTCCACTAGGACATGCATTATGTCATGGAGCACAAATTAGCTTTGAGATAAGCTAGGCTTGTGGCTACTATAGTGCTATAAGTGCAATAAATGTAATATCAAGTAAAGTGTATTCAAACTTTTGACTGGAACCGCACATGAAGTTGTTATTACTATCCAACTAAAAGCAGTGGCTTAAACCGTAGGTTTCAAATAAATGTTTTTACGCAGCCATCGTAAAAGTCAGCTGCTTACCAATGTCTGCTGTACCTAAGTGCTATTTTCTCGTTGTTGGACACTCGTGTAATGACTGTTGTACCAGAGTCTATCTATATCTTTGTCATTCGGAGCTCCATCTGCTGGCTGGCAATGAACTAATGACTGTGTCCTTCGTCCCCTTATTTGGTGAGAAGGCCCCTGACAAGAGAAGTTAGGATCTCATTACTGATAATGACGGGGAGAGCAAAAGCCCTGCCCAGAACAAAGAGCAGCCGTGTCATTCTCTCGACCAGCCTGTGCACAGCCTCAGTGTACCTGCACAAACAGCTGGCTGCAAAGCCCCTTTATTCCTGCCATATGTTTCTGTTCTGCACAGCACACTCCCCATTCTTGCATTCATTAAGAGATTTTGCCGAAGGGCTGTACAGGTCCTATGGAGCCACGGCATGCAGTGGGAGTGGCGAAAAGGCCGGTCACACAGATGCACTCCGGCGTTACAGCTGTGTTGGATGGAAAGTAGATGGTTGATTATAGTCACTGCACACACACACAAATATATACATATATATATGCTGGAAAGTGTAACGGAAACAGTATATTAAAAAAGATCCTTTCTTTCAGGTAAACACTCAAACTTACCTCCATCAGCAACACAGGCAGCTATATATATATATATCTGCTGACGGATACGTCTGTTTCCAAAGCAACACAAAGCAGCAAACAGTGCCCCAAACAGCCAAATTGTCTGTATCTGAATTGTATTTGAAATGGTCACAATCACTGTGAAATTATTTTAAAGAATATCTAAAACAGTCTTGCTTGTATTAACTGAGGGTTCTGACAGATGCAGCAAAAGATACAAGACTGTCCAGCGGGCATGAGTCTCTCCCAAACTTATATTCCTAGGGTGGACACTGCCAGCTGTTAAAGTTTGAAACGGCACAAATGTGTTTTTTTCATCAGCTAAAACTTCAGCTCAATTTAAAAAGTTTGTGAGCATCCTTTAGTCATCTTAGTGGCATTTATTTTGCAACTGGGCAGTACTGTCATCAGAATTGGATGTGTAGTATGAGACAGGAGTGGTATTTCAGAATCTGTCCAGTCTTTAACCCCCCCCCCACCCGCTCCCTGTCCCCACTGACCTGCTCTGTTGCTTTTGAACTCCTCACTGCTCCACAACACGCTCTGCCATACAGCTCTTTGTATAGTCAAGCAACCTTCCAACAGAACTGAAGGCAATAATCGGGGGGTTGACGGAAGCCGTGGGTGTAACTGGGCTCCCTACTACCGGACCGGCGGGATCAGAAGCTCGAGCTGGACAAGGTGAAGCTGAAACAGTGGAGCTCATTTGTGCTCTGTTTGCATGTGATGAGTGAGCCCAGCCCAGAGGTTGTGAAGTGCCTGGAGGGAAGAGGAGTCCTACAGCTGGGCGACTCTACGGTTCCCTCACGGCCACAGCACCACTTACAGGCCGTGTTAGGGAGCTGGGAACTGACACATTCCCTCATTTACCATCACCAGTTTAAACTAGATGGAACATGAGCCACTTGTGACCGCAGAAATATAGGAAAAATATACAGCGTATGTACATATTATGCATATGGTTGGGAGCCATCCCATACTATCCCCCTATGGCAAAACCTAGCAAGTTGAATTACCCAATCATGAAGCAGCAAACCTATTGCATCTGCCGACACCACCACCACTATCTGAACCCCATGGGGGGATTTATCCTGCTGCGGCTCAGGGCTGCTGCCCCTCAATTACAAAACCTCCCTGAGTCCAAGCCCCAAAGACTTTGATAAGGCAATCATCACATCCATTACTCTGTTCATTCTGTAATCAGTAATAAATGATACTCTTTACGTAATTTATCGGTCTCTCCAGATCGAAATGCAGTTCAGCAGCGATGAAGGCATTTCGCTGCAGGCATGGGATGGATAGCTCTTCCTTGATTCTGGACCCAAGCCATTTTTAGCTTCATGGCTAAGGTTTACTGATCACTAATGGCCACGCTATAGACATCAGTGAAGTCAACTTTTGTGAAATTAAAATCCTAAAGCCCAACGTACCCCTAGCAGTAACACTGGCGTTATGGTATTTTTTTAGTGGTGCGCCTTGAGGCTACGACCCTTAAATGCATAATTGCTTTCAAGCTGTTCCTGTTTACGATTGGTTGATAAATAATCACACAATTATGTGAATTCCATCCCCCATTTTAGAAATTTTTTCAAACAACTCCTTTTTTTTTTTTTTTTAGCAGTGCAACCTTCGCATTTAATCAAAATGTTTTCAGAGTTCATAAGAATAGACCACACAGGCGGGGAAGCAAAGTTGCACACTGGTTGCCACGATGCGGTAGTATTTGATTAATTAAATTACCAACACTACTTAAGTAGAAATAATCAATGAGGTCTTTATAGCCCAGCTTCTGGGAAAGCAGTGGGGAGGCTACAATATGAGATTGTTTGAATGGCAACAACCTGATTAATTAGTTAGAGACAAAATCTGAACCGTATCTAAATACTATCTTCAGCAGCATTTACTACATAACATTCTACTTCAAGATGGAATTTCGAGAAATTTCAATTAATTGCCGTCCGAGCAGTCTCATATTGAAGCCTTCGTCTTTGACACAAAGCTATGTCTTAAATTAAAAGTCAGCCATGTTGGACGACAAGTTGACCCAGGCAGTGACCAGAGACAACTGAATAATTTCGATATAATAAGAGTCCTTTGTGAGGTGAAGTCTCTGAAGTGAGCCCATCTTGAAAGACACACTAATGGGAATTATTGCTGTCTTCATGGACATGCATTGAGAATAATACCTTTGTCAAATTAACATCTGGAATGCCTTAGATATTCTAAGCAATGACTAAATCGAGCAGGGGATAATTCGATCAGAGAACTCTGAAGTAGATCACTCTGTAATTTAAGTTTTTTGCCCCCAAATATTTAAAATGCAAAAAAAAAAATTATTATAAAAAAAATATTATGCTTTTATGGAACAAAATAGCAAGAACAACTTGTGATTACAAACTTCTACATGGGAGCGTTTGCACCACAAACAAGAGTGTAAATATTCTGATGCTTCTGGCAGATTCTGTTCCCTATCACGCAATGCTTCTCCATTCATAAAGACATTACCAACACTTCCTCAATCAGTTTTTATGAGCAGTCGCATGGAGAAAAAAAAAAAGGGGGGGGGGGGCTGAATGGTAAAGGCATGTGTGCCCCCCCCCCCCCTTGCCTGCTTGGGGGAGGGGGGGGGGGGGGGTCTGTGGTAAAGTCTCCTGGGGAACATCTCTAGTACAGCATTAGCTTTGATCTCCAAACACCAAATTGCCCTTAAATCCAAATAAGCAAGGTATGGTAAACTTCCTCACCTCCAAAACTTAGTACAAAGGTCCAAAAACACTCATACGTGTCCTATTAACAAATAATCCTTAAGAACTTAGACAAACTGTGTCACTATTCAGATCGTTGCCAACAGCACTGTATGAATTTATATCTGTTCTGGATGAAGAGTAGAATGTATTGTTTTGTTTATGGATAGGAAAGACTTGAGAATACATCATAACAAGTAAGTAGCAAAGACAGAAGATAAATGTTCATTCCTTGAACTGTTGTCTGAGCTTGTAATTACACTTGCTGTTTGCTCTGAATGAGTCTTCAAGTGCGCTATTGAATGCACTTGTCTATAGGAATACAGAGGGAGCCCTGAAGAAATTCTAATGGGACATGGCGTCACGGCTGCAGACGACCTGTCGTTCGGGGCAGGCATTTATTGTACAATTAGAGGAAGCCAGATCTACCTGTAATCATCGAAATACAGGTGTGAGCAGCTCTCTGGACAGGGGAAGTGACTCAAAACATGTCGAACACGCCAGGCTTTGATGTCTGCATTGTTCCTCGCTCAGCCCTTAGGACACTAGCCTGAGCGTTAAAAGAGTGGAAGATTTATTGCGTTTGAAAAAAAACCTTTCCTATTAAAGACAGATGCTTCACAAGTCATGAATCACTTGATTTACGGGGCTTGGTGAAATGTTCATCCTACAGCCGTCAACATGGGAGTCAGACTTCTTTGACGACTGGGAACATTAAAAACGGTTTGAACTAAATAACCGCCCTTCGCACTGAGAGCAGAGGAGACAGTCCCAGAAACACAAGCTCAGTTTGAAGGTTCCTGAAATAATTGCAATAATGCATAAGGACAACTATGTACATTTGGGGACAACCTCCTATTCAGTTACGGAGGGGTGTTGGGGAGATGGCTGTACTTCTGACGTGATCCACATCTGAACCTCAACTGAAGATCTCAGGCTTCCCTGCTCAAATACAGTCAGGTCCATAAGTATTTGCACATGGACACAATTTTCATTGTTTTGGTTTTGTATGCCACCACAATGGATTTGAAAAGAAACCATCAAGATTTGCTGTGAAGTGTGAACGTTCAACTTCAATTTTGGAGTTTCATTAATGTCTGAACCATGCATGAATTAAACCAATGCTTAGCACAGCCCCTTCAATTTTCAGGGCTCAAAGTAATCGAACAAACTGACATATTTATTTATTTTCTTACTTACTTATTTCAGACATGTACAAGCACAGTCTACATCATTAAAAAAAAGTGCAAAAAAACTATAAAAATATTATGACTACAGAATTGTCTTTTTTAATACTCAGTGGCAAACCCTTTGCAGTCAATGACTGTCTGACGTCTGGAACCAACAGACATCACCAGACGCTGGGTTTCTTCTCTGCTGATGCTCTGACCAGCCGTCACCGCAGCCTCCCATAGATGATGGATGATGCATCTATGTGTTGTGCTGCAAAGAAGTATTTGCCCCTTCCTGGTTTCTTCTATTTTTGTTCATTTTTCAGATGCAAATATTTCAGATCCTCCAACTAATTAGGGACCGGTCAGCCTAAGCTGCCAGGACCCAATTATTCTCCTGCAGGTTCTTTTTCTTCTTTCTTCTTGTTCTTCTTCTGAGGAAATCTGACTTCCCCTGTGCGAAAAATCACCAAACTTTGCACAAAGGTCCAGTCCCAGGCCAGATTGCCTCAGCTGCAAAAACAGGCCAATAGTCCTGATGGTGGCGCTACAGCAAGCCTCTAAAGTTCAAAATTTGGAAAATTTTACTACAAATCAACCATATGTGCTACAGATTTGCAACTTTCCGCAAAATGTAGCCCCAATACTGAAAAAACTTTTATATATTTAAACCTATTGCAAATTATGAAGTCCATCACTCCATTTTTTTTTACCAAAAACTGTAAACTTATTAAACCTATCTCCTCCCACAGTTTTTGCTCAATTGACACCAAACTTGCTGCAGACCATCTTCAGACTGTCCTACACAATCAGTCCACAGATTCTCCAGCCATTAGTTCGTGACCTGAAGCTGAAGTACAGATGGGATTAGCAGCAGAACAGTGATCTGCCATACTTGCAATTTTTTCGATTTATCAAAAATTGAGCCTACGGGGCATCAAAATGTTTGACTGTAAACGGTATTGTAAACATATACTTGCAAATTCTTGCTAAATACATTTTCTCTGTTCATTAAAAATGACATTAAAAATTTTGGAGTCATGGTAGATGATGTTTGGAAAACATCAGAATTTTATCTCAAAAACAATGCAAAAATTGCATTTTTAAATATCAGTTTTTCACTTATAGAGCCAATAAATCATTGTTAAAAACAAATTACCAACATCTCCTCGCTGTCTAGATGCAATTTGTGTATTTTCAGATTTTTGTCTTAATAACTGAATTTTTGACTGCCGTTTGAAAACTGCCTTTATATGCTGTCATTGGAGCTGAAGAATTCCTATAATGAGCTAGAAGAAGTTTTGAACATACTGTATATAGTGCAGAGTTGTCTCTTGCTAATTAGCTCAGTGAGATAGAACATAGTCTTTCGTTCCAGAAATTGTGAGTTCAAGCCTCAACTGATGTAAAATGCACATTAGAGCCACCTTTTTTCATCTTCCTACACTCTGCTTGTTGCTCAGAATTGCCTAATTTTGCCTAAAATTGCCCGGCCCAGACCATTGCTGCACAGCAGCTATAACTTTAATATAAGACAAAGACAATGCGAGTAAACACAAATTGCATCTTCTAGTGATCATTTCACTTATTACAGGTAAAACATTAGTCAAAAAATAGCTGCTCTCCTAAAAACCTGATGGCTGGTTCTGCGGCCCTTGGGAGCAATAACTGTTATCATACATTTGCGATAACTGAGTCTTTTACATCTCTATGGAGGAATTTAGGCCCACTGTTCTTTTAAGAATTGTTTTAATTCAGCCACATTGAGGGCTTTTTGTGCATGACTTGCCAGTTAAGGTCATGCTACAGCATCTCAATTGAAGTCGTCGCCTTTATTTTGTTTCTTTTGGGCCATTCAGAAATGGACTTGCAAGTATGGCAGATCACTGTCCTGCTGCTAATCCCATCTGTACTTCAGCTTCAGGTCACGAACTAATGGCTGGACATTCTCCCTCAGGATTTTCTTGTAGAGAACAGAATTCATGGTTCCATCAATTTCAGCACGTCGCATCAGTCCCGAAGCAGCAAAGCAGCCCCAGACCATTACTCTACCACCCCCATGTTTGACTGTTGGTGGGATGTTGTCATTGTGGAATGCTGCGGTAGCTTTACGTCAGGTGTAATGGAGCCATGTCTTCCAATAAGTTCCACTTTTGACTCACTTGTTTACAGAAGGTTATCCCAAAGGTTTTGGGGATCATCCAGATGTTTTCTGGCAAATGTGAGACGAGCCTTTGAACTGTTTTTGGTCAGCTGTGGTTTATGCCTTGTAGCTCTCCCATGGATGCCATTTTGCCCAGTCTTTTTGCTATTGAAGAGTCTTGAACTCTGACCTTAAATAAGGCAATGAGGCCTGCAGTTCTGTCGATGTTAGTCTGGGTTCTTTTGTGACCACCTGGATGAGTTGTCGATGCACTCTTGGAGGAAATTCAGTAGGCCAGCCACTCCTGGGAAGGTTCACCACTGTTACAAGTTTTCTCCATTTGAAGACAATGACTCTCACTGTGGTTTGCCTGAGTCCGATATCCTTATCAATGGCTTTGTAATTCTTTCCAGATTGATAGTTGTCAACGGCATTCTTTCACATGTATTCTTATATATTCTTTTTTTCCAGATCAGAGCATTGTGTGCTGATTTATGTATACTTCACATTGCCAGTAGGATCTATTTAAGTGATATTTCGATTCAGCAGTAATCATGCTGGGGTGTGTCTACTGAAACTGAACCCAGTGATCAATTACATTTGTTTCATTGGTTGATTTAGTAACTAAAGAGGCAGTTACTTTATCACATGGTTCTGGGTAAGCTTGGATAGCTTTTTTTTCCTTCAACTAATAAAAACATCGTTAAATGTTATCAAAAGTAGGATTTATCGGTTGTGGTTTGTGAATAGAACTTTCAAACATGGGCATTCCTCCCTGGCTCAACAACACCAGACGCACTGCGTCCCGCCCTCACACCCTGTGTGCTGTCATTGGCTGGGGTTGACATCTCCACTGGGCAAAAGCTGACACCCAGAGGCATCACAGACAAACAAAAATAAGAAAATACACACTGACTGCAGGGTTTCCATAGATACCAACACCACCACACACTTGCAGTGGGTGATAAACAATGATTTAGTGCGCCTTTTTGTTTGAGTCTGTACCATGTTTTTTTTTCTCCTACTCAGTAGACCTTTATAAACTGAATTTTGCATTATCTTTGTCCATGGTTAAAATTAGTCTGATGATCTGAATCATTTAAATGTGACAAATCAGAAAAACAGAGCAAATTGGTCAGGAGGCAAATACAATTTCAGAGCGCTGTGCCTTCGATCCATCAGTGAGTCATAGTGATTAATGATGACACTGTGACCAACTAATATCCAGACAATTCTGCCTCTGTTTCCGGTCATAAAACGGATCTTATCAGAACAGATATGGAGTCACTCCCACTTTCCATGCCTGTGAACTTAACCCCTTTGCGCAGATATAGATGCCGGCATTCGTAAATTCAGAAATTTAATTCCTAAATAATTCTGTCATTGAATTTCCAAATGTCTTGCTTCTCTGCAATAATTTTCCAAATAGACACAAATACTGAGTCATAAAGCCTTGAATAGGCTCATGCATAACAGGAAAAAATTGGCAATATTTGTATTCTGTGTAAAGGGGTTAAAAGGCTCTTGTCTGCATGGTTCGGTCTAGGCTACTATCCCAACAGGTCTGCTGAGAAGTTTTTGGCTTTTGCCAAATTGTGAAGGAATGGTTCATGCTGCACGAGGAATCACTTTCACACATGAATTGGCCACCTCAGAGTCTGGATCTTAACCAACTGAACGAGTTTAGGATGTGCTGCAGAAGGCTTAACGGAGTGGTTTGAATCACCCATTGTCAATACAATATCTCGGCCAAAAATGACTGCAAATCTGGTCAGAAATAAATGTTGAAACATTGTAGAAGATCGTCAAACCAACACTGCAACACGTGCGAGTGATTAAAGCTAATGGTGGCCCAACAAAATATTATAATGTGTGACTTTTTCTTTTGGACGGGCAGTATATATATATAAGAAATAATATAATCAGTTAACAGAACTCCTGAGTACAGTCAGTGCAATCATCAAAACATATCTAAAGCTTGTAACTGCAGTAAATATGCTTGGAAGAGGATGTAGGTGATGCGTAATGAGGAACATATTTTTGATAGAAAGAAGAAAACCCAAGGATCGCTGCCTCTGATCAGCACAGTTTAGAGCAACTGAGGGGTTATGAAGTTTCTCAATTAAGTGTTGGACGCTCTCTCCGTGAAAAGTTGTTCGGAAGAGTTTTCGTGGGAAAAAAAACCCTTACTGAGGCAACTCGCTAATTGCAACTTTTGTACTTTGCTACCCACGATAGGACTTATGATTGGAATTGTGTGTTGAGGTCACATGAGACCGAAATGTAACTTTTTGGCCACGCACAACGAGAGGATGTTTGGGGGAAAAAAGGTAGTGAAAACTATGAGGCTCACCTGGAACCCCTATAAAACATAGTGGTTCATTACTGAGGCTTTGCAGCTGATTTGTGCTCCAAGAAGTCTTGTTAAGATTGATGACAAAAGTGAAATGCATCAGGATATATTAGCAGCCTCTGGCAGAGGGTTAAGACTCGTCCATAGACATGACCCACCTATCAGTAAGATGATGAACCCAAACAAAGAAATGGCTTCAGAAACGCAATATCTGCTATGATCCAGGGTAGGACTCAAGTGCGGCGCCCAGTCACGGCCAGATGGAGTGAACACATTGCCTTTGCCAAACTGTCCCAGGGCCGGAAGGAATAGCTCAGGAGGGACACGGTTCCAATCCTGATGGCCGTAAAAGGATTTGGGGCATGTTGCTCATAAACTGGTTAGAAGAACAGTTTGGACAGGATTAAAAAAGAACGCAGTCCTGTGCCCAGGACCCTTGAAACAGGCTTGGGAGCTTGTTCTTATTATCTAAATTCGGAAGGTTGCTTTAGTAAATTACTATCATTAAAGGTCACATTATACTGCACTTTCAAAAGACATAGTTTAACTAGCAAGTACTGACTGGGCTTAAACACTCACAATGAATCACAATCCAGCAAACTGCAACAAGAAGGGGTAATAAACACACCTCAACAGTACAGGGGGTGAGAACTGTGAAATGAGATAAAGCCGAGGATAAAGCAGCACGCAAGACACAAAGTAATGAAAGAAGACATTACTTCTCATCGACGCGCAAGTTTCTTAATGGGAGGGAACGAGCATTTTGACAGTAACGATGTACTGCAGTGGCTATATCAGTGTCCTGACAAACCATATGAAAAACCTGTAACTCGAAAGTTACAGCAGTCCACAAGTGGAAACCTAAGAACCTCTAAGGTCTCGAAATATTCTGCTTTATGTGATCAAAGATCTGTGTTGTGTTCCATGGTTTAGTGCAATATGAGCAGTTTATGCAATATAACTCTAAATGGAAGGAGTCCCTGTCAGTATGTATGTATGTATGTATGTATGTAAGCCTGTGCATAGACTTTATTGACAACCATTCATCCGATCGACTTCAAGCTTGGTATGTGTATTGCTGGGGACTCTAGGAAGTGCTGTATGCACTGTGAAGTTGTTTGGCTGTGCAGATCTTGAGCGAGCAGCAATACTGACGCTTAGCAATCAGCTCGTTCTGAGCGGACTTGTTCTAAACAGGCGCTGCACTAGTGTAAACAAGAAGACGTTGTCACCAACATCCGCTGCCACCATGGAATCCCATTTTTGGACCCAATCAAGATCATGACTAACATATATCCACAAAATTTGATTCATCTTGTGAACTTGTTTCTGAAAAAATATGTCCCTAATTTTCTGGATGGACAAACAGACGGACGGATGGACTGAGGAACGGACAAGCTCTACTGCAGTATCTCCCACTCCACTTTGCGGCCGAAGATAATAACTTCTAATGGCAACAAAGTGAGATGTCTAAAAGATCCTGCAAACTTAGGATAATGACTGCTTTGACTTTTTTTTTACTTTTAGCCCATGGAATATTTGCATTGCATATTACATATTGTATCTATTTTATACAATCATTTTTTGCTCATTTTCAGAAAGGATAACGATGTAGAATCACAGTATAATATCTGAATCGTTTCTTTAAACAACCTTATTAAAAAGGGTGGGATTTTTCACGCCCCTCTGCCAGTCTTCTGACGAGCAGGTAAAATACTGCTCGATGTGTATTCAAACTCAGCAGTGACTGCAGTGTCACTGGCATCCAAGTCCACTGCTGTTTTTTTGTCAAATATTTCTGGCATGACAAATTTCCATAAAAATATGGGTACGTACAAATGAAACATTTTCCATGAATGGCTGAGTAAAGAACTTGCAAAGATAGAATGAAAGATCCCATAATGCATGAGAAAAGTGCAGTTGGATGACAATGCTGACTTAAATGACATTCAAAGAGCTCTCTTGGGCTTTATTTGTCCATCCAACGAGGCATCAGTTATGACTTTGGTTTTCAGTCTGTGGACGTTCAGTTTAAAGTCTTTTTCCCTCTTTGATATCACGTGGAAATGGGACATCTTTAATGGGAAATGGAAACCATGTGCTCTTAAGTGTTAAAAGAAGTGCTGAGATGGGGGGGCGTGAGCTGATTCATGTCTCAGCAGGTCGGATGCCACCCTTGGGCAGGTCCTGCTGAATGGAGCCCAACTTTGATTTGTTTGTGGTCTCATTAAATCTGTGTCAGCAGGTCTCTCTCCACTGTGCAGAGGCTGTGATGCCGTCGTCCAGAGAGGGACGACAAAGAGAGTCTTACGCACGAAATCGGCACACAATAGAATGTCAGCGCGGCGTCGTCATTTTGTAAAGCAGCTTCGTTGGCATTTTTCATTTCCTGTTCCATTGCTCTTGTGTCTGAGCAAAAAATAAATACGGTTTTGAAAGTCGGTAAAAGTAAGTTACATGAATAAAACTGTCGCTTGAGATGGTATTTACTTTGTTAGGTGAAATGATACGCATTTCCTGACAACCAGATCAAAATAGAGCACAACATGTCAATAAAATGCACATTTTCTTAGCAACATTTTACCACGAGCAATCAGTTAAATACAAGCAGGCGTCTACCTCAGTCACACCATCTTTGAACAAGCTCGTGATCTGAGACTAGTGTGTGAAGTCGCTCCATTTTACTTCAAACTTAGGATGTTGATGGCAGCCCTCACCTTCAATAGTCTTGAAGCTCTTCATTAAAAAAAAAAAGTATTCAGGCCCATTTTCACCACAAACAAGCGAGCAAGCAGACGAGAAGACCTCAGAAAAACAGGATTAAAGCGACAATCTTTGCGAAATTTACTTTAAAATACTGCACAATCAGGGCAAAGACAGGAGGGTGACCAAATCAAACTACGATCCAGGCATCTCACCACAGGGAGCGTTTATAAGGCTTTCAGATTTGTTTCAGTTAAGACAGATGCCATTAGTTTGTTTAAAAAAAAAAAACACTGCAAAATGAGAGGAACATGCTTTTTCATCATTACGATTTGCATTGGAGAACATTTAAAAATTTTTCCACAGTCAGTCTTTCAGCCCAAATGATACTGAGGCTTATTAATAAATCTGAGTGTGTCATCAAAGACCTGCCTCCTTGTCATTCCAGTCGTGACAGCAGCGGACATGTTTCCTTTCATCCGCTAACCCAGTTCTCAATTCCGCACATTATGCCCTGTTCGGGATTAAAAGGGAAAGGAAAAGAAGTCATTAGAGGAGATGAAAAAATAATATAAACCCAGCAGGATGCTGGGTAATTATTTCCTAAATGCGTGGCATCCTGATGCCAGCATGAACAATGCAGGCGTATTCAGATTGGAGAGGCAGAATTTTGACAAGGACAGCTCGCACAAAGGACCTTCGCCCCTCCTACTTTGCCCTGCTTTAAAAAAAATCAGAAGTGAAGGTCTTCACCGCAAAAAAAATGAAAATTAGTCCATCTTATCAAGCATTTTAATCTTGTATTTAGACTTAAGACACTTATTTCTGTTACCCTTTTCTCAGTAAGACAAAAATTCTGCCAATGAGGTGAGATGATTTGATTCATTTCTATATTTTCTGATGGGATAGTAAAATTTCATTTGTCAAGCACATAGTGACATGAAAAGCTAGTATTTTCCTCTTGAGACAGAAAAAATACGGCTCATAATGAGATTTAAAGACTTACGATGCTTTTTAACCTTGTGTTTTCCTTATAGTTTTTCCCTGCAGTCCAGATGTATTTGTCAGTTTCAGTCTCATTTCATTTATTAATTTTCATTATGTAATTATTTTCTCTTTCTACGCCCCTCCTCCTTCATGTCAGTCCCCTGCCTTGCCCTCCTCCTCTCCTTATGTGTTTTTTCTTGTGTATTTAAGTTCCTGGTCTCTGTCTTCTCTTTCCTGGATTGTTTTTGGTTTCTTTTGTCCTCCATCTTTGGTTTCAAATCTGAAAAGCCTAGAATCTATTTGACAGGGAAAAGTCTGTAGCTTTTTCCTGATTATACCGCTTGCATTGTCTCAAATGAACATGATTTTGGACAAACGTCGTAAGCAGTATTGATTCATCAAGACAGTCTTCATAAAAACAGCCAAGGAACCGAGATATATTCATCTTCATTATGGGAACTTCAATCCAGCCTGTAACCCTCTTTTTCTTTCTTATTTTTCTTTCAATCCATCCTGCCAGCAAAATAAGTCGTACAGTTTCTTGACTCAAAAATGTCAGATAGCAATTGTGTCCTACTATCTGTGGAGAAACGCATTGGAAATATTTCTGCAACAGCAAGTGCTCTGTTCAGTATCGCAGCTTATTTCGGATAAGACCTTGCCAATAAAATGTTAAAGGCGGAGGGGGAGTTGTTGAGGATGGGCGTATTAAAATATGTGGTAAAGATGTTTCACCCACTTATACTGAATCCAGAGTTATGCATGACGGGTTCTCACTCCGCGATTTCCCTCCCGTTAGCGTCTCCTCCTCCTTTATGAAGAACCTCCAGCCATCCAGCCCGACACACCACACCAATAGGCTTCCTCAAACCTCCTCTTCCTCCCTCATACCTGCCACCAGTTCCCAATCGCACCCCCATTAATACGGGAAGGCTGTCGAAGCCTAAATTGCACAATGGCGGAGGGAACTTTCAGCCGCTGACCCCCCAGCTGGGCGCGCGCTCCCTCTGCACATCTCTCTCCGCAGGAATTCTAAAGGCCTTTTAGGCAGCCGAAGGCAGACAAGAGCACAGGAAGAGCCCTGAATCTTCACAGCCCAAATCTTCGCAGAAAGATTAATCATCTGTGAAATGGAAACGGCAAACGGTAAGTGACACGAGTTGAACCCTTTCCAGGTTGCACTCATCGGCTCCTGGCCGGCGCAGTAGACCCGTGCCGCGGGGCGGCGGGGGGGCGAGGGGCTGGATGCGCTCCCCCCGCAGGCAGGTGTTCATAAAAGGCCCGCAGGTCCCGCCGGGGTCAAACACATTCTCCTGCCACGGAGGGGGGAAGCTTTCTGCGGATGTCGTTCCTTTGAGCCATTGCTGAAATTATGGTTGCATCATCCAGACATGGACCCTGACGGGGGTCTCTTCTCTCATGAATGCGTTGTTCATTTGTCGGCAAATGAATTGCCGAAAGTGATGCTTGGACTTCCAAAATAAACAAACTGCAACAGCAAAAATTGGTACGGAAGGGTGCATGAGACCTCCCCCAGCAAGGAATCAAATCTTCACTCCTGGCAACACAAACTCAGCACTGTAACCACAATGTCTAACCAGAACTTAGGCCTTAGTACGGTATTTGAGATTCCCACTAGAACAACTTGGACCAACATCCAGCTCAGAGTCGGGTATTACAGTTTCAATTTCCCTATACTATTCTGAAGCAGTGTGAAGTACGGAAAGTGACTGATTACAATTTTTAAAAATTCCACTGTGAAGGTTTGAGGTCATGGTTACCAACACATAACTACCTAAGTCAAAATTTGCGGTGGAGTATTTTTATTATTCTTAATGTGAGGCAGCGATTTTGTTTACTTTACTGCAGTTATTGGGAAGGAGGGGTTGGGGATCCCACGCCCATAAACAGATTTTTAATAAACATGAAGGATGCTCTCCAAGACAGCCCCTTTGTCTCATGGTATCATTCGCCGTACAGTGCGCAGAGCATCTCAAAAACACAGATTGGGCACTTGTGAAATGTAATCCCCAACCCCCCTCAAAAAAAAAAAAAAAATCTGAGGAGCCATTCTTTAGACCTTGAAAGGCTTCCCATAGATTTCCTTTGGCACAGCACTTGCGACCTTTGACAAGTGATGTAGATCATTTTTATTCATTGCCTAAAATTGTCCGCAATTATGTGTGTCAACGACCACCTGCCTGCTCTGAAAGGCTCTGCTGCAGCCTGAGATTGGCAGATGGGGGAGAGGGATTTTGCAAGCAGACTGGACCAGGTCAATCCAGCAGGTGAAAAAGCCCTGTTAGTTAGTTTAATGAGCGGTCAGAGCCCATGTATGCGGGGGGGCCAGTGACTGCAAAGTCCAAAGAGGCTGCATTACCTCATTTACCACAGCATTATGTGAATAGAAATTCTGTCAGAATCAGACTGCAAAGAATGTCAATGCATTATATCAGTCTTTGTCAATATAGAGTTTATTTCCCTGTCAAGATTATGACAAAAAAAAAATGTCAGAAACCAAATTATGACTGTAGAATAAAAATCTTTTGTGGAAGTTCAGAATTATATCTGTGAGATTTTGCTGAAAGCTGTAGTGGGCAGCGCTGTTGTCTCACAGTAAGAAATATGTTTGTCAGTGTAGAGATTGTACTCCAGTTTCCTCCCATAGACCAAAAAGATGCACGGTAGGTGAATTGCAGACACTCAATCGCCCATAGGTGTCAGTGAGTGGCGTTTGGGCTCTGCTATAGATTGGCCTGGTGTCCAGCATGTGTTCCCACCTTTCGCCCATAGTCTGCTGGGAAAAGCTCCAGCTCCCCTGTGAGCCCAACGAGGCGGAAGTGGTTTAGGTGATGGATGGATAGTTTACTAAAAGTTGAATTTTGATATGTAGGCCAAGGTTAAGTTTTGAAAGAGATTGCATATTTTTCAGATTGAGACAAAATTAGGACCAGTACAGACCAGCCACGACATTATTGCCGCCGCCTGATGTAGTGTCGATCCCCCTACAGCTAAGACCCATCAAGGCATGGATTCCACTCGGCCTCTGGAGGTTTGCTGTGGCATCTGGCTCCAAGACGTTAGCAGCCAAACCTTTAGGACCTGTAAGTTGCAGGGTAGGGCCTCCATGGACCAGCCTTCGTTTTCTAGCAGATCGACAGTTGGACAATTGGATTGAGATTTGTGGAATTCGACGGCTAGGTCAATACCTTGAACTCCTTGTTGTTTTCCTTAAACCATTCCTCGAGTGGCTGGGTGCGTTACCCTGCTGAAAGGAGGCTCTGCCCTCAGGCAGTACCATTGCCATGAAGGGGAGTATATGGTCTGCAACAATGTTTAGGTTGATGTTCGGTGTTAAAGTAACATGCACATGAGTGCTTGGACCCAGGGATTCCCAGCAGAACATCACCAAACCATTACACTGTCTCTGCTTGCTTGCCATCTTCCCATACGACATCCTGGTTCCATTTCTTCTATTGGTAAACAATGCACATCCACACGCTGTTAAACAAAATGTGATTCATCAAACCAGGTAAACTTCTTCTGTAGTTCCATTGTCCAGTTTTGACATTGTAGGTGCTTTCAGTGGAGAATTGGGGTCAACACGACCATCGAGACCGGTCTGCAGCCGCACAGCTCCATATGTCGAAAGCTCCCATGCCCCACATGTTCTTATGTTGTTCTATCATAGCCAGGATCAAGCATTTCAGCATTTTGTGCAACAGCTGATCTTCCATGGGATTTGACCAGATGGGCTAGAATTCGCTCACCACGTGCGTCAAAGAGCCTTAGGTGTATAAAACCCTGTTGCCAGTTCACAGGTTGTCCTTCCTTGGACCACTTTTGGTCGGTAATAACCGCAGCCAACCTGGAACAAGCCACAAGACCTGCCATTTTAGAGATGGTCTGACACAGTCGTCAAGCCATCACTATTCGGCCCTCATCAATCTCTGATCCTGAAGAACATTTATCTTCTTCCAACAAACCAGCTTTAACAGCTGACTGTTAATTTGCTGTCTAATGTATGCTGTGTACTGTATTGACAAGTACCATTGTAATGAGATAATCAATTTTATTCACTTCACCTGTCCGTGGTTCTAATGTTGTGACTGATCAGCGTATATTAGCTGTGAAAAAAATAAGTTCATCCTAAGGAAGAGGAAGTCTCTGTATTCTGTGACAGCGAATGAGCAGGAAGTCCGAAGGAAAGACCCAGTTTAATATTGGGATATTACATATTCCCCATATCACAGCGAAGAAGAGAATATGTAGTGTCAAAATACAATCCAAACATTTGTGCCATTAACAGGATGTGGGATTGTGGGTCTGTGAGTGTTTTGAATCACTAAATTCACAGTGGGGAAAAAAAAAGAGAGAGAGAGAGAGAGGAGCAAGCAAGGCTTGTGTAATGATTTGAGTATTACTTCAGGTGAATAAAAGCTTGTGGGAGCACTTTCATTAGCCCGGCACTGTGACCTGGGGTTAGCAGCTGAATAACTAACTCCCTATTAATGATTTCTACCACAGCAAACCCCTGACCCTTCATCACTTCAAATCGCAGAATGAAGAAAAAAACTGAGCGGGGTGGGGGTGGGGGGAGGAGGAGGGGGGAGATGGAGTGAAAAGAGACAAAAAATAGAGCCATTTTACATTACCCGCAGGCGAAAGGGCTGCTGTTACTGCTGCTATGAAAGGATATACAGGAGGCGGCTGGCTGGGATATGGACTCACATATTTTGACTTAATCGTCTCATCGCTTCCCATCATAGTTGTCTCCAGGTCATTGACTAGAGACTTGATTATGGTCTCATCCTTCAAGCGTCACTCTTCAAGTCGTGTCCTTTTCCATGAATACCGCCATCTTTATGTAACGCACCTGAGGGTGCAGCCGAGATCTGTGTCATCACAGTTGCACATCTGGATGGCATCTGGCTGTGTCTGACCGGTCTCTTTGCAACCAATTATACCTCCCATCCCCTTGAAGATTTTTATTGTTATTTTGAAGGGGGCAAGGTAGCCAAGTGGTTGCTTGGCAGATAACTGTGCACTTGCGGGTTTGAGGTTTGGTATTCTGAGTTGCATCTGGGGAAATGAAGTCATTAGGATGTAGTAGTTCTGTTTTCTTGTTCGCCTTTTGTTTTCCCTGTTTATGTGTAGTTGTGGTTTCAGTATTTTCTTTCCCATGTATGTTTGCCTACCCTCTCCTCTGCACATATTTTCCCTTCATTTTTTTTTTTATTCTATTTTAATTTGCTCTGGTTGTCTCATCTCTCGCCCTGCCTGGCATTACTCATGTCTCTCTCTCTCTCTCTCTCTCTATATATATATATATATATATATATATATATATATATTTGCCTTTGTTCTTGTCCCATTTCCCACTGTGCTGTTGTAGTCTGCTGTATGGCAGTTCTGCTGTGTTTATCCCTGTTCCCAAGTCAGTCTGAAACCCAGTTTGTTCTTGAGGTCCCTGATCTGACTCTGTATCCACCCCTGATATGATTCCTGACCCTGACTCTGCACTGCTTTCTGCCTGCTCGGTTTCCAACCTGGGCCTGATTGACAGTGATTACTGGCCCTGATTCTGTACTGCACACTGCTTCCCTGGCCGCTGAACCCAGTTTGCTGCACCATTCTAACAAAACTCCAATTTATTTTCTCTACTGCTGTTTGAGCCCGAGTTGTGTGTGTCGTAACAGAACTGCACCAGGATGGACTCCAGCAGACAGCAGCCAGATCCACAGTGCTGGACTGCGAAGAAGTGCTTCTGGGATGCCATTAAGCTCAACAGGAGTATGTTACCAAGATGCTGGAATCTTTTGCAGTGTACATGAACTGCCCAGCTCTTGCAGATGCAGAATTGACTGTAAGCCTCATCTGATGTGACTGCTGCCAAACCCTGGACTGCTTTCTCCAGTTCCATCAGGAAAGCCCAGCTGCCTTCTCCCAGCTCATATGCAGGCAATCAGAGTACCTGCCGCTCCTCCCTTTTGCAGTGCTCACTCATCTTCAAGCTGTAGCCTTCTACCTTCTCTTCAGACTGGGTCACGATTGCTACAACATAGAGCTGCTTGGGAGTCCCAATCCCAAGTTTTTGATCAATCCATACTGGGCTGTAAAGTGGCCCAGGAGACGTTGAAGACCTGCCAAAGTCATAAATTTTTGCACCCGAGTGGCTGACTTGAACTGGAATCCTGAAGCTCCCTATGCACCTTCCTCCATGACCTGGCTGAGAACATGAAGGATGAGCTCCTGACTAATGAGCTTCTAGAGAGCTTTGACCGCCTTGTGGATATAGCCATCTGCATTGATCGCCAGCCATTCCATCGTTACAAAGAGAGGGGAAGGTTCTATCAAAGAAGTCTGAGTTATCCAAGAGGGTTGCTGGTGCTGCCAGATCATCACAGTCACATCACAGTCAGAAACTGCTAACTGTTGCCACTCATGTCTATAGCCTTCAAATCCCTCCAGGGTGCACAGACCTTTACTAAGGTGGATCTCTGGGATGCCCACGACCTTGTCCACATCAGGGAAGGAGATGATTGGAAGACAACATTCAGTATCTCCACAGGATACTATGAATTCTTGGTCATGCACTTTGGTCTCACCAATGCCCCAGCAGTCTTAAAGGTGCTCATTAATAATGCCCTTTCCGATATGCCAAGGCAATTCGTCTATATCTTCCTGGATGACATCCTTGGCTTTTCCCATTCCAAGGCTGAGCAAACCAGTTGTTTCAGAAGGCTGCAAGAGAAGTGTTTGTTCATTAAAGCAAATAAATGTGAGTCTGTTTCCTTTTTGGGGTTGATCATTTCATCCAAGCATAGGGATGCATCAGCAGAAGGACAAAGTGGTGCTAGATTATCCCACATCTGATTCCAGGAGGGGGCTCCATTACCTCCTTACGTTTGCTCATTTTTATGTTGATTCATCTGAAACTATGGTGCAATTGCGCTCCACTCACTGCTGTCACCTCTTCAGTCAGAAAGTTTGATTAGACCACGGCTGCTGGCCGAGCCTTCCAGAGGCTAAAAGACTGGTTTACAACAGCTCCAATCCTGATCCAACCTGATCCTGCTTGCTGATTTTTAGTGAATGCGGAATCCTCTGATGTCATCGTTGATTCGTTCATGTCTACAGTTTCTGCAGTTAAAAACAAATTTCATACCTGGGTTTTCTACTCCCACTGTTTAACATCTGCAGAATACAAATATTGCATGGGGAATTGCAAGCACCTGGCTGTCAATAGTGGCCTGGAAGAGTGGCTGCACTGGCTTGAGGTTATGGTAATCCTGATCCTTGTATTGACTGACCATAGGAACTTAAAATTTCTCTGTTCTGCCAAGCATCTAAACCCATGCCAAGCACGGTGGTCCTTGTTTTTTGCCTGCTTCATTTTCTGCCTATTATATTGGTCTGGAGCCAAGAACAAGAAGTCTGATACGCTCCCTAGATCCCTAGTCACACATTATCTGAGGAAGCCAAAGAGGAGAATATCATTGCTGGGCAGTGGCAGTACTATGAAAAATTGAGACTGTGGTTTGATCTGTTGCCCGTAGATACTGCTCACACTGCCGGTCTGCATGACTGCCTCCTTGTTCCTCAGTCAGTATGGTGTTGCAGTGGAGGCACTCTCCTCAGCTGACCTGTCACACAGGGGTCCCATGCACTGTAGCCCTTATCAGAGAACTATTTTTGTTGCCCTCCATGGGCAAGGATGCTTGCTTGCTCCATCTTTACAAAAAACAAGAAGTCCACCATAAACCTTTTCATTTTTCTGTATCGTCTGCCTGTTCCATATCAACCGTGGTTCGATATATGCTTGGATTTTGCCACCAGTCTGCCTCTATCCAAGGTTTAATACCATCCTTACTATTGTTGCCCAAGCTTTCTTCTGCCAAGGAAATAGCAGACCTTCTAGTCCAACATGTTTTCCAGCTCCATAGTCTATCCAGTGGCATCGTATCTGACCAAGATCTCCGTTAACCTCAAACTTCTGGAAAATTCTCCTGTGAGGCTTTCACCTTAGATGCACCTTTGTTCTGTGTGTCATGACATAAGTTGGGAACTCTGTTGTTGGGCCTTTGAATATGGCCCCTAACCATAAAGTACTCATACACATAACCCCATTTTCTCTCAAACCATCTCCACTTGCAACTCTATTAGCACTGATCCGCGTGCGTCCGTCAAAAAAAGAAACGTAATACGAGCCCAAGCACAAACCTATGTGAGTAATTCAAAATGTGCACTACTGTGTAGATCTTTAGGCTGGACCAGACAGAGGCTGGGGTGTGTGTAGGCTGAGCAAGGGACGACAACTCACAAAACTCCAAGCCCTCCTCCCACTTTCTGCCCAAGCGGGAAAGATGCGTCACCACTCTGGTTCAGTGTTTAAGTTTTCTTTTACTAAAAGGCAAAAATCTTCGCTTTCGGCAGGTGAAAACATCAGGAAATAAAACTTTGAGGGGAGATGGAAAACACATCCTCTGCTCATCAAGCGATCGCCCCTGATTCACCACTTTTCCTGAGCTACAGGTGTTTTTAATTCTTCTTTGGCCTCAGCCACACAACAGCAGCACCCATATCCCATCCAGTCCAGCTAAGGAATGACAAGCAAATTATGTCAGTGTGCGCTGGCCTGTCAACTATTATCTATGCCACCTTATCATAGCACGTGCTATCAATGGAACTTTTAACCAGGTTAATTAAAGGCTTAAAAATAAAGAAAAAAAGGAATATCTGCATAATACTCACAAAGTTTTTAGTTTTAATAGTGTATACTATTTTGGCTGGATGGTGCAATGGGTAGCTGTACCTCGCATTAAGAAGGTTGTTGGTTCAAATCTGGCCCGGGGCCTTTCTGTGCGGAGTTTGCATGTTCTCGCCGTGCTTTTGTGGGATTCCTCTGGGTACCCTAGTTTCCTCCCACAAGCCATTAACATGCATGCCAGGCTAATTAGAGACTAAATTGCCCATAGGTGTGAATGGTCTGTGAATGTTCCATGTGGAACAGATAAAAGCCTAATCACATGTCTTTTCGCATGGCCGCCGACCCCCGACATGGGACCGCACTCTGTCTGCTTTGGCTGTCGGTTTTACCAGCATAGATGTTGTTACTCTGAAAAATTCACAGCTGTATCATTAGAAATAAAAAGAAATTAGAATGGTATTATTTCTTTAATTATTCTGTCTTTTGGCTATGCTGTTAATGTAACGGCAGTTTTAATTTCTTAATTCTATACAAGTAGCCAAATGTTTCAATTTCTTAAATTTGGGAGCTGCTAAATAAACAATTTTTCCACATATTTTGCTGAACACATGAAACAATTAGGATTGCAAACATCTTATTTCTCAGTTACAGAGCCACTGTGCATGTACTCAATTTGAGCTCGATTTACTAGATTAAATTAATGATTCAATGAGGTCCATCTGCCATGCAAACCTCGCAGACAAGGCTGAATACCAGTATTGGATGAGCATGTCCTTCGAGCCCTCAGACAACACTGTGAGGGCCTGTATTATTGAAATGGGGTCATAAATACTTCAGAAGACGTGTGTGAGTGAACAGAGTATGATCAAATGCAAATTTAGACTACTTTGCAAAGATGAAGCTTTATATGAATACCATTCGAAGCGCTGCCAACTTCTCTCCGCTCAAACTCATCAGAAAATGACTAACAAACAATTGGAAATGTGCTGTCATCTGGCCAGTCCATCTTTGGAACTGCCAAGATCCACACGTATTATAATGGCATAGCTACATAGACAGAGGCCAGGAAGACTAGCTGGTGCCATTGGTATCAGCTAATGGGGATCCTTTTAATAAACAGTAAACGATAAAAAATAAATGGGTACTGTCTGCAGCCCGGGTCTGCCGACCATTAAAAACATTTGGTGGATAATGAAGTGCAAAATATGTCAACAGAGACCCCAGACTGCCGACCAACTTAATTTCTATATCAGGCGAGAATTGCAACAAATTATTATGATAAAATGTGTCATTAAATGGAGAGGTGATATCACACAGTAGTTGACATGAACATGTAACTTCATTGGAATGTGTTGCAGACTACATACTTTCAGTCTAGCTATTATTTTCAATAAAAAATAATGGTGATGTGGTACAACATTACTCACTTTGTATATTTTTCAGCTGAACACAGGTTTGAAAGGGATTAGCAAATTACATTTTAGACATTTTCCCAATTCTTCTGGAATCAAGTAATAATATCACATAAATTAGATGATCATATGGCATGAAGTGTTGTTTAATATTTTACGCAATTTCATTTAATTCATAAATCAGTTTCTCATCGAGTTAAGCAGTTGTGGTTGGTTCATTTCGCAATCACTTCGATGATGTTGTTTCTCTCGAGAACGTCCACTAACATAACTTCTTTAACAGGTGACTATAATACTCTGGGGATCAAAAGATTGCACAAACTTAAATGAAAACTCTTTTTTTGACTAACTTCTAATCTCTCTCTGAAGTTTTCCTACTTGCGTTTTCTTTATTTATTTTTTCGTGAGACTGTGCGCACACCTTTAATGAAATGCTTAGCCATTATATATTTGCCACTGAATACTGACCGTTGCCTTAGAAGGAACAGCATTTATAAATATTTCAAAAATGCTATTATCTACCAGAAATTGCATCATAGTGGGATAGAAAGAAGCACACAAAAAGGTACCGCTTAAGCCCACTGTTTCTCTCGTGTAACTCTGTCTGAAATTACTAAACAAAGACGAAGCACAATATTTTAAATAGTGCTACTCATCCGGTGAAGAGATTTCAATTTTTATTTGTAAACCTGATGAGTCTCACAATTTAATCTCAATTCTATTTCCATTATCTGGATCATTTTTCTTGGTCAAATAGCAAGAACAATTTTATTGACACAAGCAGGCGAATGAATTGTAAACCCAACAGTAAAATTGCAAGTCAATTTCTTATAGTTGCTATTTCTCGTTCATAATGAACCATTATTTGTGTAAAACGAACAGGTTGAGTCTTTTAGCAGTTTCATGAAACATGTCCTGTCTATACAGTTTGCTGCAATGACAAAGTAGAGAGAAACAACAATCTATCTTCTTGCCAATATAAGATCCAGCATGCCCTGGGGGCGGGGGACGGGGGGGTCTGTGTTCCACTGTATTCAAAGATGAGTCCTACTATTAGAGCACCATTGAAACCATATTTATAGGAAATATGCCAACAGACTAAATTATGAGGCGTGACTCCATCTTAAATGAAAAATGTAAAACTTGTAATATATAAATAATTACATCACATACATATAAAAATGGAGCTGGGAGGAAATCAGGGACCTTCCCTCTCCAAATCAATCTGCTTTGTTGCAGTAGTCCTGATGGTGATGAGATAATGATGCACTTAACCACACAATTTACCCAGCAACTTGTTTCCTGCTCCTAATTCCAGGGTTGGTGCTCGGGGGCCCTGGTTGGGGAGGGGGGGTGCTTTTGCCACATGTGATTGACAGCCATTAGGACCAGACATCACACTGGCCAATACAGTGAAAACATGCTGTTATCAAACATCCCCAGAGCAGCTAGCGAGGGCCATCGCACCTCACTGTCACCAGCGGTTTCACTGTCATCTTTCCAGAGCTCTAAGGTGGCCCTTGAAGGACCGTCTTGTAAGATAATGGTATTCACCTGCGGCCAGCATTTGCCTGGAGCAAAACACAAGTGTGTTTAGACAAAGGACTTGAGGAGTCTCGTGACATAAGGTCAAGCTCATTTCAATGGAATTCGACCCCAAGTTTCGGTCACAGGTCAAGGGGAGAAAATATGGGCGATAGATAGGCAGATTTTCATCAAAACACAAGGGGAAATAAGTCTTCGTGTTTCTGCAGCCAGGAATTGGCGCAGTAGTGGGCAAGTCATAAAATGCTCCAGTTATTCAGCGGAATCTGAATGTTCTTTGCTTGGCCCTTGGACCCTATTGTTAGCCTGACAGGAAGAGTTGTGGGTGAAATCTGTGCGTAGCCCCATAGAGACACTGTGATCACCAGACAAACTCAAGGCCCAACCCTGCCCTGCTACTGACCCATGTTTATCACCCCTGACTGCTCTCCTGAAACCAAAGAGGGGACTGTCCCACTTCAACTGCCTCAAGACAGTGCTTAAATCCCCAAATCAGGGAATACCCTGCCCTCAGACTCCTCCCTGCCTTCACAAGATTAAAAACCGCAGGAAGTTATGGAGGGAAAATGATGGGATGACGCCGTCTTCGCATGCATAAACCTTTCTTCTGCCCCAGGATCAGCCTTTTGAGTTCTAATTATTTATATCATTGTAATGATAATGACAAAAAAAACCTGTTTAAGAGGGTGATGAGATTGTCACTTAAAGTCTTAATCGATGATTAGATCTTAATTTAATTGTAGCTGTTTTAGCGATGTGGAATGTAATATCTACATCGTACCAGCTGAGAGCATCAGCTGAATGTATTAACGGTGAAACTTTACAGAAAAACGGTTTCAGGCTTGAGCAGTATTTTGGGTGTGAAAACAAATAAGAGAATGCACACTGTCAAAAAAATAACCCAAGTACAAAATACAGTCACTGGGAAGGCCATAAATTAGAATAAATTGTGGGGGTAAAAACTCAATCAAAATATATGGTCACAATACAATTTATGTGTTTACGACTGTAAAAGTAGAATAAAACTTTAAGGGTCAGATTCACTTGCAAATATTTGCAATGCAGAAATATTTACTGTATTGCAACCTCTCATACAGTTACAGAGGTAAACACATCAAAGACTGAATTTTACTCTCTTTTAAACAATTTTTGACATGATGGGTTTTCAACAACACAGGATAATTAAATGTATATTTTTTAGAAATTTATTACACACCTGTGGAGATCCGAATATGGAAGGGATATTAGCATGGATAGAATCATGGAAATATTGTAAAAAAAAAAAATTCCAGAAATTAGAGTGAAACCACCTTTAAAGTAATTATAAAAATGTTGTTGTTGTTGTTGGTCTTGTTCTTCTTCTTCCTATTATTATTATTATTATTATAGATGCGCGTAGCACATTGGCGGATATTCTTTGGCAGTTATTGTGTCGGCTATCACTGCCTGCATTTAGAATTCTAAAAAATATGCTGAAGGCAGGGAGTCACAGATAATGTCAGCTTTAGAAAATCTCACGCAAAACTTGATCATAGTAATATGCATTCTTTTGCCAGTTGTAATGCCTTCATTTTGGATTCAAACACAGTGCTATGAAAAAGTATTTGCCCCCTTCCTGATTTCTTATTTCTTTGCATATTTGTCACATTTAAATGTTTCAGATCATCAAACAAATTTTAATATAAAACAAAGATACCCCGAGCAAATGCAAAATGTTTGTAAATCAGTTTTTAAATGATGATTTAATTTATTAAGCAAAAAAAGCTATCCAAACCTACCTGGTCCTATGTGAAAAGTTATCCCCCCCCTTGTGATATCATGAATTAACTGTGATTGGCCACTTTTTTTTTTTTCGAGTTCAATGATTACTACCAGATCTGTTGAATCAAGAAAATCACTTAAGTAGAACCTGTGAAAAGTGAAGTTGGCTAAAAGATCTCAAAAAGCAACACATCATGGCACGATCTAAAGAAATTTAAGAACAGATGAGAAACAAAGCCATTGACATCTATTTGTCTGGCAAGGCTTACAAAGCCATTTCTAAGGGTTTGGGACTCCAGCGAATCACTGTGAGAGCCATTATCCACAAATGGAGAAAACGTGGAACAGTGTTGAACCTTCCCAGGAGTGGCCGGCCGACCAAAATTACTCCAAGAGCGCATTGACTGCTCATCCAGGAGGTCACAAAATAACCCAGAATAGCATCTAAAGAACTGCAGGCTTCACTTGCCTCAGTTAAAGTCAGTGTTCATCATTCATCATAATGACAAAGACACTGGGCAAAAATGGCATCCATGGGAGAGTTCCAAGGTGAAAACCACTGCTGGCTAAAAAGAACACAAAGGCTCGTCTCACATTTGCCAAAAAACATCTTGATGATCCTCAAGACTTTCCGGAAAATATTCTGTGGACTGACGGGACGAAAGTCGAACTTTTTGGAAGGTGTGGGTTCCGTTACATCTGGCGTAAAACTAATACAGCATTTCATAAAAAGACCATTATACCAACAGTCAGACATTGTGGTGGTAGTGTGATGGACTGGGCCTGCTTTGCAGCTTCAGAACCTGGGCGACTTGCTGTAATTGATGGAACTATGAATTCTGCTCTTTGCAGAAAGTTGGAAAGTCCTGAAGGAGACTGTCTGACCATCAGTTTGTGATGTCAAGCTCAAACACACTTGGATTATGCTGCAGGACCATGATCTGAAACACACCAGCAAGTCCACCTCTTAATGGCTTAAAAAACCAAAATTAATGTTTTGTTGTGGCCTAGTCAAAGTCCGATTGAGATGCTGTAGCATGACCTTAAACAGGCCGTTCATGTTCGAAAACCTTCCAATATGAATGAATTAAAACAATTCTGCAAAGAAGAGTGGGCCCACATTCCTTCACAGCGAATGTGAAAGACTCATTGCTAGTTATTGCAAATGCCTGATTGCAGTTGTTGTCGCTTAAGGTGACACGACCAGTTATTAGATTTAGGGGTGCAATTACTTTTTCACATGGGGCCAGGTCGGTTTGGATAGCATCCTCCCTCAATGAATGAAATCATTATTTAAAAACTGCATTTTGTATTTACTCCAGTAACCTTTGTCTAATATTAACATTTGTTTGACGATCTGAAACATTTAAGTGTGACAAATATGCCACAAAAAAAGAAATCAAGTAGGGGACAAATACTTTTTCACAGCACTGTATAAGATAGGAATACAAAGGGTACAACACAAAGAGTAGAAGAGCTATGCTTTCATTGTTTTAGGGGTGACTCAAATTTGGTTAAGTTTACCATTTACAACGAATAAACCCTGTTGACACTTAGGCATCCTAGTTATCATTGTGAATCACGATGGAAAATTCACAAATGAAGCCGAACAGATGCAGTTCTACCCGTGTGCTGTATGCCGTCATCTTCCTGTGGGAGAACTGAACTTAGCCAATTACTCTCCAGCTAATCAGCCTGTTTTGGGTCCTCTGCGCATTCAGTGGTACTTCACAGTATAAACAATTCACTTACGAGACACAGAAAGGGGCTAATCAGTGGAATTATTGTTTTGCTGCTCCAATTTACTGGCACCGAGTTCCTCACTGATTGGGATGAAAATGTTCTATTGTGTGTTGAGTTCATGTTTGAACTGTGATCAAAAATGACATGAAATAAATGGAAGACTGGTTGAGACAAACCAAAAAGCATAATATCAGAAATGGGGTTTTGAGCTACAATATGAAGTATCAAGCGGTAAGTCATAAATACACATCCAAAATGCAACTGGCTGTGATAAAGTTGAGGAGAGACATTTTAATCAGGACATTGCGGACACTCGACAGCTTCATTGGCCTTCGCATTAACCATAGACGTTCACAGGTGCATGTCAGTAGGAGGTATGGCCAAAACAGCATTTGGATGCTCAGTGGATGGTGATGGTTTCATCTGGAATTAACTGAATGCACAGAGAAGGTGCTCTCGGTGATCGATGCTTTCCTATCTGGATTTGGAGCCAGGAACATCGTGCGGAGCAAAAATTCGATTGAAGAACATGTCTGTATTACAGAGGCCTGATCAGTAAGTCCACAATCGGAAACCAGAAAATTGGACAATCCGAACGTGTGAAAAACCACGGCTAGGATAACCAGTAGTGCCTGGTAAACAGTAATCAATCCTCCAGGCAAAAGTATGGGACACCAATCCGAGAGCTAGGTCCAAAATTACAAACAGGATTAAAGCATTTATATGTACCGCGGAATAGAGAGCAGAATGTCAGGAGAGACAGCGCACAAACAAGAGCACAATCTGGCAGGGAGCACATGCACAAGCAGGGGTATAAATACACAGGCTAATGAGCCATAAAAAAGGAACAGGTGTACAGGGTCTGGAAACCAGCAGTCACCATGACAACGCTCAAAATGGCGGGAACAAGAACAAAGGAGCACACAGGGAGCCAAACAAAAACAAAAGCACATGGCAGCCAAGATGGCCGCCACTACGGAAACACAAGAGGGACACAACACATAGGAATGGCACTGGCAATAATTCAGACTGTCACAAGGAGGACAGGGCACAGGACATGACTCTTTCCACGTTCTGTTTAAAGTGTATGTGACATGAATCTTTTTTTTTTATATATATATATTTGTTTCTGTGATATGTGTATAAAAGTCTTCTGGCAGTAAAACATTTCTAAAATTTAATTTAGTATGTTTCTGGCATTCAAATATACTGCTATTTTTTTTTTTTTTTAAATTTTGGCATCAAATCTGGAATGCCCAATTAGGGATCTATGTACAAGACTTGCTCATATGCGACCCCTTGCTGCCAACTCAGGAGAGTGAAGACTGGTCGCGGCTCTCCTCCAAAGCACGTGCCTGTCAGCCACTGCTTCTGTACACTCATTGGTTGAATCCTCGCAAGTTCAGAACGAGGGCGGAGCATACATTAACATGAACAAGCTAAGAATCCTCCGGACGAGTGCCCGGCTGGCCAGCAGGAGGCCCTTAAGTAACGAACGAAACAGCCATTTTTATTACCCCTCAGCCGTCAAGGCTGACGGGGTATTGCTATCCTTCATGAGGTTGGGCGGGCGGGCGGTCGGGCGGCGGGCGGGCGGGCGTCTCCAAAAACTTCGACATCGGGCTATTCCGTGCATTGCAGGCCTATTTTATACCCTTCCCGACAGACCCTTCCCAGTTTGTATCCCTGTAGCACAATGGCCATATTGGCGCTACTCTGAAAAAGCTGTCAAACACTGCTAGTTGGTACGACCGGGGCTCGAACCCGCGTCATGTTATTCACCTCTGCTTCTCAATGTGATGCTTTAACCAAGTGAGCTATACAACAGCTCAACATACTGCTATTTTGACTTGAAATTTGTCGCTAGGACACATATCACATGATTTAATTTTCTGAGGTCAGTTTATTTGACTCACTGTAAAACATGGCAGAGAGCAAGAGGAAGGCAGTGCAGAAAAGGGGCCGATATTATGTGGCTGGAGCGCCGAACAATCAGAGTTGTACAAATAAGTTTTACACAGTGGGCTTATTAATGTGTGTGTTTTCCATCCCACTTCGAGGGCAAAAATTTGTTTTTGTCATTTCTAAAAAAATGTTTGTTTATTGTAGATTTCAAATAACCAAAAAAAGGAAAGACATCTGTGTCATGTACACTTTAAAGAACATCTCAAAGAATCAGCTGCGGCCTTGCCATCCTTATTTTGTTTCTACACATAGCTTTCTATACATTGTTACTCCGTTATTCTGTTAGACTGAATATTCATCGTAATTCAAATACTGTATACACTAACCATTCTCAAGTAACAAAACTTTGCGTCTACTGTATCTCACTGCCATGTTTCTATTCAATTTGAATAAGCTATTTGATAATTAACAATATAAGTTGAAGTCTTAATAATAAATGTACCCAAAAGTATAACCTGAAAGTGCAATAATTTTCCATTGTGCCTTTTACTGCCAAAGAAAGATACAAATGAATTAGAAAGTATGTTCTATTGGCTAGGGTTACAACTGCATTACATAAAGCAGCTTTCAGCAGATCATTGTATCTCTCTGACGACGCTAGTCTAGAGATACTATGGTTTAGTTCCGGGGCCACCACTGCCATCACGCCCGCAGCCGCCATGACAACAGAGATTTTCTGTTTCAGGCTCTGGAAGCGACAATTATTACATTATTATTATTTTCTAATTTTGCCCAGACGAAGTTATTTATTTGACAATGCTCATGACCAATTTTCAGCAATTTTGGACGTCCAATATGGCTGCCAGAGGCCATTTCGTCTGAAATTTGGGGATCGGGGAGATACACGACTCGGTCCCTGTGCCGACTGAGTGATCTAGTTTAATTTATTGAGGGTGCCAATGTAAAAAAAAATTGCCACCCCCAACATAATAACTAGTCATTTCACCATTGATGGTAACAACTGCAATCGAACACTTGCGATAATTGGCACCGTCTTTTACATTGTTGTGGAGGAATTTTGCCCCCCTCGCTTTCGCAGAATTGTTTTAATTCAGCCACATTGGAAGGTCTTTGAGCATGAACTACCTGATTAAAGTCATGCCAGAGCTGCTCACTTGAATTCAGGACTTTGACTCGGCCACTCCAAAACATTCAGTCTGTTTCTTTTAAGCCATTCAGAGGACTTGCTTGTGCACATTTGGATCATTGTCCTGCAGCATTACCCGACTGCACTTAAAGTTCTAAGCCACAAACTGATGGCTGGACATTCTGCCTCAGGATTTTCTGGCAGATTTCTCGGTTCCATCAATTATGGCAAGCCGCCCAGGTCCTAAAGCGGCAAAGCAGCCCCAGACCATCAAACTTCGGCCACTGCGTTTGACAGTTGCCATGATGTTTATAGTTGAATGCTGTATTAGCTTTACATCAGATGTAATGAGGCCGATGCCTTCCAAAAAGTTTCACTTTTGACTCAACAATCCATGGTCTTTGGGGTCATCAAGACGTTTCTTGGACAATATGAGATGAGCCTTTTGTTCTTTTTGGCCAGCAGTGGCTTTCCCATGGATACCATTTTTGCTGAGCCTCTCTCTCTTATTGTGGAATAGTGAACACAGACCTTAACCATTTAACTGCCCGCTCAACCCTTTTGGCAGAGCACATTTTGAGTCACTATTTCTAATTGAAAGATGTCTTGAACTTAACAGTTCAGATTTTTTTCAGCATTACAAACTGCAAATGATTATTGCACAAGGCTTCATCAGGCTAGGTTTAACACATCGCTCAAATAAATACAGCTACTCAAACTGTGCTTGACTAAAAAGGAGCTGGCTGTTAAAGGGTTAAGTGACTCCAGTGAGGACTGCAGCCCTGTAGATGTTAGTCTGGGCTCTTTTTTGATCTCCTGGATGGGTTATTGATGCATTTTTCGAGGAATTTTGGTAAACCGGCCACTCCTGGGAACTCCTCCACTTCTGCGTTCAAAATTTTCTCCATTTGTTGATAATGGCTCTCACCCTAGTTTGCTGGAGTCCCACAGCCTTAGAAATGGCTTTGTAATTCTTTCAATGCTGATAGATTTCGGCGATTTTGTTTCTCTTCTGTTCTTGAATTTCTTTAGATTGCAGCATCATGTGCCGTTTTCTTCTTGCTTCACATTGCCAGACAGGTTCTATCTAAGTGATATTTAGATTCAGCAGGGCTGGCAGTCATCATGTCTGGGTCTATCTAGTGAAATTGAACCTAATTATTGATTACATTTGTTTAATTGGTTGATTTAATAACTAAGGCGGCAGTCAGATTTTCGCATAGGGCTGGGTAGGGTTGGATGCTTTTTTTTTTCAATAAATGAAATCAGAATTTACAGTAAAAAACTGCATTTGTATTTACTTGGGTTATTTTTGTCTCGTATGAAAATTAATTTGATGGTCTGAAACTTTTAAATGTGGGAAATATGCAATGATAGAAGAAATCAAGAAGGGGGGCAAATACTTTTTCACTGCACTGTATCATTCATCCTGACAGACTTCGCTTCCACCACTGGCAGGACACAATGAACATCACTCAGGCAAATTATAGATCCTGCCGCCTGGCAGCTTCCTGTACATGTTTTTACATGCAGACCCAAGGAAACAAATTCCCATCTCTGCTTTTAAAAGGTCCCAAGCTTACAAACTGGCAATTTACCAGGTACTGAATGTCATAAAGGCCACTTTGCTAAACTCAAGTAAGGGCAGGTATGCTACATACCCTTAACCCCCCCCCCCCCCCCCCCCCCACACACACACACACACACACAAACAGACTCTTTCCCATCCCCACACATACCAGCTCATTTTCCTCTGAGGGATTTATCAATTTCCGAGGTTTCCCCAAAATAAACAGGTAAAATACCGCTTTTATGTATGAAAAATGAAACTAGTTCTTTTCTAAACCAAATGATTTTGAATGAATGGGAAAATTGATCATTTGCATCCAAGCAATAACACATTTATATGAAAATCACATTTATTTTGGTTATAAAATCTAGAATTATAAATATTTTCTTTAATTTTCGCGTAATTGCATTAGATTCTCGCTCGTCTGAATTTCCGGGGGGGGGGGAGGAACATTAGCCTGGTGCCAGCCGTAATTTAACACACAAACAGAAAGCAAAATGTACTTCTTTTCACATTTGAGCCACTTACAGACATAAATTACATTTGAAAATATGAAGAATTTCTCTCTAATGCACCAGTCCACATTTTAATCTGACACGGTTTCTCATAAGCCATATTTTATTTAAGTCATACGCACAATTATTTAAAGAGAGAATAGATCAATTAATCTGGCCTGCAGAGATAACCTTTCCAACTCGCTGGAGGTTTATAAGTCGAATGAATGAATATACCTGGGTGGCTTCAGATTTCATTAGCTCTGCAAACATTGAAGGTGTTCATCCTCTTTTCATTTTCCTCTCTATTTTTAATGTTTTTTTTTTCTCCCGGTGGGTCTGCGCGCTCCCTGATTGAAAAGAGTGGCTGTGTGCCCTCTTCTGTTGTCCCACATCTTTCAGGGAACAAACCTTTTTAGATCTTTAACTACCACAGGAGTGCTGATTGCACAGGCTCCCTTTTCCTAACCGACGGCCACCTGAACAATGATGTGTTCAGCTTTTAGCCCTTCAAGCCTTTGAAAGGTGAATCATTTTGTAGTTTGGTACCAGATCTCCATAGCAACTTCTCTTTGAGAGGTTTAGAATCACCATCCAGTAATTCTATGATCATCAAGCCCTACCAGCCCCAGCAGTTCTTTTCACAGCAGATGAGGCTGGGAAGCCTGGGGAAAATTCGACAGTCTATTTCAGGCAATTCATCCGGCGGGCCATTAGAATTCAAAATATTTCAACCTTCAATCACCAAGCACATTATTTGGACCTGTACTGATCCTCGTTCAAGACAAGCAGGCGTTTCAGTCTAATCACTCCAGATGAGTAGATACAGACAAAAAAAAAGCCCCTCTTCATTCTGAAGGAATCAAAATGCTCATTTTAACTGCGTGATCATTTTGTGCCAGACCCCACAAACACACCTAGGGAGTTTTTCTTGAAAACAGGGCGTAAGCACTGAAAGGTCAACTCTGCCTCTGTAATAATCTCGTAGCCTGTCACAATATGCAAGGCACTGAGATCAGTTAGACCTGACAGCTGTCGGAAAAGTCTGAGCTTTGATGGTAATGAAGCCATTGGGGCCTATTTATGTCAACTACCACTGTTCCAAGTGTAAAATTGCGCCAGACTTGAGTGTTTACAACCCCAAATCAGAAGAAGTTGGGATGGTATGTTAAATTAGAATTAAAACTGAAAGTAGTGATTTCTACATTATTACCTCCTCTAAGGGGGTGATGTTCTCACCCGTTTGTTTGTTTGTTTGTCTGTCTGTCTGTCTGTCAACCGGATAACTCAAAAAGTTATGAACAGATTTGGCGCGAAATTTGGTTGGATAGTTGTTGGAAGTCTGAGGATGAGTTGATTCAATTTTGGAAGTGATGCGGAACATATGGTTTGAATATTTCTCTCAAATAAGTGTGATGTAGCTTCGGTGAAGTACTGCAACCAGCAGATATGGAATATGGATGAGACACTGTCCTGCAATATGAAAAAAAGGCTTTTTTAATGTCAAATCTACTGAAGGGAAAACCTAAGTGAAAAAGTTAAGAGATGAAGGGGTTATTGGTGCCATGACAGAGGACACTGAGCTTTAGACAGTATGGCAGTCGGCTGCGAAGTAGTTTTGACTTTGCTTGATTTCAAGTTTCAAGTTCTTTGTGCAAAAAAAGGAAGAGTTTGTGTAACTAGTAGGATTTGAAGTTGTGCAAACTTCACAAGGCTTTGCAGCTGGTTGTCTTACATTTTTATAAATATGTTCAACTTTTTTACAGTGCGAACACTTACTGTATGGCGTACTTTTTGCTGTATAAAGTTTTAGCTGGCATTTGTAGACATAATTACATACTGCAGTTCTTAACAAAGGTTTGCCAAAGTAATCCTGAGCCCGTGTGGATTATTTCACCGAACGGTTCTTCATGCAGTGCCTTCTGAGTGAGCATTGATCACGGGATTCATCTTAGACCTGCTCCCTTGCTCTTTATGCAGAGACATTCCTCCAGATTCCTTGAATCGTTTTATTATTTTATGTCCCCTAGAGGGTGAAATATCAAAATCACTCCTTTATTATTTTTAAACCTTTCAGTGATTTATTTGCGCATTTATGGGCAAATTGGCAATCCTCGACCAATCTTTGCTCTTGATGGATCAGACCTTTCCAAAATGCTGCCTTTGTACCTAATCATGAGTACAATCACCGCAGTTTCAAATCACATTGTTAATCAAATTATTTTTAATCACATTACTAAAGCTACATTGCTAAACTACCCTTGTCTCAATTTTTTTTTTTTTGGAATTGACTGTAGGCCTTAATGGCAGGAATGGATGCACATTTACGAATTAAATAAAGTCGGCGAAACAAAACATTAAGGGGCCCGATATTCCTGCGTGCATGACGACTGAGGATAAATGCATAGGCTGATCATTACGCTTATTCCTGTTTTCCTTCAGCAGTAAAGACATACTAGTATTTTTCCTCGAGTGCTACATGTATCTGGGCAGAGAGACAAATATCGAAGGCATAGTTATATTGCAAAGGGTGCTGGTCACGTAAATTAGATGACAGCCGTGGGCATGTTATTTAAAAGAATTAAAAGTAATTTGTGGTATATATAATTCCATTAGTGGTCCGTCAGCAGTAACAAAGGCCTTCGATGACCTCGCCTTGCAATACTTAACTACCTAATCCAGTCCCAGGTAGTTCGCCTGATTACCATCAGTGCAGTTCTGCTGCTCTATTGGAGCAGCCGAGCCAATATCTTGGCTACTGAGTCGCTGGTGCTTTAAACATCTGACAGTGGGCGATTGCAAAAAGCAGACAACCTAAGACTTGCTGGAACAATGTCTAAATTGAAGCACAAACCTATTCCTGATTTCACCACCTGGGTGTGGAAAAAAGAAATAATCCGTCTGTATTTAACGGAAATAATATAAATAATGTATAATGATTGTATCATAAATTTGTATTACTTGCAGGTAGTCCGCATCCTTGGGGACCAACATATCTTCCAGATGATTGCACATCACAATCCTATGTTCATGAAATAAAGACAGTGGTTGATATATTGCTATTTTATTTTTGTTTATGTTTTTCCATGTCTTTGAAGGCATGTCTTTGAAGCCCGTGTATGAGAGATCTTTGGCTTAAACGTAATATACTGCGAGACTATTGTCGGGCGTGCAAATATGGTGGCACAGCTTCTTTAACATTATGACGTCAACAGATATTGAGTAATTCTGTTCAGATTAGTGATTGGAATGCCTATCATCGCTCATGTCTACGAGGCCACTGATGTTCTACAAAATATTCGGCCATTTCATTCAAGTTCAGACAAATTCTTTTAGAGGTCCACCGATTCACCAGAAAAGACACCGACGTTGGTCCGACGTAGTTTTTAGCGGCCTTGGTCCATGAGACTACCGCCAAGTCAAAGCCTGAATTTAACCATGGAGTCTGTGTGCTACTTCACACAGCCTCCGTCACCCTACTGCAAGTTTATATAAGGGCCTGGGTGAATAATATCCAGGACTTTTCATGCCATCTCAACCTTTTCAAAGTTGGGTTTTAAGATCCTGATTTTTATTGTTTTTTTTTTTTTGGTATAAACCTTGTTTACACTTTGATACAGCCACTTCTCAATTTAGACTGGCAAACTGCCAGGGCAACAGTGTCTTCAGCACAAATCTGCAAACCTCCATGTTTACCATAAAAGCATTGAAGTCATAAAGCCTTTGGGGGAAAAAAAACAAGCAAAATTGCATTCAGGGAGCTGAAATGAGCTTGTTCCTGTCGATGAACAGGCAATCATGGCAATAACAGAAGATTCTTTCATTGGCAGGACACTAACAAGACCCTTTCATGCTTTTATGAGTCATGAGGGATGTTTTTACCTCCTTTCAGAGGTACACTGTGAAGCGACCCAGGCTGCTAGAGACTGTATTACACTCTGCTTACATAGTGCTAGTGACAGTGAAAATATAATTTTAAAAAACTTCATTTGTTAATTTATTTTATACGTAAAATGCAACACAAAGTTAAATACAGACATTATTTGCAAGAGGGTATCGAGGTGGCTGTAGTATAATCAAAACTATTTCCCTGCTGTCAAATGTCATATGAGGTCCACCAATAATTTCCATTGAAAAATTATGAAAAGGCATCAATTCATCTTTTGCTTTAGTGTTAAGATTTTCCTTCAATGACAATAAGAAGCCAAACCAAACCACAAAATTCAGCTCCGGACGAAGTAGAGTCCGTATGGTTTTTGCGATGTTGCGTGCAGAGGTCATATTAGAGGAGTAAGAATGACAATATATTTTTGAGAATTGAATTGGATGGCACCAGGGCTGTATTAGAAAGCACTAGGATTGGAGCTGAGACAGACACTGTTTATCAAAAGAGTCAAATGTAGGAACCTTTGGCCTCTCATGACAGCCATATAGGATTGACCACAATGGATTACAGGATAGTTGAAGGTAGAGAGTTCTGAAGCGCAGGTGACAGAACAGAATAGAGATTTTTCCAGAAGCTTCCCCTGAAATGCTCTGTCAAAGTGCAACAAAAGGTAGAACTATAAAAGGAGGTGCAATTAACCAGCAGGGAAGACTGTCGCCTTTCGGGGTCTGCGGTTTGAAGTTCTCATCTACTTCCTCAGGTGAGGGGGCTTATGCATCATGGCCAACCATTGATATGAACAGCACTGGTTTTTTATTGATTCATTGTAGAAATTTAATGTATTGGTAAATTTCCATTCAGTAATCCTGTCATGTGAAGCCTCGAGATCCTTCTTTAATGCTTTTAAATCAGTTTAAACGTAAACATATTTTTTAGTTTTTAACTCTATCGTGGGTTTATTGACTGTACACTAAAAAATTCTAAGAGGCTAATAAGAGGAGGAAAGCAGTGTTCTGTTGTCATGTTGCTCCCCTGCAGAAGAACTGGTTTCACCAGTTTCTTTTTAATTGGCCTTTATTTTAATGGCGACGGGAGGCTGAAAAAATGCTGTCCTTGTTTTTGTAATTTAAGGTCAAGCCTGGCACTGGCTCGTGATCTTACAAGCTCTAACCTGAAATGTCTGGCACTACAAGAGTCGAAATTCTGCAGTATCAGAAACTGTGCTTTCGTTGCCGTATTTGAGCGTTTACTGAACCTGCGTCTAATTTTCACACAGGAAAATATCGCACTCATGCTCTTTCATTTATCATGTAATGCATTTGCGCTGAGCGTACCAGCATGTTCTGTCTGACCCTGGAGAATTATTGCAATTATGATGAAAAATCATGAAATCGCTAAGTGATGGCATCAATAATATTCCAAGCTGGATCTCCAAATACATTACCTCGCGAGTTTATGTTCTGCAGACGGATCTGTAAAGTACAGAGTGAATTACGTCCTCAGTCTTTACGGCGCTGCTTCTCACTTCAATCAGAAGTGATTGAATCTCTTCAGTCCCTGAATACCGTGCAGAAATTACCCATTGTGTCATCACATATCACATTGTTCAGAGTTAAATCAACTCTTAAAGTGACTATTTGGTTCTACTTTGGCAAGGCTGCACTATAAGACTCTGTAAGAGTTAATTTAACTCTTTAAGAAATTAAATAACTGTGAACATTTTGCTGTGCAGGGCTGAGGGTATTTAGTCCTTTATATGACTTGAAGCCTTGTCCGGTCAGGTGGGTGGCTGTGTACCAATGACACTTCAGTTTTCAGTATTCTGCCACAATGCAAAATTAGATCCGACACTGCTTACGTCAGTTAAGATTTTGTGAAGATTAACTGTTGGCTGAAGTTAAAATTATATACTGTGCTTCATATACGAGGACAATCATCAGTTGTAAAGAATCAATGTGGGCACGTGCGCTTACGGCACAGCTTCCTATGTTCCATAACATAATTAACCAAAGGCACAGGAAAGCTGTACAGAAGCCTATAGCTGAAGTAGACAGGGCTCACAGGAAGTCCCATAAATATTAAATTCCTGAACCTGTCAAGACGTCAGAAGTATGAAATCTGGAAATCGACAGGGTTGTCCTTATATGCCCGTGCCTGACAGTATGATGGGTAATTTTATTAACATAAATCCAGGTATTCAAGAATAATATCTACACACTATAGGTGAAGGACAGTAGAGTAAATTCTAAAAATGACAGCTTTTTTCTCATCAGCAAATTGTCAAGTTTGGCCCTGTGGTGCAGAGCCCAGAAAATCAACAGTGGAGTTTCTCTGAGCCCCAGGAATGTTCACAGCGACTTTTACCCAATGCCCGTCAGAAAGTGTTTGACTTATTGCATTTTTGAATGAGCGAAGTTTGGGCTAAAGGTGGTGCTACAGCAACAGTCAACATGTCACCGGAACCGTAGACCTGCTCTTTTACTCACCACCACATTTATAGGAAACTTCATCTGGCTCCCATTTGGAAATATAGTTTCACCTAATGGTGAGGCTACTCTAAAAAATAATACAGCCATCAAAATAATGAAAGACATTGGTTGCTGCAGCTCCACCCCCCACCCCCCCCCCATAAATAATTGATCATGATAATTTATTAAACATGAAGGCATCTACTAAATGTTTTTTAAAAAATAGCTAGGCACTGTTTATCACGCATGTCTACATTTGTGACAGGCTGTATAGAACTTACTCATCACTGTGCTTCATATACAAGGATTAAATGGCCTTCACTGAGCATTTGGAGGTGCGTGCGCAGGTTTGCTGTTATTTACAAGGTCCATGTCAGCATGTTCCCTTCTCATTCATGGTCTTGTCTCCACCAAGAGTCGAGAGAGAGAGAGAGGTAACGTCCTGAATTCAACAGTGGATAGAATGTTCCGGAACATAGCACTTCAGGCACAAGAGACAGCCACGGTCCCTCAATGACATCATTCCCAAGTAAAGCCGAGGCCGCCCCTGCGGTGCCATGGTACACAGATGATGCATATTGAGAAAGAACTCAGGAGAGCCACGTTTGGACTCATTTGAATGTGTGAGCTGAAATAGAGCAATGTGACCATAACAATGCCTTTGACCCGCAGCTAAAGAAATGCATCAACAGACAGAACTGTCTATGAGGAGACAGCGGCGTCATTACTAATTCATCTCACACCTTAAAGAGACCAGTTATGCAGTTTGGGTGTCTGTGTTTATTATTGTAAAGTAATGCAACTGGCCACCCCAAATGCCCTCTAAAGATCTCAGTCGGTGACTTCTTCCATGGATTTGCATTGCATCTAGCTACGACATTGGTAACTTTGCCTATGAGGGAAGGCACTCAACTTATGTGGGAGTCCACTCGTAACAATTCTGCTCCAGCAGTCGACTGCAGACCGTGCCAGGAAACTAAAGAGCAAAGCCTTGTTAAGGATGCCTCCTGGCCATCATATCTCATGGGATAACTGCTCCCACTTCCCCTTAGCCTGTCCGAGCTTGAGGTAAACCATCAATCATGCTTTGACTTAACCTGTAATACTGCTGACTCTTGATAAAAAGGCTTTGCAAAGTGAAAATAGGGATTATGACTGAGCTACTTGCAGAAAATAACATTATATAAGCTTGCTGACATGCTTTTGGTGTCAATTAGTCTCTTCTCAGAAGAAAGATACTGCCAGCACGACATAAAATCAGAAAATAACAAGAGCAGGCCATTCAGCCTAACAACAGTAACCTCATTTGAATGACTCCTATTATGTTCAGCACAAAATGCTTCACAGCGAGGAAGCAGCACCATAAAAAATCCATAATACCGTAAGTATATCTAAAGAAAAGATTAATTATCTGCAACCCCAACTCTGAAAAATATGGGACGGTATGAAAAATACATATAGAAACAGAAAGCAGAGCTCTGCGAATTTACTTGGACTTACAATATACTTAATTGCTGACAGTTTGATGACATTTACTGTTTTGTCCGGTCAATTTCATTTTATTTGCACATATAAATTTATTCCTGCCATTCAGGCCAGCAACATTTTATTCCAAAAAAGTTTGTAAGAGAGAAATTTAGGAAAAAATCTGAACGGTCATGAGATTTGAAACATCTGTCTGCAGGTGATTATTATTATTTGGAACAAAAACAACATTCAGGAAAGTTCTAGTCCGACAGGAGCAAAGATTGGCTGAGGGTTGCCAATTTTCCCAATAAACATGGGAGAAAATCATTGAATGGTTTAAAAACAGTGCTCCTCAAAGACAGATCAGTAGAGATTTGAATATTTCACCCTCGACGGCACAAAGAATAATTAAACGACATTAGCAATCTGGGGGACATTCTGTTCACAAGGTGCAAGGGCAAAAGCCAAAGCTGAAGATTCATGATGTATAATCACTCAGATGGCACTACATCGAGACCTGTCCTTAATTTATGAATTATATAAGCATATGGGCTCAGGATTATTCTGGTACATCTTTTTCAAATATTAAAATGCATAGTTACATCCACAAATGCCAGAGAAAACTTTACTGTGCAAAAACGAAACATTAAGTAAACTGTCTAGAAGTGAGAAGTTTGTTAACTTCTTTGGGTCTGTGGGCATCTGTAATGGACTATCACACAGTGGAAACATCGGTTTTGGTCAGGAAAATCAATAATTTGGGTCTTTTTTTTTTTTTTTGGAAGAAATGGAGCCTGTTTACTGTAGACCAAAACAGAAAAGGATCATCCAGACTGTTACCGACAGTAAGTTCCAAAGCCGCTCTGTCATAGTATCGGATTCTGTAACTTTGCAGGTGCTGGACTGGTTTGCCTTTAGTCCTGCTTGGTCCTCACTTGAGAATGTGTGGCACCAATTAAAATACAATAAAAAGACCCCATACTGTTACACACCTTCTGACAAAATTACACCTGAAACCCTTGATCAAGTTGTGTCTTCAGTCCCCAATAATTTTTGTGTTATCATAAAGATTGGCAACATTATAAAGCGGTAAATACCTTACAAAGTCATTTTGAAGTATGTTGTAAGCATCAAAATTGAAATATGTTTATTTTTAAAAAATCAATCAAATTCATGTGATGAAACATACTGTGCTGTTGTATAGTTTTCAACGTAGTACAGGTCAAAGATAATTTACAAATCATTGTTTTCAGTTCTAAGGTTAACACTTTTCCCGTCAGTGTATTCTTTAAATTTGCCTGCCACTGCCAGCATTTTTGATAATACTGTATACATCGATCTTTCGATACCTATTTTTGTCGGAAGATCCTTGACTGACTCCTCCCGCATAAAATGTTGATTGCCGGAATATCTCGTCAATGGTGGGAAATGGGTTAAAGGAGTAGTAGGTAACTTATATAAAAATAACTTTTTTTCGTATTTGCTGAAACAGTCACTCTATATTGACAGTAGTACATGAGACAGGTAATCTGGAAAAATAAAAAAGAGGTATATTTGACTCCCTCCTGTGCTTTAAATGGCATTGGTAAGAGTCCGCCATGCCAAAGCAAAATTAATTAATCAGGAGGAGTTTCTAATGCAGAGTCAATCACTTCTCATGCACGCGCTGTTCAGCCCCCCTCCCCCGCACGTGCGTTCTCCCTTATTCAAGACTATCATCCGCGGCCGATTCCTGGAGGAGCTTAAATCTGCAATTGAAGCACCTATTACTAAAACCCCATCAGTCACACTTGACTTGACTTGACTTGTGGGGTTTTAGTAATCTGTGCTTCAATTAGTAACTGTTTTGTGTTTTATATGATAAAAATAACTCCTTCAGCTATTCGTATTTCAAGTGGTCTGACAATAAATTTTGATCGCTCTATGGCAGGTGCGGAGACTGATAATGCAGGAACATGGAAATCTCTCCGTCTAGCTACGCCTCTAGTTCCTTATTTGTCAACAACTGCATAACAGTTCAACTAGCGGAAAAAAAGACCGAAGACACTCCCTGTAAAGTAGTCAACCAAGAAGGAGGTGGAGTTTGGGTTTAAAAATGGGATCCTGTGTTAGGAAGATCTGCTGGCATTGTGTTTGTGATAGATAGATAGATAGATAGATAGATAGATAGATAGATAGATAGATACTTTAATAATCTTTCACAGGTAATTGCAATTGTTACAGTAGCAGTACACTCATTCATTTCTCATACTCCGAGAATAGCTTAATGAGTAGCTTGAAAGTAGCTTGATGAGTAGCTTGAGAGTAGCTTAACGAGTAGCTTGATGAGTCGCTTGAGAGTAGCTTGATGAGTAGCTTGAGAGTAGCTTGATGAGTAGTTTAATGAGTAGATGAGTAGCTTGAGAGTAGCTTGATGAGTAGCTTGATGGCAAAGCATGTGCACCGGTCTGCGCATTTATCTACAGTGACCAGGCTACAGTTGTAATAATGTAAAGGCAATTCATCAGAGGACAGGTTGTTATACTTAGAAACTGTAACTCCAATAACCAGCGCCTACATGTGTTTGGTAGCCAAGTGTAGTGTTTAAGCTTTGTGTAGCCTGGCCTGGTGAGGAGGTGAAAATGATAAACCAAATCAAGCCAGGTCTTCAGCTTGGTAGCAAGCAGCTGGAAGGTGGACATTACCCTAGTGTGTGGGGATATGAATTATCGAGCTTAGGGAGGGGCGATTGGAGGGAGAGACGAAGCAGAGAGGTATTTATTATTAAAAATTTCTCTCTCTTGTGCTTTTCACCAATTACGATCTGCAGCTTTAATTTAACACACCTTGCCAACTTATTTGTGATTTGGGGTTTAACATCATTGACCTTGATGGAAATATTGAAGCTGCTCCTGTGTCTTTATGCTGCAAATTCCATCGAAGATCATTACACACACACAAGCACCACATGTATATTTGCCTTCCCTCTAATAGGCTAACTGCCATAATGTGCCAAAATCTGGTCATTAATAGCATCTAAAATTCTTCCTGAACCTTTCCTGGTCTGATCTTCATATTCCAGTCAACAGCAGGGTAATTTAAGTCACCCTTAATAATAGTCTCACAATTCGAATAAGCTTGCGCTATATTTTCAAAGAATGTTTCATTCACACAACCATCTGCTATCTGAGATGGTTAGTAGTGCTCTTCAATGATTAGACTATTCTCATATTCCCCAATGCAAATATGTTTTTAAGGTAAATATCCTTATTGGGAAATAGTTGCTCGACATCTGGGACAACACATTCTCATTCCGACTCGTCATACAGCGACATTACCTGATCAAGCTTCAATGTACTATGCAAAAGAAGGCTAGGGCTTAGGGGTTAGGGTTAGTTTTAAACTGGCATCAAATATGGATGCCCGAAGCCTCCTTTTGCGTAGTATTTTGGCGCTTGATCAGGTAGCGTCACTACATGACACGTCAGGATGAAACTTGGCTCTCTGGTATTTGCTGTAAACAAAGATTTTCTTTTTACAAAAAGAGGGGGTTGGATTAGATGCGTGCAGCTCTGACTGTACATAAAAAGTTTGTTGTTTCCTCATATACGAAGTTTGTGATTAGTCAGGTGCGTGGGCCAGGGTGCTGCCAGTTAATAATGTTTCCTGCTAGTGGATTGAATGACAAACCCCAGAAGGGGAGCCTATTGAATGGCGATCATATTAAAGGAAAACGCTCTGCTGCATTAGATTCGGCAGACAGCCGAGAACAATAAGGGGGAAAATGCTCAGATATTGTGGCACTGTTCGCTTGCCCTCTCATTCTGTCTGCAGCAGCAAAGCCGCGTTAATCAGAGCTCTTTTCACATAATGGGAAAGTCAATAGCTGCGTACAATCAGTAAACAAATTTGGCTATTTTTAAAAGGGCCCCTGTCTCCATTTAGCACAGGCAATTTAAATTATTCTACCGTGTAACACTTTAATTGTATAAGACAAAGACCATGTCTCCGATACAAAAGAACCCGCAGCACACAGAGAACTGCTAGGAATTTCTATGCTGCCATAGTGAGATGACAAGTGATAAGCTTTTTGCAAGAATTAGTTTGCTTGTGTATCTAAAGGAAGGAGGACAGCCAATTAGAGGGAGTAACAAAGTAAAGAAAAAAGTAAAGATTTACCCACTTTCACAGATGTAGGAGAACAAACAGTATTGATTTCCAGTATTTTCCTGTAATGTAGGACTGAGAGCGGAGCTACAACAGACAGACATCAACTATTTTAAGAACATGTCCTCATTCTTCCTGGCTATGCCTAAAAAGAACTGTATCAGACATTAAGATCTTTCTGGAAAGAATTTGAAGTACCATACAAAAGTTCGGATTTGCTCAGAAATGTTTTTGTTTTTGAAAAAAAAAGAAAAACCTGTAACTTTTAAACTGACCAACAAAGCAGCAATGACGCTGATTTTGTTTCAAATTGCTATTACTCTTCAGAAGTAATATTCTTTTCATTACCGCTGACAACGATGGCTGGCATTGTTCGCACCGTGTCGGCCTGAATGTGCGGATGTGTGTGTGATCATGGCAAAAGGTGGCCCTTGAGACAGTTACTGGAGCGGTAACTGCCACAAAAGCCGTATTTACTATTTTGTCAGGAGTTTTTATGTCTGTTGGTAAGTCTGTGGACAGATTTTATTAACCCTAAAGTATCACAGCTGAGCAGACTGAAATCACAAAATGCAGCAGGTGTGTTGTTGAGATGGAGTGAAGGCTGCGTTTGAAGGAGGGTTTGGTCCAAGCAAGGGCATCTAAAGTAGGGGGGTTGGAGGAGCGACTGTTGTGATCCAGTCGCAAGAAGGTATCTAGTTACCGGCCGCAACAACGTTTGATGGTATTGTTTCCACCGTTTGAGCCTGCGTGTGTTTATCAACAAGGCAAAACGTTGTCCAGGAGACACCTCTTGTAGCTGGTGACAAACAAGTGGATCAGAGGGATCTAATAGCTGCGACCTGGCCTAGCATCCGTCACGTGGCCTAGTGTCCATGACTGGTGGTTTCTTGAACAAGTGTAACCTCGAAATTGCAAATGACCTTGAAAATCAATAGGTAACCCTTCCTCTGTACCAAGAAGCTTGTTGTAAGATTTAATAGCCATCCATCAAGTTAAACTCGAGTTACGGTGCGAAAACTGTGAAATCGGGGCAAAATCGACACTTTTTTGACTGGTGTGACCTTGGGATTCGACAGATGACCTTGAAAATCAATAGGGAACCCCTCCTCTATACCAAGAAGCTTGTTCTAAGATTTCATAGCCATTCATTGAATTAAACTTGAGTTACAGTGCGAAAACCGTCAAATCGGGCAAAATTGACACTTTTTTTACCTGTGTGACATTGGGATTTGACGGATGACCTTGAAAAACAATAGGAAACACCTCCTCTATGCCTAGAAGCTATTTCCAAAATTTCATAGCGATCCATGAATTCTAACTGGAGTTACAGCGCGAAAACCCGCAAACAAGGTTGTGACCTCTGTGAACTTGACCTTTGACCTTTGACCTCCACCTTGCACATGGACATCACTTTGGTGAAGGTCAATAACTCCTGGGAATTGCATGATGATACGATGACAGGAACATGGTGAAAAAGTTGTCACAGACGGACGAACAGATGGACGGACAGACAGAAGCGTTCATAGAGCTGCTTGGTCGCAGCTTATAAAAACCGAATGCAAAGACATATAAATCATTCAAACCATATATTTAATTGAAAATAGCAGTAAGACAGCATATTAAATGTTGACACTGAGAAATTTTATTGTTTTTGAAAATTTATATGTTCATTTGGAATTTAATGCCAGCAAAAGTTTTCTGAAAAGTTGGGATAGGGGCATGTTTGCCACTATGTTCTATCATCACTTCTTTTAACAACATCCTGCAAGGGTTTGCAAATAGAGGAGGCCAACTGCTATAGTTTTGAAGCAAAATGTCTTCCCATTCTTGCTTGATGAAGTATTTCAGCTGATCAATACCTCACGGCCTCCTTTGTCATATTTTCATTTCATAATATGCCAAATGTTTCCAGTGGGTGACAGGTCTGGGCAGCAGGTAGTCCAGTTTAGCACCCAGACTCTTTCACTATGGTGCCATGTTGTTGTCATATGTGCAGAATATGGTTTGGCACTGTTTTGCTGAAATTAGAAAAGCAGTCTCGAGCTGCCAGATAGCTCACTCGGTTAAAACATCACATTGCGAAGCAGAAGTGACTACCATGGCGCAGGTTCGAACCCCGATCATACTAAGTGGTCGGCAGCTTTTTCAGAGTATCGCACAATTGGCCATTGCGCTACATGGATGCAAATTTGGAAGGGACTGCCAGGGAGGGGAAATAATAGTTGCCTTGTTCATTGCTCCAGCGCCTCCTGTTGGTCAGACGGGCGCTCATCAGGAAGATTCTAAGCCTGTCCGTGTTCGGGTATCCTCCGCCCTCGTTCTGAACTTGCGAGGATTCAACCAATGAGTGTAAAGAAGCAGTAGTTGATGGGCACGTGATTCGGAGGAGTTCCATGAATCGTCCCTGTCTCTTGAATAGGCAACAAGGGGTCGCATACGAGCAAGACTGGTACATAGTTCTCCAATTGGGCATTACAGATTCGGGTGAGATTGGAGATGCCCAATTTATTAAATAAAAAAAAAAAAAAAGAAAGCCCTTCCCTTGCTTATTTCAGCAAAACCTGAAGATCATTCAGCATTAATGTTGTCTTCACAGATTTGCAAGTTACCTGTGCCAGGTGCACAAATGCTTCTCATACCATTATGGACGATGGCCTTTGAAGTGTGCACTGGAAGAAAAAAAATTCCCTCTCCTTTTTAGCCTGGAGGATGAAATGTGCTTGATTTGAAACACGAATTTCACATTTTGATTAGTCAGACCACAGGACAGTTTTGCCCTTCGCCTCAGTCCATCTTCAATGAGATCGAGCCCAGAGAAGGCGGCTTTATTTCTGGATCTTGTTGATATATGGTTTTAACTTCATATTGCAGATTTTTTACTTGAATTTTTGGATGCTGCAAAAAACTGTGTTCACTAACAATGGGTTTCAGACATCTTGATCCCACGCAGAGATTTTCATAACAAAATTCTATTTTTTCTCAATGCAGTGCTGCCTGAGGGCCTGAGTATCATGGCCAGTCAGTAATGGTTTTCGGCCCTGTCCTTCGCGCATAGAGATTTCTCTAGATTCTCTGAATCTTTTAATTATATTATGTACTGTAGATGGAATCCCCAAATTCTTTGCAATTTTGCGTTTGCCCTGGCAATCTTTCACAGCGACTATGCCTCCCTGGGGAGCTCTTTTTATACCCAATCATGTTACTGACCTGTTGTCAATTAATGTAATTGACTGCTAGATATTCTACCTGGTTTGCTTTTATGGTATCATGAAAATTTTACAGCCACTTGTTGCCCCTGTCCCAACTTTTTTGAGACCTGTTGCTCGCATCAAATTCAAAATGAGCAGATATTTTTAAAAAAATGAAATTTCTCAGTTTCAGTATTTGATATATTATTACATTGAATTAAATGTAGGGTTTGAATGATTTGCATATCATTACATTCTGTTTTTATTTGCAGTTTACACAACATCCCAACTTTCTGGTAAATGGGGTTGCGTACATCTTGGTAAAAATCATTTTTCCATTGGGCTTAACTAGTTCTCCTGGACCACTGGCTGGCTAAAATGTTGAATCGATAGCCCACTTCCATGTATTGCTGAAGATATGACACTTCAGCGTGTGGCCAAATGCATTTCATCTTGCTGAAATTCTCCAACCAAACCACCTCGAGAATTAACCAAGGAAGACATTTAATGATGAGTATGTATTTAGAACAAAGGTAAAACAAGGAGTGAAGAAGTTGATGTTAGCTGAACAGATTTAATTTCCTTCAAGAAAAAATGCCATTAATTTGCACAGGAGCGACCAAGCAAATGTTTTCAGGAACCTAGAATTTTTTTTTTTTGTCTGATATATTCATTTTTTATTTTCCTTATTCATGCTTCGGTGGATAAAAGGCACATTCAAGACACCAAATGTGACTATAAAAATGCTTCCAAACAATGTTTGTTTTTCTGTAAAGACAGTTTATACAGTCATAGCTTTGACAGAGCCCTGATCTCAACATCATCTCTGCTGCCTGAGGACACCCGGCGAGACAAACGCCAGTAAGACTGAGACTGCAGAAGCACTGTGGCGACTTCTCCAATAGGCTCTGGGCAACCAAACAGCCAATTATCTTATCAACCTATAACACTGCAGGAAAGGGTTAATAATTATTTGGCAGTGTCATCACAGCAAATACAGATTAGATTTAGATTTTTTTTTGACAGTTCGCAAATCTTTACAATACATTTTTGAATTTTCAGAAACCTTTCTTTTAATGATTATCATGTGCATCTTTGCTTATGATAATAAATTCAGAGTTTAACAGCTAAATGCATCATTTTGGTCTTGCTAAAAATATGGAAACTTTCTGACAAAAATTGAAAGGCTATCTGCATTTATCTCATGAACAACTAACATTGGCTATTGGTTCAACTAACAAAATTAAAGCACATTCTAACATTTGTCCATGTCATAATGTTTGCTTCTCTAGGACTTTGAGAAACAACTCTTTTTAAAATATTCTCTTTCAGTGAGACTGGTAAACAATTAACCCTTTCCTGCATGGAGGTCACTACAGTATACAGCTGTTTAAAAGTGTTTTTTCTCTATATATGCCTGCAACTTTAGGCACTGCTGCATATAGTCCGCGCTAGTGGATGCTATTGCATCATCCCATAATGAAAATCCCATTGGCAGGTCATTGCAAAGGGAAAAAGTAGTCCTTTATAGAATAAAGATAGATTTTTTTTTTCCAAACCTTGTTTTACATCCCTAAAGATGTGTAAAAACACTTAGTAAAAAAAATCCTTACTGAGTTTATCATAATACATGCATGAGAGGGTTAATTTTCTTTTTCACTAACTTAAAAAAGTTTTCCAACCAATATTTTTATTGAATTATCTCCCCCTCGTTTTTATCGTTTGAACCAGTTTGCTAGCCAGTAACTGACAGCCTATCGATGGGACCCCCTCTTCTCTCTCAATTACTCTCCATGAACTCATCATGAACAAGAGTGGGCCTGACATTAAATGAGTCTAATTTTTTGCCACATTTTTCGGAAACAGCCGGAAGATTTTTCTTTTTTCTCACTCCCTTTGCCACACTGACCTCAGGTTGCCTTTTTTAAGTAAGGTAGGCATAATAAGCTAAAGCTTTGTTCTACATCTCATTGGTCACTGTTTAATAAGGTAATGTAGAAGTATTCATTTATTTACATGTACTCTTGTTTTTTGCAAAACTTAAAATGACTGAACTAGGGAGATTTTTTAAACAGTGACAGGCAAATAGATAGATGCATCCGCAGAACAAGAAATTTCCGGAAATTTCCTGGCGACCAGTTTGTGCCTGTGTTGGATGTGGGAGAAATGGGGAGACTCAAAGAAGTCCGTACATTTGTTTTAAAATGTACCGAACTTAACCGAAGCAGTGAACACTGCTGGCCCGGACTTCACCTCCCACTCATTACAGGTAAAAGAGAAGAAATCACTGACACACTCAGCAGGTGGAGGGGCTGTACTCAAACAGCGCTCCTAAACTTCGGCCTCACTCCTGTTGTTGTTGCAGGCCTGTGTCGTGTCTTTGTTGTTTGTTAAAGAAGAAGGCTGAACTGTCGGCACTGAGAAAAAATACGTACGTTTGCGCCATACTGATTATTTGGCAATTTTTAGAATGTATATTTTCAGTGGTCTGAATTCCTGTGACAGAGACGGTGAATGGTTGTCAAGTGCACTTTTTGTCACGGTGTTTTATGACTGTTTGTGTGAGCAGAATGGGCTAAACTGCTAAATGACTAATTCTTGCGTGCTCACACTGCTGTCAGTAGAATGCAGCTCACCGGAGGAAGGAATGATCATGTCTGTGCAGTGAACCGAGCTGATTCATCACTGTCACCTCCGGAGCCTCGGAGTGAATGTTCTGTCGTGGCCCACGCAGCCATCATTCAGCGGCACCCACGGGCCTCTGCAGCCTGTGAAAATGACATCACATAGAGCTGTATTTAAGTGGAATGATATATTTGCACTTCAAATATAGAAGAATTGACAATTTGAGATGTCAAATTGATTTTCTGCTGTACCTGAAGTTCTCTGCATTCCTCTTGCAGCTGCAAACTTGTTTCTGAAGCACACTTACTTCCCCTGCTTATCAATGAGCTGCACTCTGCTCGTTTCGTCTTTCAAAATAGTTCACGATGGACATCACTAATCACAGGTCAAGTGACGCATGCGCAGATAAGGCAGTGTATGAATAAATCGTTTTGCCGCATTAATTAAGCTGGCAGAGGTCATCACTAATGCGATCGGGAGGGATTGTTGGGGCATGATATTTTCTGCAGAACCTTTCTGTTTCATCCTCATGTTGAATGAACTTACTTTTTTTGTTCTTCAGGCACTTTTTCAAACAATCGATCCGTCAGTAAACCATCTTAAATTAATTACTGGGTGTAATTAGACAAGACAATGATGGTGGCTCATGTATCTTGCTGTAGCATCAGGCAGCAATTGATAACTTGTGGATTGCAACAACATACCGTACCATCATGATATTACCATAACAAATGTGAAAACACTATGGAAACAAACAAAGGACACATTAGCAAACCTTGTTAAGTGCAAAGAATAAAAACTGAAGGTTGACTATATTGGCAATTGGCCTTTTGGCTTTTTTTTTGCTAACATTCAAACCAATGCATCCATTCTAGTTTCTCGGAAATGGAGGCAGGAATAAACATGCATTAGCTTCATTGCATCCAGCTTGGCTTCACCGAGCCAGATAACACAAACGTTGAAATGTTCAGATATTCTGTTCATCTCCCGTTGCGTTTTTGCTCAATATCGGGGTCAGGCTGTTTGGGTCTGGTTTGTTTTACTTTCAGCTTTTTGTAAGAATGTATTTTTTTAAATGGTGCTGGCTGGGGTAAGTCAACAGGGTCCTACGATGCCTCTGTGACACTGGTGGTTTGTTAATAGTAGCAGCGGAGCAACACACTTCCAGCCATGAATATAAATCCTGACAGAATCTATGCCGCTGACAACAAAAACTTCATGTAATTCAACATTTCAAATATGTTAAAAGCACTGTTACATCTCTGTCATAATTTACCCCACAGAATATGCCCTTCCTCAGTATCGCACAACAGGGTCATATGAAGAAACGGTGCCAGCTGAAGGGCTGACCGTGAGATCGCCGAGTTTGTGAAAATCGCGTCAGCAGCTGCACTCGCCTCAGTGACCGTCGCCTCACATTTAGTACCTTACGTCTCTAAATGAAAAAGTAACTCCTCATAGTCAGTTAACTTAGGTATTTGGACATACATTTGGCTGCTTGGATATGATGTCACATGTGGATTACAATCAGAGCCAATGATTTTTTTGATTGTCTGTGTCTGGACTGGTTTGATTTTACCAGTCAACATTTAAGGAACTTGCTCACTTCAGTGAAAGCCAGAGGTCATGATTCCATAAATAGAAAGAGGCTGTTCCAAAATAAATATCTATTGGAGGCAAAAGCCAATGTTCAACAACATAGTATAACATAACATAAAGACTTGTCTGATATTCGCCAAAAGCTCCTCCAGCCTTTTGAAAATATGTTTTTGACCAATTAGTCAAAAATGAAACTTCTACTTCTAGTTAGTAGAGCGTGGAAGGTTGTTTATATAAATTCATAGGTTTGTAGTTATCAGAATTTGCCAACTGCTTCTGTAGTCATCCATCTCCTCTTTTCACAGATCAGCACTCTTGGCAGACATTTTGATTCACTTCAGTTTTGCTTCGCCAACATTCACACTGCCTTCATGCAACTGGATCTTAAGATTTCACTGCCCAGGTAGCAAAGGCACATTGTTCTGTGTCATTGCAATAAGAAACAGAGACTAGATGTCAGACGACAGCATACATTACCATGGTTTGCGACAATCTTTGCATTCGGAGATTAATATTGCGCAAATATTGACGCTGGCATCTGTAAATTCCTAAATGTAATTACTATATAATTATGTAATTGAATTTCCAAATGTCTTGCTTCACTGGCTTACTTTTCCCCAGTCTCTGTGGCATAAATACTGAGTTATAAAGTCTTAAATTGGCACATGCACAACAGGCAAAAGTTGACATTTGTATTATGCATCAAGGAGTTAAGAAAACTTTTAAAACTGCATGGGAAAATGAGTTTGGGATGCAGATCCCTGATGTGACCTGGGAGGAGAGCCTTACAGAGATTAATGCTCAAGGCCTCATTCAACTCTGGGTTCTGCCCAGACTACACTACACCAAGTCAAAACTCCATAAGCTCTTTCCAAACGCTTCCCCACAATGTGATAAATGCACCATACATGAGGCAACTCACCTTCATAGCTTTGTTCTCTGTCCGAAGATGGAGAAATACTGGACAAAAATATTTAATGCATTTTCTGACATTTTTGGTACCCGTATTGAACCCAACTCTATGTTGATTATACCAGGAGTTTTGGATTCTGCACCAGCACTGTCAAGATCACAGCGCCAAATTCTCTCTTACGGTTCGATTATAGCTAAAACACTTATACTGACTTTTTGGAAGAAAAAGGAAGTTCCCACATTTAAGCTGTGGCTCGCAGAAATGACAAACACCCTGCAACTTGAAAAAATAAGATTCTGTCTGAATAAAAAATAGTTACAATTTGACAGGGTCTGGCTGCCCCTCGTCCACGACCTGACAAATAACCCATAGTGGACGCTCCTTGTGGTTAGTTGTCCACTAAGTATTTTTCGCAATCTGTCCTATCAAATGATCATTTTCCGTTGCTACCTGTATTGTTTCATACTATGCACTGAGTAGAATAGATGGGAGGGAGGGTAGGTGTGGTGGGAGGTTTATGTATATGTGTGTATTAAGTGTTGTTGTGTTATCTCTTTGTTTTGTCTTTGTTTTTCTTAAAAGAAAAGAAAATGAATACTGAAAAAGAAAATGTACACAGTGCTACAGCCCAAATATTTTCTTCAATAAAATATATATGTAAAAAAAAGAAAACTTTTGGCTCTCTGCCAAAGAGAGCTGCACAGATAATTAAAGAAATGTTGGCAATGCAGTCTGTACATGAGATTGTTGTTTGGAAACTTATATGAAGTCTAAAAGTGTGTAACCGCGAAGTTGACGTGTTTTGTTTTTTATTTAACAAGAGGTTTGCAAATAATATTCCACTCATAAACAGTGCATTGAACTATTCGCATTTCTTACCCCATGTGTTTGGCTGTAGAAAATTCACGCAATGCAGGAACATTCGTAGGTCTTTGCTCATGATCACTGGTTTAAGTGTCCATTCTCTGGTTGGCTTGGGAAATGACAACGGTTAGGGTGGTCAAGGCTGCCTTCTTTGCCCCCCCCCCCCCCCCCCCCTGGGTGAGAGTGGTCTTGTGTTACATCCATCAATGCATTGTTAAAAACAACACTCCTGGTCATGTTTGCAGTGGGTCAGTGTTTATGGATAATAAATGAAGGAATGACCCTCAATTATTTCTTAATTCATGCAAAGCAGTGCTTGATTAAAATATAACCATAAATCTAACAGAACAGAAAACATCTGTGTCGATTTGCTTACGAATGTTACAGGCGTGTGGTACAGTAAAAGGGATGAGCTCTTTGAAACATGGGGTCTGTTCCTTTATTTTTGCCATCTGCAGGTTCCAAAATCTCAGCAAGAGGTGGCAAAAACCAGTCAAATGGAGCATTGGTATCAAGGACCTACCGCCATGATGTCATTTGTGTGACTGATCGACTGAGAAAATAAGCTTTGTTGTCATTTTTTGTGTATGTGCCTTTTATTGCGCGCACCTCAGTGCGACACACGAGCAGCAGCTGCCATATCGTGAGCTGGATGTAAGCAGAGTGGAAACGCAGGCCTACCTAGCGCATGCAGGCCAGACCAACGAGAGCTCAGGAACTAGCGCATGTTCTCGGGACAGAAACTGTGAATGGTTCATTGAAGGTGGCCAATCAAAGCAGAGAAGAGGCGGGTCCATTTCAAACTTCATGAGATGACAGGCAGAACTAGCATTGTCTGAGCAGTTGTCTCATTTGATTCATCGAGCAAGTGAATAAAATGTCAATGAAATACCGACAGATAACATTTGCATGATCTAACCAACCTCTCTGTCTTTGACAATACCAGCTACGCCTGTCATGGTCCAGTGGACCTATCAAATTGGCTTGCCTCCTCCCTGCTTTGATTGGTCACCTGAATGGAACCGATCATAATAGCTTCTGCCCTGAACATATTTCGATAAGCAAGATTCTTTTCTGCAAATCAAGTTGGATAGCGACGTTTGGCAGCTCAGTTACTCAGCATAGTTTCATGGTCTGGTTTCAACCTAGACTGCGCTTGTGGAAACCCAACTGGCCATGCGCCATGAGAGAGTTCACCATTAGCAGTTAGCGTAATTTGAGAGAAGGTGGCATCTGTCACTGGTGTTAGTCTCATCTCATCAGGTAAGAACAGCTCTACTGGTTGCCTGGACTCATGCAGTCTGCTGCACCACCTGTGAATTAACCATATTCCTCACCAGCATTGATCACATATTCTGAGTAGAAAATGCACTGACAGAAGGTTGAATGAAAGAAGAAATAGTTGACAAAGTCAGACATCTCAGCTCTGCTGGAAGGTTAGGAGTCATGGAATTTTTGACCTGCTTCCCAATACCCAGAAATGCCTATAAATCTCCCGTAAATCAGCAATAAAAAATGGAGGTAAGGAAGCTGTGGATTGACAGTTAGACAATCAGGTTGGATCTATAATCCAGAAAAGAAGGGCTCAGGTGAATGCTTGTGCCAAACTTATTTTGGAGAGGAGTTTCCAATAGAATTCTGCAGTGGGTTGTGGCTTCACTGCCTTAAGAGTCTGAGGGTTTCAGCTGTCAGAAGACAGGCCACAGGACATTAGTGGGTCATTCACTCAGGAAGACCATGAAACACGGATCGAAAATCTGGAATGAGGTGCTGCACAGTGGCGCATACAGTCCAGGTCCTGCTCAATAGATGAGCATGAATGGACTGCTGTGATGTGAAAAAAAGTAGCTGATGAAGTGACGCACTTTTGACGTCATTCTGAACTGGTCTCTCCAGGATTGGACGTGGAGACCAACATGAGCACGGCCACACGTGAGGTAACATTTCAAATTTGCAATAAAATCGGAGTTGGGGGGCTGAGAGGCATTGGGGGTATTGGAGGTTGTTGCGTGCATCTGAACATACGTACAGGAAAGCGACTGAATAATTCATGGTGAAGACTTGTCCTTAGCAGCTAGGGCCTGTGTCACCGATACAAGTTAAGCTTAACCATAGACAAAATCCACTTTTAACCCTTAGAGCACAGAAAGAATTTTGAAGGAATTAGAAATGTGATTATCCTGAGCTGTTGAAAACCTATCGTGAGGCAACTTGTTTAAAGAGCTCCCCTGCGGGAGCTCTTTTAAACAAGTTGCCACTTGACAGGTTTTCAACAGCATCTGATTTTAAAACTCACATCATTGGGCAACTATAGTTGCCTGTCGCGCTCCAAGGGTTAATCCATATCTGTGAAACTGGTCCTCAAGGTTCAAGCCCCAGCTAACTTCAGGTGGGAGTTGAATGGACTGTTCTTAATCTCCACTTCCTTTTCAATTAAGGCATGCACTCCCAGTTTTGAAATTCTCACTATGACCTTTTCAGCAGCATCATTCTTAAGTTTGGAGATATAACGTCATCGCTTCATTTGAGGCCTCCATCCAGGGCTGCGTTCATTTCGCAAGAAGACTGCTCATACCTGAACAGTGGAATCGTTATAGTGGAATCAAACAGGAAAACATCAACTGAATTCCTCCCACGCAGGAGGAGTGGCTTACCTTGCTGCTGGCATAAATATTTTATACCAGGGGTGTCCAATCATATCGGCGAAGGACTGGTGTTTGACTGTGACCCCCAATTCAAGCCATTAGCTAATCGTGGCCTCTAATCAAGATCTACTGCTGTCTTAATTCTGGACAAAATATTGCATCAACTGTGCAGATTCACTAATCTAGCAATGCTTCACAGTGTCATCGGAAGAAAAACAGTGTAACACTCCACTCCATAAAATGGTTTTAGTAACAGGTATTGCAAATATTTTGAATAGTATCTGCAGTATGTCTAGTGAATTAAATGTTGTACACACATTGCCACTGTAAGTCTATTTGTGAAAATTTGTCTTATTTCCTATGGATAAAATTTGTACCAACTTACAACAGCAGTTGGTAATCAGTATTCATGAAAACAGAGATGTTGGAATTTGAAGGAAAACTGCTGCCTTTACAAGGTCAATACAATACAGCAGTTTAACTTTGTTGCATTTAAATTGGCCAAAGAATCAGTCTGTATTGAAATAAAGATCTCAGAGTGCTCTGTTGGAATTGGTAGACACAATGATGTATTTCGAGTTTAGGAAAATGAACCATAACAGATATTTAATATTTATTATCATGATTGGGCCGTTAAGAAAAATATGAAAATAAATCTTTTAATCTCTTCCACGCACCGTGACAAAAAAGGTCAACTAAAAACGCATATAAGGTGATGACAGTGTAATATGCAAGAAGAAAACTGGACGCCTTTCATTCCGACTCCGAATAAAGAAAAGAAGAAAAAATGATTAAAGCCGATCAGTACAGCCAGACTTATGGTACATAGATTTAATCGGCCTAACTGTTCACAGACAAACAAATAATTTAATAAATTAATTTTATTTAAGTTATTGATGATGATGATGATGATAATAATACTAATACTACTACTACTACTACTAATAGTAATAATAATAATAGCCTAATAATGACGACACATGCAATGTAGATTTGAGACTAAAATTACATGCAGACAAGGGATTACTGAAGATGGCATTTCCGCATCATTCTGCGGCTGAAGTCGTTGCGAATCGTAACCTGGTTAGAACCTCGCCGGTTCTAAAGACGATTGCTGACACGTGGCATGTAGTCAGTCGGACTGCGCAGTACAGTGTCTATGATTTGTTTAGACAAAATCTCACTCTCAAGTATAATTATTGTCGGCGATAGTAAAATCTGGTCGGGACCAAATCACTCGGCTATAATCGGTGAAAAGTAAGCGGTATGGCTTGACTCCTAATTACGGCGCAATTCAATGTACATTTGCATATTACTGAAATGACGGCCAGACAGTGTGAGGGGGATAGTGACAGAGTAGCTACAGGCCAATTCCACAGAACCGACGCAGGCGAATGTATTGTAAATATAGGCTATACATGCGAATAAATTTCGCATGAAATGGCTCCTCAATGATAGCCTGCTTTATTTCAGTTTGTTGCCAGTCCTGATGTTTCATTACTTAACAACCTCGCATCCACTGTCCTTGGTAATTACCTGAAATCTGAAAAGGGCAGAATACAAATGAAATATTGGTGTATGAATCTTGCAAATTCGCAAGAATATCTTGTATTTGTGTTATGAAGTCTCCTCAAAATGTGAACATGCCATTTATTAGGTTAAAGACGAATGAATTTCAACTCCAGCGAGGTCTGCATAATTTTACCTTCCATAAAAATGCGACAGTTATGAGAACTTGAACAATCCTTTCAACTGTCTGCTCATATCTTTTAGGCCCAATATTGTCGATGATCTCTGAGGCCAATAGTTGATTTGTGTAATAATGTGCTGATCTTTGTGCTGCGTAGCCAGTAAATGTAGGGTACACTGGGTAAAGCCCGTGGGCCTGAGAACACACATTCATTCTCTGTGGGATAAATAAAGTTAAGCTGATATGAAGGCTGTGAATTAATGAATCTCCGTGTCTGTGAACACTGTCTTAATCATGATACGCACAGAGAAGCTTGGGATACGGCAGACGAATTCGCTAGCAGCTTTCCTCATCGTGCCAGGGAGAACCCATGCCAAAAAACGAGGATGAAGACGTTCATAATCGACAAAAAAAATAAAAATAAATAAATAAATAAAAATGCACATTGAAGGAATATATAAGTTTATAATTTGGCCACAGTCTTATAAGGAAAGAATAGCGAAATTTTAGAATAAAAAATACAACATTTTATTTTAATTTGAAGATGCAATAATCAATATTCAAAAATCACCTGACTTCAGAACAAGTCTTCTGATTGAGATTAAATAGTTAAGATTTGGCCAATAGGCTGAGACGAGTGACCTTGTTATTAATCACTTTTTTATGATAACGCTACATCTAGCTTACTCAGATGAACAGGTAACCGACAATCTCTTTCAGGATTTAAACATTACCGGCCTACTAACGTTCTATTAAGCTATTGCATGCGATAAATAAGGATAATCTGTTTGACAACTGACCTGATGCAACTATTCTGGAATTTCATTGAGCTGTTAACTTTAAACCAATACCCGGAGCCGTTTAGAATTGAGAAATCCAGGCTATAATAATAATCTATACACGAAGCAAGTCGAAATCCTTTTGTAATAAGTATCATTATAATTGGCGCGGATTAATCATTTATCTGTGGTCGCTGAACGTCGTGATGGATGTACCTTCTCTTCGCTTCTCCACAATAGATGCAGCACGTTTTGTTCCGACCAAATAAATCATGCACATTGTTTGAGTCACATTGATCAATCTAATGGCTTGTAATAGGTTCCTAATTGCCAGGAAAATGCTCGCTTGTGGCCAAGTGCAAACCTATAATTCGATGGTAGGCCTTCCACTTGAGAGAAACCACATATTCACGGGTAACAATATCAGGTAGCTGAATTACGCTTAAAGTAGTTTGACGGCGGTTATTTTTGATTCAATGGAATTATTTATCTTCCGATGCTATGCATACCTGCACAGGTGGGAAAAAAGCATCCTAATTATTGTAATGAATAAGTTAATATTTGGCCTCGAGGTCTGTGCCATCACTGATACAAAGCATAGGTGTAACTGAAAAAGCAAAATTAAGATATTTTATCAGTCTTGCAGATAATATTTTCATTGTTCCGTTTTTTCAATTCACGACTTACAGTCATTTTGAGCAAATTCAAATATCAAAACTCTCTCCACTACAATTTAGGGAACAACAGTGTGATGTTCATTACGTTGAAAATGTTAACTCCAATTAAATACAGAGACTCTATAGAAAATTGTCATCTTCAAACTGCTGACAAACAACTATTTCTTTCTTTATCCAGGGACGTAAATCTGCATTAGAAGAAAGTAATTACAAAGAACGTTTTCCAAAGATTGTTTCGGAAACGATAATCCGTTTTTATTTAAGATATGCAGCTATTTTACAGTACGTTTAACATTAAGGTGTAGGATAAGACGAAGTCATGTTATATAAGAAAAGCATGCAGTTTAAGCAAGGTGGACGTAGAAAAAGACTTGGATATGTTCCAAATTTACGCTCTCATTTAAACCTTAACAGACACCCACACGAATGATTTTCATAAGGTCCTCTGCACTTTTGCATTTCAATCAAATTTGTTTATGCAGAATCGACATTTAATAGTGCTAATTGCACTCCAGTCAAATTGCCATGATTGCAAAAATGAAGCAATTTTCCCAGCCCCGTGCCAAGGATTTGAAGAAATTGTTTTATATTCACCTCTCCATAGGTGGGGATTTAAGCCACGGCGCCTCGCACAAATTGCACTTGGACTGACTGGCAGCATTCACGCTCCATAATGGCGCATTATTTGGCCGTTTTGAATACTGTAATGTACAGCTTTTCGGCAAAAGCCATTCTCCAGAAAATTGCTTTAACTTTTAAGGGGATGATGATTCCCACCAAAGCGGCCCATTGCTACATTATGTCATTACACTTAAATGTTTTAACAGCCCTCGCAAGACACTGCAATAATGCACTGATCTTTATTTTTATTTATTTATTTTCTCGACATAAGAAACAATAATTAAACCGATAACGTGGAAAACAGATCCGTTATCATTTGAAGTCGGAACCGTGCCTTTTTTTATTCTCAAGCTTGCATGATAACCGAAATAAAATCAGGATAATATTAAAAAAGGACACACACCTTTTAAAAAATATCCTCACATCATCCTCTGCTGGCGTCCAACACTAGGCTGTGTTGCGTTCAAATATTCAAATTCAGCATACTTGTGGTGCGATCATTTGGTGACTTTATATCATAATTTATCGTAGACAAACAGAGAGAGATGGCTATAAAGGCGTGCGCACGATGCTGGACTGCCGCATGGTTAATTCACTTGTTGCAAAAGATCCATTTTGTTGCGGAGAGAATGATCATAGCGTCTTCTGTACTGGTAGGTCCTCCGACAAATTTTTCTGTCTGATCGAGACGACACGTCCAACAGGTAAGATTCATCTCCTTTCATGCTTGAATACAGCCTAGCTCAGAAACTCACATGGCTATCTTGCCATTGATGGATGCTTCATTACAAAGACAAAGTCAGTCCATGGGTTTGCCCAAAAATGGTACAGCGAGTTGCTCTGTTTTTTTCCTCAGTATTTACAGTGAAATCAGTCTTCACTCCAAGAACAATATACTAACAGAGTATTTTCAGTAAGGAGAAATGTCCCTTAATGGTACTGCACATTAGCCTACCATTGAGTGCGTAATTAATAAATAAATAAATCCACAGAAAGGATTTAAATTATCACAGAAAACAGAACTATTTCCCCGAGAAGTGTTGCAATGCATAGCCTTCATTAAAATATTATTACGAATTGAAAACATTCAATTGTTGACTCAGCCTATGCCAGAAAATGAATATGAAACGGAATAAATGGAAAATACAGCAACATAACCACAGACATGACTCCACAACCTATAGTTAGGGACTTCCTCACCGAATTTGGTACCATTTGGTTCTTACCCACTTTTGAGAAGCGGTGCCTTAAATTAATGGTTGGCTACTGCATCAAAATGTAAAATGTATAGATAAATTGAAGCTCGAGAAGAGAAAATGTATGTGCATATAAAGATAAACCTATGAAAATACCACGGCGTTTTGTGCTTGAAAGATGAGCCTGTGTAACAGTACACATGATTGACGTGTCGCTGTAGCCCGCACGGTCTCCGCCGAATATCTTATTGGCTGGGCTTTTTCCTTCCTGTAAGCTTTCAGCATTTAGATTGGTTGTAAGCTGGGACCAGCTGTACTTCAAAGAACGCGCTCTCTTACTATTAGGTGGTTAGTAGCACCAAGCCAAGAGTGTAATCAGTCGTGTAACTGCAGAAAACCCGACAGTGTTTAGGTCAGATAGAACAAGCGCTGTTGTGTCCTTGTTTCCCATTCAAATTATCACAGGCCCTGGACATGGCTACGTCTATACTTGGGGTAAGCAAATAGATTATTTGATTTTCTGACTTTGGAAACGTTTGTGAGTGAAAAACTGACAGCGCACTGATGTTAGATATATTGTGTTTATGGTGATTTGGAACTTGTTATCGGTGATGCTTTTGTCTTAAATTATGTTTTAATTCCAGCGCTGTGATCTTCACTCTGATGTCCAAAAAATGCATCCCTTCTAGATTAAAACAAATAGTAGCCGAAAGCGTGTACACGTTACTGATAACCAAAATAACCGGTAACAGCACAATGCATGTCAGAGTTTTGGAGGTTATTGGCTGTATTTGTAAGCATGCCTTCAGAATGAATCCTAAGGCACGAGTTGACGAATCACTCCAGTAAAAAGTTCTATCAACTTTATTTTACCAGGAAGAACCACGATTTGGAACTACTCCCTTAGCCATGCTGGCTGCAACTTGCAACAAAATTGGCAACACCAGTCCGCTTACCACCCTCCCCGAATCCAGCGCTTTTGCCAAGGGTGGATTTCACCCTTGGAAAAGATCTTCTTCAAGCTGTAATTTGGGATCGACACTCCCGGGATTCGCCGTGGCCACAAGCCGAGGAACGACCGGACTATCGACAACAACCGGCACGGGCAACAGCGCGTTTTGTTTAGCTTCCACGTCCCCGACCTCCTCTGCATTTACGACAGAATACAGCAGTTTATTTTCCAACTCGGCAAGCGTTTCATCGCAAGACTCGGGACAGTCAGCGTTCATCTCAAAAGTTCACACTTCAGCAGAAACTCTGTATCCTCGCGTCGGGATGGCGCACCCATACGAGTCGTGGTACAAATCTGGCTTCCACTCAACAATCTCCGGGGAAGTTGCAAACGGGGCGTCCTCGTGGTGGGACGTCCACACTAACCCCAGTTCTTGGCTCGAAGTCCAAAATCCAGCCGGCAGCCTGCAGACCTCACTACACTCTGGAACTCCACAAGCCATACATTCGCAGCTGAGCGGCTACAACCCAGATTTCTCGACATTAACACATTCCGCCTTCAGCTCCACAGGGATAAGCCCCACAGCGTCCCACATTCTATCCACGAGTCAGCACCTGTTGACACAAGAGGGTTTTAAAACGGTGATTCCGACGTACACAGACTCCCCCACCGCGAACGCCATGATCTCAGGAGCCAGCACGGGCATCGTGAGCTCGTCCAGATCATCCAGGAGATACTCCGGCAGAGCAACGTGCGACTGCCCGAACTGTCAAGAGGCGGAAAGACTTGGGCCTGCCGGAGCTAGTCTCCGAAGGAAAGGACTCCACAGCTGCCACATACCGGGCTGCGGGAAGGTGTACGGCAAAACTTCCCACCTTAAGGCCCACCTGAGGTGGCACACCGGAGAGCGGCCGTTTGTCTGCAACTGGCTTTTTTGTGGCAAAAGGTTCACGAGGTCCGACGAACTGCAGAGACACCTACGGACTCACACCGGAGAGAAAAGATTCGCTTGTCCAGTGTGCAACAAGCGCTTCATGCGGAGCGACCATTTGAGTAAGCACATAAAAACCCACACAGTTGGAGGAGGCGGAAAGAAGGGAAGCGACAGTGACACCGACACCAGTAACCTGGAGACCCCCAGGTCCGAGTCCCCGGAACTTATTTTAGAGGGGGTAAACTCGAATAGAGTCAAGGACCCGTCTCCGAACAATGATTCGCAAATACCGTAAGCCGAAATGCGAATAACCTCAAAGATTACTTCTGAAGTAATCAAAAATGGCGAATTTTCATTAAAGAAACGGGTCTGGGATTTGTGGCACATTGTAGGCAACAAAAAAAGGTAATACTTACAAGATTTCATATTTTAAACTCAAACATTTTTTAAATTAAATTCAATTCACAGCACAAGGTAATACGAAATATTTTTAAACTTCCAAATACGCATCTTATGATATACACATAGATTATATTATATAAGAAAGACGGGTTGGATTTAAGACAATTGAAAACAGTGCAAGATCTCAAACGAATGACTTTCCATTGGAATATTGCGCAAAAGGTGATTAAAATCCTGTTACCTTGTTGGAACAATGTATATCGTTGACATTCATTTTGTACATACAACAGCCATGAGGAACGTGTTATAATTCCTGTAAATGATGATTATGATCGTTTTGTCCGTGATTTGGTTCCTGAAATTCAGGGATTTTGCTTTTACTTTAAATGCACTTTGTGGATATCACTATGTATGTAAACTGCTATTTAAAGACGAATTAATCTTTTTCGAACCTGATACGTTCAAGATATTATAAACATTTACTTGTAAGAAAAAACACAAACGCTTATAAATCTTTCATTTTCTTTTAATTAAAGGTATCTGCAGCAAATAAAAAGCTTTCATTATTTGAAGCAGAAAATTTGTTTACATATTTTTACTCAGTTCATATTTTTGAATAATGCCGAACTTGGTCATTTTGAACAGATTTAAAATGTAGCCTTCATCAAATAACCTTTTAGGATTGGCATTATTATTAGGATTGGTAAATGTAGAATGAATAATTTTGGGGTTTCACCAATTTCACATACCTCTGGCTAAAACAATAATCTCCTCAAGTTTTCTCTGTGGGATACATCAATGTTTCATATCCCGTGGCAAATTGAAAATCTTGTTAAATGTTATTAATTATGACTCGGAGCAAACAGTAGCCCCCTGAGTCTTGTATTCCCGATTAGGGATTCGTGTCTTATCAAGCATCTAATTAATCTCCGAGACATCATTTATCCGGCCTCACAGGCCTTCGGGAAACTCTGGAGGTTTTCATGACAAAGCTCTCTTGAATAACTATTTTAATTGTTCGAATTAACATCTTAAATTTGCATGTCAAATGGAGAGCCGACAATCTGTGAATAAATGTAAAGCAGTTTTAAGCTTTTGGGGGTGAAAAAACACGCAACACTTGACTCAATGTTGCGGGAAGGCAAATGTTTCTTTCATTTTAGAAAGAAAAAAAAAGATAGCCGTATGCAAATGGAGAATTTGAAATGCGTATGTCGCTGCACCGTCAAATGGCGCTTGTATGTTATTTGAATATCTGTAGCGCTGCATTGAAAAGGTTCAAGGATGCTTTCTGACTTCTTTGTGCTTCTCCAGTGCAGCGTCCGACTCTAAAGAAAAACCCGGGGAATAATTAGTGCGCGAGACCGGTCCTGGGAACGCATTGGGACAGGAATCTCATTTAGAAAACCCTTTCAAACACTGCAAGTTAAATTGACCAGAAGGCAATTATTCAGAGGAAAATTATTTTCATTACCCTCAGAATCCTGACAACTATTTGTCTCAACGATGACGTAAAATATAGAATAAAGATTGTCAACAGCTATTCATTGGAAACATATCATTTTTTTATTTTAATGATATTTACACTCATAGCCCATTAATTTTATTTCTGTCCTGAAATGTCTCATCTTTAAAAAAAAAAAAAAAAAATCAGACTCCACTGAAATAAAAAAAAACTGAAATCAGAAAGTACGTATATTTTGTCTTTTTGCATTTGACATATTGTGAAAAATAAATATTGAGATTGTGCTTCGCCCGGCGAAATGACACGATAGTCGTTATTTCTGGCGGGGAATAGCAAATGGAACACGTTCAGCAATTAGTCCTATACGATTTCATTACATTTTACAAACGGGCACTGAAATCGACATGATTTAAGTGGGATTAAATCTTTAGGGAGAAGGCCGTCACCCGTTGAGGCAGACAGTATACTTGTCAGTCGCTGCTTTTGTTGGGTTTCCTTGGCAAGCCCTCGTGCTGCGCATTGAACAGAAGTCATCTTTGTTTTCACGCCACAATGAAAGAAATATCAAAGTAGGGAGTCTTGGCCCAGCTTCGCGGGGCGCAGGGTTATACTAACCAGCTCATTGATCAGTGAGCTTGGACCGCCGTTTTCCCGGGTCAAAAATGAATGCGTATTGCCAGTGTTCCACTCCCAAACCCGTCTGAAAGTCATACATTAAATCTTTCTAATGTGCCCGGGCTCTGTAAATGTCCACTTTCCCCCCCAAGAATGTTCGGAAATGTTTAGAAGTTGGCTGAGATAACGCGAAGTGAACAAAAATATTGTTCAATGTCAAATAAGAAGGCGCGTCGATAAAGGCTTAACAAAACGTCAGCCACAGATCTTCAGATGTGAGTCTTTGTAGAACTGAATAACTAGATGATGTGGGCTAAAATAGCCTACAGTATGCCGGCTGAAATGCAATCAATTTAGCAAATCCTAAAGAAAATAGCCAAGGCCTATACATATTTTATTAGCGCTGTCATCGGCAACCACTTTACTGAGGACTTTTTGACTGTCAGATACTAGATACCTCAATTTTACTGTTAAGTGGACGCATTATTTCATTGGCCAATGGTATGTTGGAATTTATTTAGAATAGAGTACCAATACATTTTTCTTAAGGTAGGCCAACTTTCATTAGGCTAGGACACGTTATTCAAGATGAAAATGTGTTTCCAACGTCGCCTATTAGCGCCACCCTTGGTTTAGCTAAATTTGCATCAGACGACCAAGGACCATGGAAATCTAAATTTGTAAAATGCTTTTTAAACTGCACAGACATTACTTTATGATCTAGTGAAAATTTGTGGAATTGCGATTCTAAGGTTTTGTGCGGTGACATGTCACTGGAGAAAATACATCCTTGCTTTGTGTTGTAAAGCAAAAACTAATTTCACTTAATCATGCATGCATCCGTGAAACCATGTGATCTGTTTCTAAAGTGCCGCTTCCATAATGGGCTTCTAGGTAGGCGACAACAAATGAATCAGTGGGTTAAGCATTTCGGCAAAGCGTATAAATGAAAATAGCAAGCTTTCTCAAAGATTTAAGCAAATGAAGATGGAAGCTAACCTTGTTGCTCAAACCAGGTTACCTGAGTGTTGTAATTACAGTAATTATGTACATCAGAATTACATACTAATTACATTAACATCAGATCATTCTTAATCGAAATCTAATGAGCTAGAGAGGAATAATTAATCAATGACAACATAAATACGGGCCTTAATAAATATTAATTTCACTTTGGAAAGCAGCTCCCTTAGAATTGAGACTTCCCGCAATTTCCCGCCCATTTAGGCCAGGTTTAGCTCGTGATGTAAACAGCTTTGGTGATGTTGAAGTGTAGAGTAAACTGGGGTAAGACGCGCCCTTTAAGAACATTGTCCAAATTCTATGAAAATTTGTTTTATGTGAATACTAAGATAAGCATACTTCTTGTGCACATATTTAGTGAACGCGTTTAGAGGGTAATTGAACCATAACAGTAAAAGGGGAATATTGTACCTATAGGACCCGGGGAGGATGGCCACCTCTATACCGGGGAAAGAAGCTCCCTGTCGGCATCTTACCTCACGAGTCATTTTGATCTGAACAAACTTTACAATCGTGCATAAGATCAACTTAACTCCAATTTTTGACATTTTTCTTACTTTAAATGCAAAATCAATGTTACAAACTATTCAAAAAATATTTTGGATTTTTCTTGGAAAGGTTTGATTGTAGACCATTTCAAATTGAAATGCCAGGGACAAGTCATAATTGGAGAGGTTAATTTTTTTATTTATTTATATTTTTTCATTGATATTCAGACTACCAATATAATATTGTTACATAAAAAAAGCAAATGTGAACAATTCATTAAAATTATGTGAATAGTAGGATCATTTCAAATATTTTCAAATAAATGAAATATGCTACACAGGCAATAATTTTTCACATTAACATGGATGCTTAACCTACACTATACATTTTAAGCAAGCAAATATTGCAAGTTATAGTGTTATTATTTTGACATAAAAGTCAGCCAGTTAACCTTGAAGACTGGTCCCAACTCATTTCTTATACTGTTGGTCAAGTATTATGTTATTGAATAGGACTCAAGAGTACATGCTTCTCAAAAATCTAACTTCAACAAAATTAGACTATTCAAAATAACTTATGCCCATTCGGGGTGGGGGTTCTTCCCTATAAACCCCCTCTTACATTGGCACATGTTAGAAAAGTATTCGTAATTTTTGCTCAAACTAAGGGACAGCCCTCCATATGATTTTTCATATTAGCAGTAAAGTTTGTAAAACACAGGCTTATTTATCACTAGCAAAATACTAATGAACCTCAAAATCACTTGTTTTGCTTTCCTACCAACAGTAAGATGATTTTGATGTTATTCAAATATTAGTAAGGTCACAACCAACCAAAAAGCGCCGAAATTAAAATTGGCCGCGTCGGTCAGGAGGAGAATTAAGGGGGGCTTCTTGTCTGGGGGACGTCTTACTCCAGTTTACCCTAGTGGAGAGCGAATTATTTTTTTTATATTTTTTTTTTTGACCGTTATAATTTTGGGGTTTGTTCTCAACCATCTTACAAAAGGCTATTTAAGTGAATATATTTCCTACTTGAGGCCGAAATATTCCAAATCATACTCATCTTTGGCAGTGCAATGGGCAATCGTGTTTGGGTAAACCGCAGTCAACGTCCCTCAAAACTTTTGCAGCTGGCGCAAATCACACGATACCATGTTCACACCCTTTTCTCTGCCTTAGTAATCCCAGTGGCCATTTCCCGCTTCTACATTGGCTTCAAAGTCCATGTTGGAAGTTCAAATGGTGTCGGGTACCGGGAACATTTGCAAACTGTCGAATTGCCGTGAGCGAGCCTGGGAAAATAATTATTAGATTCCAGAATGGTAGGCTATAAGCTGCCTTGTGCATCAATAGATACAGCCGATGTAAAACGTTGGGCTATAGGTACCGCCGATTAATTCATCCGATGGCTTATGAGGTTCTCAAGTCAAACGACGGGATAAAAATCTAAATACTTATGAATATAATTTTAAAATGCAACGGAGGCATCGCTGTTGTTGATTGAATTCAATGTTCTTTCCCCGTATTGGTTGACATTTAAGGTCAATTCATCTGCAGTTTCCGGCCACTTCACGGCGCACTTAGATGTAGCGACTGCGGGGGCCAGGCACTCACGTGCACTGCCATTCCTTCCAGTCTCCAGGCCGACATCACCATAGACGACATTCTGCGCGAAACATCAGTTCACCTGTCCTGGTGAAACTCGCTCCAAAAACAGATCGAGAAACATCCCCAGAGCATCTTTCGAAATCCTGCGCATCCCGACCTGTCCAACATGTACCTGACAACATGTTTATTTAAGGAATAGACGAAACACCTCGAAACAAACACGTTTTGTATTACCCTATACTTGGATGTGCACATTTTTTTCTCTCGTAGGTACACGCACGTTAAACCATGGCATCGAAACCAGCTGCATTATACTTAAGAGCGTCTCAATGCAGGTAGGCCTACGTCAATACATGATCAATTCCTTAGTTAAAGCTAAACGTGCTGATCTGCAAATTCGGGGAGCTTAAAACTGCTAGTTTATTGTATTCACTTTTCTGAATTATAGTGCCTTACAACTAAGGCATTAACTTTAATACGCTTCCAAAATCCCGTCTCTAACAAATGTAGCTGCAAAGTCAGTTTTTCGAAAAATTAATAATGGATACACAAGTATTTGAATAATGAGATCCAAATGGACAATTCGTCTGATGACCGTTCTTCAGATCCAGCACCTTCACGGACAGTGGGCCTCTCTCTCTGCATGTCGGTGTGCGCGCGCTTGTTTTCGAATATTCATGGAAACGCAGCACTTATAATTTACCGAGGGCACAATACTCCCGCGCTTTCAGTGCGCCTTACATGGTCGCCGTCGATTTTCCACACAGGCTTATGGATATACAATAAAAACCATATCAATTCGGCTAAAACGTGCCTTCAGTTAGGCCAAAATATGGGTATATGGTTACAGACAACATTTTAATGTCTGATAAGCTTTTATTTAAATTAGGCCAAGTCCCGTGATATAACTGTAAAGTGATCTGAATGCTTTTGGAAACTTAATAAAGCCAAAGCCTAGAATTTGTTTGTTTAAATGTTAAAAAAGAAAGTTGGCGTACATTGGCTGTTTTTACGAACCGACCTGGGAATGCTTACCGGTTCCTCCATATATAACCAAATGTCACAGGACTGCACTAATGCAAACAATTTACAGCACAAAAAGGTTTGAGACCAGAGTGTTTCATAAATCTCCCAACTTTTTTATTAAAATAGCAAGCGACAGTGTTGATAAGCCCGAACTCCAGAGCCACAATAGACCAAGTTTTTTGACCCTGATCCATTTCCATAACTGTACAAAACCTTAATCGGCCTCGGAAAATGCACTGCGAAACGAATAACATGAAAACCCCAGATCATTGGAACGCCAGTCAGAATGTGCACCTGACACGCGCGATAGGAAATATTCTGTTCATGACTGCAAATGCACTGACGCCCTCTGCTGTTCAAAACTAATATTTGAGTTCGGATTCCGATCTGCTCCAAGTTTAATACAGATGTTGTATAGAATCTCAAATCTTAGTTGCGTCAACAACTGCCTTGCAGTAATTCAGTGCGCAGAAAACCAAAGAAAAGAAGTTTCACAGAAAGACGAGAAACTTGATATTTACAAGAACGTAAAACAGACCATCATGTATGAACTTTAAACATTAAAACATTCCGTCTTTCAAAGCTTGCAGTTAGTAAATAAAATGTAAAGGTCCCCAAGGGACCATTTTTAATGGAATTAATTACTGCATTCACAGATGAGGATCTCATCCGTTCAACAGAAATGTCTTTTCCACTGCGATTTGCGTTTCCCCAAACTCATCCGAGGGTCCCTTCCGATCACATCCTCTTCACACACCCCTCCCTCCTTCAGCTCCTCCTCATCCTCTTCTCTCCATCTCTACTTCTACTTCTACTCCTCCTTCCCCTCCTCTCTCTATCTCTACTTCTACTCCTCTCTCTTCTCCTCTGTTCATCTGCACTTCTGCTTCTACCCCTCCCTCCCCTCTTCTCTCCATCTCTCCTCCTCTCAGCATCTCTCCTGCTCCCTCCATCTCTGCTGCCGCTGCTGTCCCTCCTCTCCACCCTCCTCTCCCTGCTCCGGCTGCCACTCCTCCTTCTGCGCTCCTTCTCTCTCTCTCCGCCCTCCTCTCTCCTTCTGCTCGGCTCCTCCCCTCTCCGTTTTCCCCGCCCCTCTGTAGCCCCCCCCCTCCCCCTCCCTTCCCCGCCTCTCCTGCTGTCCGCTGACGCCGTTTGGCGGGGGTGCGCCGGGCTCCGGCTCCTGTCCCGGGGGTCCCTCCTCGCCCTGCCGCTCTCCGCCAGGCTGTGGCGCTGCTGTGCCCGGTCCGGGTCGCTCGTGCCGTCAGTGCTGCGGTTCCTCTTGGTTTTGGGCTTTTGCTGGCGGCCGGGTGACTCGCTGCTGCTGCTGTCGGAGTCGCTGTCGGAGCCGCTGCTCGGCCGACTCTTCCTCCGCTTCCCTTTACTCTTCTTCTTCTGTTTCTTCTTCTGCTTCTTCTTCTTCTTTTTCTTCTCCAAGCGGTCCAGTTTCCTTTAAAAGCACAAGAAGCGGAGACTCTAACAAATGATCTGATAGCAGAGGTTAACCCATAAACCTACAGACCTATATAACAGTTTATAAAACGCAGGGGCTGCATTTAAACCTGAGGAAACTCCTGGCCAATTTTTTAAATTGTAGTGGAGACCCCACAGTTACCAACGAACCCAAATCTGTCCCGCTGAATCACAGGGAAATGTGTATAAAATAACCTGCAAGATCAAGATATGTTCCATCTGATGTAATGCTAAGACTATAAATGCCTGCTTCCTGGGTTTGTATATTTCACTAAGCGTAAGTGTGATGCAGCTTCAGCGAAGTGCAGCAAACAGCAGATAGAGAATATGTGCGCGGCTTTGTCCTAATATATGAACAAAAGCTTTTTCTGACTTTGAACATTCTTAAGGGGAAATCAGAGAGAAAAACGAGGGTTTAAGGTGTGATGAGGAAAGCCGTTTCTCCGAGCCTCCGTCGCCGCAGGCAGCGCAGAGGTCCGAGAAGAACAGGAAACGGGCGGTTAGTGAACAGGAGAGACTCGCTGGGCCTCAACGCTCCGCACCTCAGGAGTTTCTGCTTCTGTCTGGTGCTGAGGGACTTCAGGAACTCCACCTCCGGGTCCTCCTCCTCCTCGCTCACCACATAGTCCTGAAAAACCACAGAGCAAATCATCATGTGGATCTATACATCAGGAAAAATTTATATGGGGAGCTGAGGCATTCGAATATATTCTAAAAATATGCGCGTCATTCACAGCTGTCAAAAAACGCGAATTGACACAAATTATTGGACGAAAACCCACCGCAGGAAATAAGCCCAAGTTTCTCTAGCAGAAGTTGGCACAAAAGTATACAGGCATTCCCCCCGAGTGTCTGTAGGTGACCGTTTTTATTAAATCTGCCAAAACAAATTTCATATTCAGTGGATAAACCTGCATTGTTCGCTGTAGTGAAGGGGTCATTTTACCGCAATCAAGCTTAAATTCAGGACTGCGGCAGGGCCATTGTTGCAGTGCGGGGTTTGGGAGGGCCAGTGATTACCTGGGATGGGTCGCTCGCTGTGACGTTCCTCCCCAGAACACTCCGCTTCAGCGCAAAGCCGCTGTTTCGCATCTCCGCCATCAGCTCCGAGGGGTGCATCGACGGACCTGCGAGAGCCAGACAAAGCCTGAGTCTCGTTTTCGCAGGGCCTCCGCCGGCTCGACTGCGAGGGCGGGGTACGTTTATCCAGAGGCTTTGTTAACAGGAAAAAGGGGGCAAATCAGCTCACTCATCCTCCAGCTGAGGAAATCACACTGTTCTCCTGAAGCGAGCGGCTGCACCCCTCTCCACCACAGGGGGGCTCCACTGCCGCGCACACCGGACTCTCTCCCTGAGTACGCTAATCACTGCATTGTCATGTTTTCTTCCCGTTCTCCAGACAGACGGCGGTGCTCTCGCTGTGAGGCACCACAACACAGCGCTAACCTCAGCGGCGATTGGGTCGGTGCTGGGGGAGGTGGTAAATCTCGGCCCACGCCCACCGGACTCGGTTTTTTGGACGCGTTATTCACACTTTCAGCAACAGCTCTTTGCTGCCACACAATTAGAAGATCTCTTGAGGTCAATCACCACCATTAGCACAAATTTTCAGACCTTCCCTCACACAGATGAGGAAATATCAACACATAAGAGATTTCCACACGTATCCTCATATTTGCGCCCCCTGGAACTAGAGTAGTCCAACTTTTAATTTTTCATTTCGGACCACTCAATCACTGAGAGCTTAATGCGAGGAACGTATACTCCACCTATTGCACAGTACTGGAACTACACATCCATAATTGCGCTTAACAGATTGACAATTTAGGAATCATTTTCAAGATTAGAAATTAAAAAAGACAAACATGGAGTGAGACTTCTTTTGTTCTCAGGGGCTCATTTTGTGGCAGGTAGCTTACAGAGCTAGTTTAGTTCTGGCAGACAACTCATTACAAGTTCGCAGACTCATGATCAGCCACTGCTGCGTCCCTCTGGATATTATTTAATTTATTTCAAATAAAATGAGCGGAAGTTTTTCAAGTTGCTCCCCAAGCAGCCAGACCATCTCCAAGAACACTTTCATTCGATGGAAAGCACAATACAGAATCGTCCCTGTAGGTTATATATTGACACCACATAAGATAATGTATGAGATAATGCCAACTCATCCTGACCATTCATCTGTCACTCATGCCAGCCCCTGTGATCACTCAGCCCAGTTAATGCTGCAGTGTCCCACAGTATTCCAAGGGAATGGGGTAACATTTTACTAATTTCCCATCAAACAGCAAATGAGAATCAAAGCAGTGGGCAAAGGTTAACCAAAGGCTACTTGCAAATACGCAAACACAAAGATGACTCAACACAAGTGAAACGTTACCGGCCTTACTGAATAATATTTACCACAGCCGGATACACGTTTGCTAAATTTCATAAATTAATTCTGTTCACGATTTATCCTCTAGTTCAATGCTTCATAAATAAGGGGAAAATTACACAACAGAATTTGTAATGCTGTCAAAAAATAAATAAACAAATAAAACAGAGCACAATTGAGAAATAAAGCACAAGTCTTGATCCTGTATTCGTGTTTGACTTTTCGTTGGTGCACGGTAATGTTTTCTAGAGGTCATTCCCTGTGATACACCGGCCAACTCTAAAACTGAAGGTCAAACTCCAGGGTGTGATCATAGACCATTTGACAGCAAATACGGATTAAACCCATGAACACAACCACTCAGAAGTGAAAGGACAAGTTGTTTGATGACTATGCGACCATCCCTGGTCTTAACCTCCCTCTACAGCACATGCTCTTCCACAGAAGAGCTGGCCAGTGGTCGCCCACAGCAGCACGTGTGTTCCCCTTCTGTCAGGAACTTCATTTCGCCGTATCTATGTTAGTAAACAAGTACACAACAATCAAGCTAATGGATATTAAGCCCAGGTTACTGGACAAACACAATATGGCCCCATTCTACTTTATCGGTCAAGACTTCCTTTGGTTCAGGAAAGGACACAACATATGAAGCTTTCTTAAATCACAGTCTGATATGTTTTCATGCATTTCAAATCCCCATCCCACACAAGAATGGAGGAAAATCTATTAATAAAATAATATTATTAATTATCATGTATTTTTTCCCAAAATTACAAGGTTTTTTCCCCTCTAATCATGAGAAAGGTCCACACCAATAGCCAGGAGAGAGTGTTGGCTCAACAGCCGTTGGAGGAAGATCTCAGCAGGTGTGCTAAAATGACTGCTGATCCACAGTCTCTACAGATTATACTGAACGGCGCATGCAGTCAGAATACTGCAGCACTCGTTCATAGTTGAGCAATAATCCGGGCGATGACGTCTCTCATGAGCAGAACTCTTCAGAACGCTGCTCTTTTGCCCCGCCTCTGCTGCACAAATGTTCCCGCCCACAGCTGCGCAGAATCAAATCTCTGCAACTGCTGGTTAACATCTCACCTCCGACGAATATTTCTGAGCAGGACCCCAGACACTATACTGTCACTGTACCCATCTGCACATGCTACAATTAACCATTCAATCCTGAGTAGGCAAGCTGACATTTACACTCACGGTGCACTTTATTAGGAACACCACACTAACACTGATGAGGCGTTTCTTTGCTCTCAGAACAGCCTTATAAAGGTTCCCTGTCATGTGACCAGGCGAACAGCCAAACAGCCGCGGGGAAGACTTATTAACTGGTTGGCTGAAGTTGATCAATCCTTCTTACTTCAGGGAGGTAATTCGCCAAATGAGAAACCGGTTTTGAAATGGCTTGTAATGGATCATTGGCTGTGCAGCGGATAAAATGCCAGGGTACCTTTAATTAGTCAATCTAGCGTGGGCTGAACGAGGCGCTGGACACGTTCCTTTGAGTTTTTGGTCAATTTTGCAACAACTGTAAAATGTTCCATTAAATTTATTCACAATTTTTGGAGCAATTCTGTCTCGACAGGAAGGTAGACGGCCGAGGAAACAGCACACAGAAATGGTCGTCCTGAAAGGAGCTCCTCTGACCTGCTGTGACCCACCTGCATCATCGGTGGCCACAGAGCTGGCGTTGATCCCGGAGAGGCCAAAGAGAGGGCACTCCCTGTCCGTGTTCACGTGACCCCACTTACGGCACTTAATGCACCTCACATTGCGCACCTGCAGGACAGGACTCAACAGGTCATCACTTCTGTTCAAGAGCCACACAGGGATCCTTCACAACAGCAGCACTGGAAATACTGCATCAGCAGTAAGACATGCGGAGATCGTTTGCAGGGCGCAGTTGTGTCATCAGTGGGGATCAGAACTATCAGAAGATCCCCGAAAATTGGCTTTTACTCTGAAGTACCTAAACCACAATTACAAAAGAATCCAGTGAAAGAAATTATTTCTGGTCATTTGTACACTAATTAGAAACGAGCAGCACTTCTCAAAATGAGCAAGATGATGATGCCAATAGTTCTGAAGGGGCAAAATAGTTTGTAGGCAAACTGAAAAAAAAAAAAAATCATAAAAACAGCCAAAATTTTCAATTTACAATGACAAAAATTATGGTAACATATGCAAAAACAACAACAACAAAAACTGTTGCTGCAAGTCAAAGGTCTTCAACTGGGAAAGTCAGGCTTTGTAGGAAAATTGCCAATAAGCAGAACTATAGCTCTAAAGAAATAAAAAATAGAAAAAAATTACCACAGGATTGAAGCAATGGAGTCAGTCTCAAAGACTGTACCCAGTGAGCTTCACTACTCTGTTAATTACGGCGGTGTTTCCCATAATTTGACCAACTTCAGTTGTTTAGGGGGCACAGGACAGAATATTTGGCATCTGTCACACTGTAGATATTTTACAGGCTAAATTTATGGCATTAGTGGGAAGAGAGGTAGTTCACAGGGAAGCAGCACTAAAAATATGAGATTTCCCGCGGCGGAAACAGATATTCCATGGGGGATAACAGGACGTCATTATATCAAGGCACAATTTACAACTTTATTAGTATTTATTATTTTATTTATTAATATTTTATTTATTTTTTTATTATTTTTTTTACCTGAATTCCAAAAGGTTGATCTCTGATGTTCATGTCATCCTTTGCATATCTAAACAACAGAAGATCATGTTAACACTGCAAGAAAAAAAAAAAAAAAAAAAAAAAAAAGAGGGCTCAAAATTAGCCCAAAAACAGGAAATGAGAATTCTGCATTTACCACCGGAACTTACTTCTCTCGTGGTGCAACTTTTTGCCACTCAAACTTGTATTCCGATTCACCCTCCTATAGGAAAACAAATATTGCTTTAGACAATCCCCACTGAAACAGCGCCTACCACTAACGTCAACAATTTGTCTCCACCGAGCAGTGCTATAACCTGGTTCACCACCAGGGGTCCGCACAGTCACTCCAACTAAGCCATCAAGGTGACGAATCGTCAAACCAGTTTCCATCTTAACCAATCAAATCACAATCATTGAATCTAACCCGAGGGAGAGGAAGGATAGACCGAGTTTGTGGAACTGGCCAAGGACAGTCACAGAGTTGGCCGAATTTGATTGAAACTGAAAACTATTGAAAGTAAAAACAGTTAATTATTGTTAATACAGGTCACCTAGGCCCAGTATTTCAAAATAATTTATCTACAAAACACACAGTTGATATTGTTCAGGGGTACACTGCCTGACCGTAGGTACATTGCTGGGACATAAAGAAGACACCGTTTGGATTTAAATAAGCAAATATTTAAGAGCAGATATTTAAGGCTCATTATTGCAGTGATTAATATGGTTCACCTGGCTACAATTCTTTTATCCCCGACTACAGTAGAGCAATGTGCCCACAGAGAGTCATTCATGTCACACTCATGAGGACTGTTACTCACGAATTAAAGGATTTTCTACATGCAGCTCCTCTGTGTGTGGTGGGTGTACACACAACCAATGCAATAAATCACAATTAATACACACATCCTAAATACATTTCAATATTTCAGGATAAAACCTTAAAGCAAATACTATCCAATGCGCTACGCAAAGCATGAAATGCAAGGCAAAGGAGGTTTCACTGAATTGCTCCTTCAATACAGGCAATGACTGAATGAAAATGCATTATTCTGTCTAGTGCGCCTATCTGCAAACACTCGTCCACCACAAACCCCATGAATCATCAGTTACATTACCTCCTTTGTCTCCTCTTCAAAACAGGAACAATTGGAGAGAGAGAGAAAAATGCAAAGTTAGCAGAGTAAGACGAATCGTTTTGTATGACAATAAAAAAAACACAAGGATATCTAATAGCTGAATTACATCATACCTTTCGATGCTCCCGGTGGCGCCTCGTACATGAAGTTGAGCCCATTCTTCACCCGATTATCGCCCATCAACAACCTTTAAAAATTAAAAAGCGTATTTCAACTTGGATAATAAAATCCCTGGGAGAGCCTATTAAATGCCACTTCTGCACCACGCCGTTTGAAGAAAAGCTGGGAGAAAGAGGAAAATGCGAAAAGAAAACCGATCTGGAAATCATCAGCCTGTACTAAACTGAAAATTCTTAAAAAAAAAAAAAAACAAAACAAAAAAAAAACACAAGATACTTTGTTTGTTTTTGGAAAATACACTCCCGCCTCAGATTTTGGGGCTGCAACACAAGCATTTAAAAAGTTAAGATAGGGTGAGTATATCACTGTTACCGCACCATCTCTTAACCCTTCAAATCAGCACTGGGGTTGTTGGGGACGCCTCATGACGCCCCCCCGGTTCTTCCATGATATTGAACTGGGATTCAAATTTGATTCAACATCAGCCTCCACCTTCTTCTGCATCAGTGAGGCGCAACATAACAGCACAAGAGTAACTGCTGAAAATCTCGCTCCCAGAAAATAAATTAGATAAACGAACGCCGCTGGACACTGCAGTGGCGAGGGGTGCCGATATGCAGCTTGATGATCGGGTCTCACCTGTTGTTGTAGGTCTCCTGCTCCTTCAGGTACGCCTGCATCAAATCCTCCTGCTTCCTCTTCTCGAAAGTCAGCTTCTGCTCTGCGATCCATACCTGTGCGACACAACGCACACCCTCAGTAACGGCCTCGGCGGGCTCATTTACATGGACACACAAGTCGCAAGCAATTAAGGATACGCAAATACAGCAGGGCTCTAGACTAAATTTTTTTGCTAGGAGCACAGTGGCCCCTAACTTTAAATTTTAGGGGCACAAGCAAAAAAGTTAGGGGCGCACAGTGTAAATTGACTTGAAAAACAAATATTCACTTTTCCTCTCATTTTCACAGTATTACTGATAAATATTTTGGCAATAAATGCAGAAACTACAATGTTCTAAGGATTATCTTAACTAAAAGTGTCAATATGACGATGTAAATGCTTTAAAAGTAGAAATCCTGCATTTAAATTAGGAGTGAACTCATCCTTAAAACCGTGTTTCAGCTTGGCTTGCTTGTGAATGTTCAATAGCTGATCCTGGTGTGCCATCTAGTGATAGAATTTGGTAACTGCGTGCATAAATTTGCAGCTTCATGTCCGCTGGCATCAAAATCTGCTCAAAGATAGGCCGACCCTGTTCTTGAACGCGCCAAATCCAGACAATCCTTATGATGAGTTACACTCATATTTTATTTTGTAAAGAGCAACGAAGTGGCCAATGTCAACGTAAGGAAGTGAAAGTATACCTTCTATCTTTTAAATGCAGTAGAGTAAAAGTAAAAGTCAAAACTCAAGTATAGTACAAATCCTCAAAAAAAAAAAAAACTACCTAAGTAGGCTACTGTTCGTTACTATACACCTCTGACCATCAAAGTGCGTTAGGACGCAACTACTTTATTTATTTATTTGGATTTCATTCATTCGATAATTTCATTTATCCGGCATGGCAATTTTTCGAGCTTTCAGCCCTGTGTGTAATGTGCGAAAAAGGCTGTCTTCGAAGAGGCACACTAGGTTAACTGGGGAGAAGGTAAGGACTGACAGTCTTCTTCGCCATTGTTCACAGGAGTTCTGTGAAACCAAGGGTGTTTTATACCTGAAGATAACCCCAAGACCCGCCTCTTTTCACATATTAGCCAATAACAGTGGTCATTCGCCCCCCACTCACACACCCCCCGCTCTCACACACATTGGCCCACATTCTTTTTCTTTGGTGTTCGTCACTATTAACCAACTCATTTGTGCATGATCGCCAACAACTGGGCTAAAATGAGGAGCAGATGTTTGTCAGCAACAAAAAATATTTAATAACAATAAAACAAAAATCGGCAAATTTGCTGGTCGCAGATGCGCGAGCAGATGAAAAATTTACTCGCACTGTCTCAAATTTTAGGGGCAAAATGCCATCATTTACGGGCAGTCTGGAGCCCTGTACAGACCACCATAGCATAAGAAAATAGTGCCACGGGCCCTGTAGCACACCTGACCACTCAAGGGCGTGTAGGAAGCAGTTTAACTCAAACTAGTAGGGTGTGTAAGAAGCAGTTTAACTCAAACTAGTTTCACATATATTATCACAATGTGAATTGACACCAAGTGGTTGCTTGTAGCATCAGTAGATGCTGACACAGTTGGTTTCTCTTAAGCAGCTGCTCATCCATTACAACACAAAAGCTAAAACATCGATAAAAAAATTTATTCGAAGAAATTAGTATCAGTACACATGAATAGGTCAAGGTCACCACAAGTGCTAAGATCGTCAATGATTCCTGTTCTTTTTCAATAGTGACCAAGTGACCATAAATGAACAAATTTCATTTAGTTGTTGCAAATATAGTACAGTAACATCAAGATTTCAAAGTGTGTATTGTCCGTAGTGACCTTGATGTTTAAGCCAAGGTCATCAAAAACCCAGGGACTTTCTTGCATGCCCACTTTTGACCAGTAGCCAAAGGCAAGATTTCAACTTGTTTATTACCTCCAGTGACCTTGACATTTAAAACCTGAATTATATGTCATGCATCTTGCTACCTACTACCTACAAAGCAAAATTGAGCTGAATATATGCATAAATAGATTTCAAATGGCCAATTATGTGATTTCCAATATGGCTGCCACCATGGCGGCCATATTTGAAATCGGATCAAAACGCCATGAACAAACTTTAGTGTCCTTATAGGTAGGAAAATGTATGCCAAGTTTCAGCTTCATAGGCCCAACAGTTTTGGAGAAGAAGATGTTAACGGACGACGAACGACGACGACGAACGACGGACAAACATAATAAGGCCATGACATAAACGCACATCTGACTTTTCAGGTCAGCTAAAAAATTTGAATAAATGGCAAAAGAACAACAAAAACAAATACTTATAAACAGGTGTTGAGCGTTGTATTCTCCTTTGTTTTTCCAAAGGACACATACAGGTCTACAGACACCGCCGGGCCAAAATAGAAGTGTCCGCCTGGATCTAACAGAGCAAAAAGGTAAGAGCCTTCCATCAGTTAATTACTGCAGGGAGTAAAATGCTTCAGCCGGCAACAAGTTATTTAACCCGAACTGGTGCAGTGAGTAGCTTCTCATTTCTTAAAGACACGGTTGGAGGACATAACCTGTGGTTATCGAAAAGATGTTACTCGGTTACTCTGCATCAAGCAAAGAAAACAGCTAGGGAGATTGCTAAAGCTGCTAAAATTGGGTAAAGAACTGCCCAACGCATCATCAAATCCTGGAAGAATAGTGGGGAACCACCATCTTCAAGGAAGAGATATGACAGGACAAAATTCTTGAATGATCATTGGTGAAATCAAATTGTAAAAAAAATCAACAGCAGACTTCACATTAATGTTTAATCGCAAAAGTAAGAGCATTTCCATGCGCAAATTGTGAAGAGAATTCAAGGGTTTGGGACTGAACAGCTGAGTAGCCTTCAGAAAAAACACTCATCAGTGAGGCTAATTCAAAAGAAAGGCTTTGATTCGCTAGACAGCATAAATACTGGACTCTGGAGCGATGGAAAAAGGTCATGTGGTCTGATGAGTCCAGATTTACCCTGTTCCAGAGTGATGGGCGTGTCAGGGTAAGAAGAGAGTCCGATGAAGTGACGGACCCATCATGCCTAGTGCCCACTGTACAGTGATTACCGGTACTGTAATGTAGGAAATATTCATGGCTATTGTTGCAACTTTCACATGGTTTCAATTTAGCATTTTAGTGACCCTGTAGTAGGTCTTTCCTTTAATAAATTTCCTTTTTTGTGGAGTTTTAATTTCGTGACAAATGGGTCATCGTGAAGAACACCAAATCAAAACGCATACAAATATTTCCCAGTTTACAGTACAGTCACTCTCTAATGTTAGAACCCATCATGATCCATCTTTTGTTCATTTGACATGTCTTAACATGATCATATAGCCTTACAAATACGTAATTTTAAAATGGGACGTTTTAGATTTGAATTCAATTCATGGATAACTTTATTTTCTACTATTTGCTGTGGTGTTTTAAGGTATAAAGACGGGTTGTAAGGTGATATGAACACTTTAAAAATGTTTTTGTTAAAATAAAAAGTAAAATGTGATGAAAATGGCAAATTTCGACCTTTATACCCGCACATATTTGCTCGTAGCTCAAAGACCGTTTGAGTGCCAATCACAAAACTTACAGGAGAGCTTCTTAACATCATATGCTACTTCTCGCATGAATTTTAAGAAATTTGTAAGATATATTTTTTGCAATACACCTTTGAAGTTTTTGAGTTGCTGTAACTTTTTTCCATTTGACTCTATGGAGAAAAGTTTGAAAGACTTGTAGGGCTTGAAAAGAGCTTTCCAATGAGACCAGAAGTAACTCTCTAGCTGTTATAAGGGAGAAACACGCGTTTGAAGTTGCAAGGGTTTACCAATTAGTCAAAAATTCGTTAACAAATTACTCACTAATTAGGAGGCGATGAGCAAAAATATTTCAGATTTATTCCTTACTCATAGGTCCCCACTCATCCACAAACTTTCACAAAATTCCGAGAGATGTCTGCAAATTCTTGGTTGATTTGACACTGCAGGACCCAGCAGTGTTATGATCAGGGGCTGCTTCACTTGGTCAGGTCTGGGTTCAGCAAAGATAAAAGGCCAAAACATGAGCTCAGCAAAGTACCTGAATTCACTCAATGACCAGGTGCCTCCATCAATTGTTTTTTTTTCTTCCCTGGTGGCACAGGCATATTCCAAGATGACAGTGCTAGGATTCAACGGTCTCATATAGTGAAAGAGTGGTTCAGGGAGCACGAGACATCATTTCCACACAGGGATTGGCCTCCACAGAGTCCAGACATTGACAGTCTTTGGGATGCGCTGGAGAAGACTTTATGCAGCCCTTTGACTCAACCGTCATCAACATAAGATCTTGGTAAAAACATTGAAGAGATTTGGGACTGACATAAATGTGACACTGGATGAGCTTATTGAAACGACGCCACGGCAAATGCGTGCCATAATCAAAGCTAAAAGTGGTCCAGCGAAATATCAAAGTATGAACCTTTTTTTGCGGCCGGGAGAGTACAATATCTCCATCCATTCAGATTTTAAGGGGTGATCTGGGGTTAAATGAAAAATCACACCAGGAAACAACTCAGAATTAATCTAAAGAGGTTAATGTAATAACCACCAAAAAAGATACAAGTTGGCATTTTTCTGTTCAAGCAGTTGCCATGGTAACCGAGCAAACTCATTAAATATGCAGAAAAATTCTGGCACCAATTCCTCTTTAACTCTGTGATAGAATTCAGTTTTTCTTTCATCATTTAAAAGCTATTGCTGATCCAAATGCAGTGACACAGCCAATCTTTGACCAATTTCCCAGTTTTGTGATTTTGGGCATTTTACTCAAATCTTGAAATTATTTTGCGCAGAATCTGACAAACACTCAAAATATTCACAGTATGTAACAGATAGGCAAAATTTCCCTGTGTCATTGCATTTCTAATGAAGTAAAGTACCCGCAGACCAGGTATTGATATACAGTGATAAATAAAAGTTATTGCTGCCACAAACATGAGAAACGTGGAAAAAGAAATACCTTAGAAAATCAATGGAAAATGCATTAGACTGCATTGAAAGTTGAGTTCAGTTTTTAATTCTTGTAGTAATTAGTGATTATTAAAGGTGGGATATTATAGAATATTTTTATTCAAAAATTTTTTTTGGAAAAATAGTCAAATTTTGCCCATTTAACCCCAGATCATCCCTAAACAGACTTCAAAGAAAGGATGAATCCTTGTATGTGTATGTATGTATTGCTTATAATTTGTATACATGCACTTTTCAAACGTTGTAAAAGGTGGGAAAACATTGCAGAAAGTCTCTTCCCAAAATGTCTTCTTTACGCAGCTAGGATATTAACCATTTGAAATTATCATCAAACTAGGTTCGAACAGGGTCCTCAAATCTGGACCTCGAATCCAAATCCAGCCCAGGTTTTCTGTTATCCCAGGCAAGTAAATGAACAGGAAGTGCCTCTGATTGGCCAGACTGTGTTAACACCCGACTCCCAGGTAAAAGGAGGATGGAAAACCAGCAGTCCTTAAACCTCGTAGGGCGTGATTTGAGGACCAGGGTTTCTAGAGCAAGGGTCCCCAATCTTTCCCTGAATGGGACGGTGTGGGTGCAGGCTTTCATTGCAACCAAGCAGCTAACGTTACACACCAGATACTCCTAATCAACCCCTGAACTCTTTACTAATAAGCTTGATCAGTTGCATCAGGTGTGTTGCTGCTTGGTGGCAATGAAAGCTGCACCCACACCGGCCCTTTCTGGGAAAGACTGGGGACCCCTGCTCTAGAGGCAAGAATATTGGAGACAAAAATTTCATACAACTGGCCTGTTCTTCTCAAGGGTACATTTTCCAAGACCACAAACGCTGGCTTGCACAGTTGGAAACATTGACTGTACACGGTCGAACCAAATAAGTTTGTTAGCGACATTAGTTAGCAGCTATGCTTTTGGGAAATGGGCCCCTGACCCGCTGTTTTTAATGGGCCGGGTAAGAATGGGCCCTTTCGCGAACACAAGCGCGGTTCCAGCTTAAACTTCATTCGTCCTCGAAATATTCAAATAAAAATACTGCTTTGCACCGCGGAAATTCGAGTCTACATTGTGGACAAAGTTTTCTATGAACCGATATTGTGCGAGACACATTAACCCAGCTGGTCAGTAAGTCAGTTTACGTAGCTGGTCATATAGCAACAGTTAACTAACGTCTAAGTAACGAGTTTACGTGAAGCCCGTCAGATGCGCAGAGGATGACTGTGACAGAGGGCGAGTCAGCCGATTAACCTTCATAATCAGTGAACAGAAACGGCTTATTTCGCCAGCGGCCTTTTCTTCACTCACTTACCTTCTTTATATTCGATTTCGAAGCAGGATGAAAATCCTTCTTACACATGAAATTGGCAAACGACTTCCCCATGGCCGTGTCAAAATTCTGTCGCTGCAGGCAAACAGATTTGTTGTCAAATTGTCAATCGTTAAGCAGCCGCATCCTTTTCCGGTGCAAAGTTCCTCCTTCTCTTCTTCTTCTTTTTAGAGAAATATCCTTCTTGATTTCCGTATGAGCTTGTTTATGCAATACCGCCACCCTCTGCTCCGGAGTGTGGATCAGAGGACAGTGACGGAGGGGAAAAAAACATTCATGAGCTGGTAATGTAATGATCATCCTCACCTTCAAGTTCTTGTTTCACTGTTGACAAATCATGCTCTTGGGCAGTCAATCAAACACCCTCGTTTCCCTAAAAAGGTCTAATACTGTGTAGATCACCACCCATTGATCTGTTCTTTACATTCATTTTGATGCGAACTCCAGCACCCGAAAGCCTCTCAGCCCAGACTTCTTCACTGCAAAATCTCCGTTCCTACCTCTCCACAATGCCCCATCATCTGCAAAAAATGACCTCCCTATATCCAGAGGAATGTCACAGAAAATGTGATTAATCATTAATTAGTGATTAATTTTGCTTCCCTGCGATCGTTCATTATTTACTGTATGCAACTAAAACACAACACTGAGAATCCTAGCCTGAATCTGCCTCCCAAACTTAAAATCTCAGCTTCAATGACTAAATAAATAAATAAATAATCCCCATCAAATAACCATGGTTGTAATTTAATTACTAATCCCCTTTTTCTGAAAATCTTTTTCTTGGAGTTGAACTCAATCGACAAACTACTGGTACATTATCTCCACCTACTGGGAATATCACATAATATTTCTTTCTACAAACCCATGGTCGCGATCAAGCCTCTTATCACCAGGTGTCTGACTCCTAAACTGCGTTCGAATTACTCCAAATAGAGCCATAGTTAATGAAAATGAACAGTATGCTGTATTGAATAAGATTTGAACCTAGCCATTGAGACCATAAAATAATGAGGATAATGATTGCTGAGGCAATAAATCAAGTGAGCAGTAGGGTCATCTTCTCATAGACTTCTATTTATTTGGACAACTTTTTGCCACCACTGAAGTCGCCACCCACTGGCCATGAAAATGAGTGCAAGTTTAAGGCACTTGTGCATTGGCCTCACTTTTCAGACCCAGGGGCTGCGTCCATCTTTTTACACAGACTATGGCCGAAAAGCAGCAATAATCAGACAGTTTTCATTATATCATTGTTGATATGTGTATTGGTGGCACTGGAGAGGGTGAGAGCGAGGGGCTCAATTTGGCAAACTTTGTCCCCCTGTCCATAATAACTAATGGCAGGCCAGGGTTTTTACTTATTTATTTTTAATTATGACATTAAGAAGCTATAGAAGTAGAGAATTATTCAACAATATACTCAGTAGGTGGCAGCAATGCACCAAATGGGCGTAAATATATTGCGCCTACAAGAAGAAGAAGATGAAGAGAAGGGCATGTGATGATGATTGAGGTGATTCAGGTTTGGGTGGAGGGTGACTGTTGTGTCAAGTTGTTTGGTTGGAGGGCAGCGTGTAAATGTGGTTTGAAGGGGTGGATGAGAGAACAAGGAAGGGAAGTTAGAAAAAGAAATAAAGGAGGGAATATATCGTCGGCCTGCTGATAAAATCTTGTATACTCAAAATGATAAACTTTGCAGGAGAGCGTAAAAAATGTTTAATTTTGCATGTAAGAATGCAGTTGAGCTGTGTTCGGGTAGGATGACTATTTTTCTTCCAAAAATGTATTTTGCATTTTGCAATGTTTATGTTATTATTGTGGACATACAAGTTTTCGTTTCTTATCAAATTTGGAGATACAAGGTTTTATCAGCAGGCCGACAATATATTGTCCAACTGGATGAAACCAGTTGGAACAAGTCAGGGGACAACTTACGAATTTAGTGATAGATGCTTTGTTGACAAATTCTTTAAACCAGAAATCGGAAACATAAAAGCTGTAAGGGTGAGGAATTGGATTAGTGATCTTACAGTGCACAGAATTGAAATATTCGATCTGACACCGGCAACCTGTTTTCCCACCCATAACTGGGCTATTATTAAGAGAGTCATGAGTGGTGTAAGGATATCTGTGAGAACTGATTTATTTCTGGAAGTGAAAGGGTTATGTGGAGCCAGATGCATAAAGCGTCATCAAGATGGAACGTAAATGGATAGTATGTCCGTACTGTTACAGTTTGAAAATTATTTTCCAGACTGGATGAGTCAGCTACAGGGTGGGGGCATTAAAATGGGCCCCATTAAGGTGTTATTTGAATCAGGAACACAGGCGTATGATGGCTGTGTGCATAAATATAGTCTGCATGTAAGAGATGTGGCAAAGAGGGGTGCACAGAGAGGTGCTTGTATTGTTGAAAGAAATAGCCATTGGCTATCATTGTCAGGGAAATCACTAGGCAGTTGCGGAGTTTGAAAGAACAAGTTCAGCCTTGAGGTAGAACCATAAAACATGCACAGTTACAGGGTAAAACATCATATTCAGAAGATATTAAAAGAATGAGGGTGGGAAAGGGAACGGTAAGGAAGCACAGGGTAGAAATGGTGAGATGGTGAGGACAGAAAGATGTGACAAGGAACTAATTTTGGATTGGAGAAGGAGGCAGTTTTTAGCTTTAGTAGCCAGGGTGTTGAGCTGTGCCAGTAAAATAGAGAAGAAAACAGAAAGGATCAGGATGGTGCTGCGTGCTGCCAGGGAGACGCTGAATATTATGGACGTGAAGAGAGAGGATATTCAGGGAATTCTGTAGAAAGGGCTTGGAGAGTACCTGAAGCCTTGTAGGTACATCAGTGAGAAAAGTTAATGGGTTTGGGATGGATAGACGGTGATTGGTCCAGCAAACGGAAGAGTAGGTAATTACTTAGAACATACAGTAGATGGCGGAAATACACGACATGGTTTGTATACACACATTGAACTGAATAGTACAAGAATAAGTGATAATATTATTGATTTGCGAATTGCGTTCTGTTCGGTGGACTAAAGCAGTCACGTTTGTGTTACGTTGTCTTTGGCTCCTAATCTTACATAGCGCTAATGTTACATTGCCAGCTAGCGATAGTGCCATAGATGGTCTTCTACTCTGGCGACGTGACGTGACGTGACGTGAGCAAACGGTTTACTGCGTGCCCTTTGCCCAGTGACGCAGATCAAACAAGTTTTACGGAACTGGTTTTCATCTGGTACCGACTCTCTGTTTTCGAAATCTGGTCGCATGAAATGAAAGTAGAGGAGAGACCGGGGAGCGCCCGTGTGTGAGGGTTTGTTCGGGTCCGGAAGAGTCACGCAGCAGCTGTCAAGCAACGGATTTACACCACAGGTGACGGCGCACTTCTGTCATGTCCGCTGATAACAAGATTTCTTTCATTCCTAGTTGCAGTGCGGGGAAGGCCCGTGGCAGAGGAAAATGTTAATAAATGAAACATGTCAGCTAAATTGAGAGTGAATGTTACAATTACTAGGATTAAATGTGAACTGAGGTAGAAAAATAAGTGTTCCGCGCACCGGATTTTCTTGTTTTGGCGCTCAGGCTGCCTGTAGATTACTTTGAATATGTGGATCTCTCTTGCAAAAAAAAAAAAATGTATATATCCTTTCAGCCGAATTTTTCAAACTGACCGGTTGTCAACTTGCATTTTCCTGAAGGATGTTTCCTTCCTCGTGTGACACCTTTGTGGCCTTGCCTCCATCAACCGTGGGGCAGCGTGTTGTCTTTGGGAAAAACTCTGACAGGCCCTGTGATGAGGTCCAAGAGGTGGTCTACTTCCCTGCTGCTGACCATGCAGATGGAGATAAAGTGGAGGTAGGGAACATATGTCATTCTGTAACCCCCCAGCCTCTACTTTTGTGTTGGTGAAATAATATTCAGAAGGAAATTTGGATGGAAATATGCTTTTGTTACTGCTTCTCTCGCCTAGTGTACCTATATTGAAGTAGAGCAAGTTCTCCACACCTATGCAGTAGTGTTAAGCCGACCCGCCTGGTTGTGGGGAGCAGAGATGGGCTCAAACGAGCATCAGGTGTGCATCGGGAATGAGGCTGTGTGGGGCAAAGTGGACGCCAATGCGGAGGAGGCTCTACTTGGCATGGACCTGGTCAGGTGACTGCACTGCATCTTTATCTGTGTGCGAATACCATGTGAACATGGTGTGGCGAACATTTACTAAGTTTTTGATATGTTTTTTATTTAGCAATCACCAGAACTTCCTCGCTCATCGTCATCTCAATTTTTGTATAGCTCTATCCCAGATAGCAAGCACATCCGCTCCGGATTTGCCCCGGCTCTGTGCCGACTCCAGCTGATCCGGCTCAGAGCCGGGGCTGATCCGGAGTGGAGGAGCTTGCTATCTGGGATGCCAAATGAGAAAATAAATGACTAGAGGGGCACTCAGTAGGGTGCATTACTCTCCCACACCAATATTATTGGTTCTGGATCCACAAGAATATTATTAAGATCACCGACAGCTATAATCAATTCTACATTAGTGTATATTCTATTCAATGCTGAAATTTAATGAAAATCTGTTATTCCATAAAGGACAGTTATTCTATTCAGGTACATTTTGACTTCGTCTGGATCTAGAATCCAGAATATGTTCCGGATCACTTCCAAAATTGAATTTGACAGTGTCCTGACTCTCCTCTTTCAAGAGCAGGTTTGCTGTCAGATCCCCTGCATTTCCTCATGGGGATTGTTCAGCCAGAGAGCTTTCTGAAAATATTTAAAAAATCCAACATCACCCTTTCACTGGGAGCTACAAAAGGCATTTCTTGCCAAATTGTCAGTTTGGTGCCTTTATGGCTTCCCATTTACAAAATGTAGGCATGTTCTGGTATGACTTGGAATAACGCGTGTTTAAGATGGCGGGATAACTAGTGCATGTCTTGGCGGTTTGGCGTGTTCAGACTGGGCCTGGAGAGGGCAGACACTGCCCAGAAGGCCGTGGATGTGATCGCTGAACTGCTGGAAAAATACGGCCAAGGAGGGAACTGCATAGAGGATGAAAGCGTCTTCACCTACCACAACAGCTTCCTGATCTCGGACCGCGCTGAGGCCTGGGTGCTGGAGACCTGTGGGAAATACTGGGCTGCCGAGAGGGTGGAGGGTAAATGCTGTGCTGTGAAGTTTCCCTTTTGCATTGGAGGTCTGCTTTAAAATCCGCGCAGGACGTGTATTCTTATACAGTTATTGACTTCAGTTTAGGTGAATCCAATGATTTATCCACCTAGGAAAAATGATATTCACCGAGGCTGTGATATTCACTGAGGCTGCTCGTGCACTTAAGGCTGTGCCTCGGTGAATATCACTTGTCCAAAGAGGATAAATTATTGGATTCATTAATAACTGAAGTCAGTAACTTTTATTATATGACCCTACTTGAAAATAAAAAAAACAAGACAAGGGCGACAGCTGTAACGTAAAGCTCCTCACAGGGACGAAGCAACACGAAATGCGGACACCGTCAGGAGCTCCTGCAGGGAAGCCTAATCTATTTGTAGCGCCAGGTCGTCGGATTGTTATGTTCACCTCTCGCGCACTTTCGTGTGGTGAACATCACCGTTTACAGTGACCAGCGGAGCCTGCCTGGGCCAATCTAGAGAGAGCGAATCCTGATGTCATATAATAATTAAAGATAATTGGGAAAGATGCATTTGACCAGCGGTGCCCAATTGTGTGCCACGGAGGGCCAAGACTGTGCAAGCTTTCATTCCGACCAATCGCTGCAGAGTCCAGGCACATGCACATTTAATTAGTAACACACCTTCAAGCGGAGAGGAGGGAACTAACTGGTGTAATCTGCAGGCGTAGCGATTGGCTGGATTGAAAACCTGCACACTCCTTGCCTTCCACGGTACATAATTGGGCACCACTGCTTCAGACCATTATTGATGAGACTTGTACAGTACTGTACTTGCCTTATGGAAATTGAAAATACTGCAGTATTCTGAAAACTTGGCCTTTCTTGGATGCATTTTTCGGCATAATATTTTGCAAAATTGGTAAGAGTCAGTATTTATATTGTTTTTGTTGTGTGGAATATCTTGTCTTTTATGTTAATGTATTTTCTGTGTTTTCAAGCTCCATATATGGTGTCCTTAGTCAATGTTGAACAAAAATGATAAAGAAAACTACTTTCAAACTTTTTTGCAGAATACCATGCCAGCTTCCCTTAAATGTACCATGAAGTATTTGTTCTCTCTCCCTTGATTGTTTTGTCCCAGCGGGACATCGGAACATCTCAAACCAGTACTCCATAACCACACAGATAGACCGGGAGCACCCGGAGCTGAGAGACTACGCTCAGCGTCAGGGCTGGTGGGACGGGACGGCGCCGTTCAGTTTCGCTGGAGTTTATTCCTACCTGAACACGGCCAGGATTGAAGCCTCCGGGTCTCGATTCTGCGAGGGCCGAAAACTGCTGGAGCGAAATAAAGGTTTTTATCGTTTTTGTGCAGCTCACATCAAACGTTCTGTCTCTTTACCCTGTCGTGAAGATGAGGGTGAAATTTGTTTTGGGGGAAAACCTGCTGAGAAATGTCTTGTCAGCGTGATGGAGTCGCTCGTGTTTTGTGTACTATGTGATCTAGTGATGTACTTAAAGACAAGGTAGCACAGAGCACTGAGGTAAAGTACACCATCTCCGCACTCCACAAGCACTTAATAGATGCCCTTATATATTGGTAGTCTCAGGTATTCAAACCCGCAACACCACCGAGGGCCTAATTATGCTCAATATACTTAAGCTAGCTGAACTATTAATAGTGTGAGCAATCTTTAAATGGTGGCCGCTCGGTCTTTTGATGACCTGAAATCAAATTTGGAAATTGTCAGTGCTTGTTGAAATTGACCAACAAAATTTACACATTCCAGTGGAATGCAATATTTTGCCAGAAAGTATACAGAAATATGGTTTTAAATTTTTGGTTTTTGCCATGAACGGGGGGCTAGTATGCTTCTTTTATTTAACCCTTGTTTATAGTGTTACAAAGAAGGATGTTCATATGAAACATGGCCTAAGTTTCAGATAATGAGGTACACGTGTGTAGAAGTCATTCCTGCGATCAGAAACCTCAGGGCTTCCCACAGCTCTTTGTTTTCAGTAGTTCTGATGCTCGAGCTGCAGTATGACATCATGGCGCGACAGATTTAAATGGTCACCTGCTTCTGACTGAGCGCGCTCACAAAGCACAGGGCCCATCCCTCCGCCCGTACCATCTCTCCTGGGAATTATTTGACTGTTCTGCTCAGGACTAGGCCACTGGAAAGTTTTTGGATGTTAGTTAGAGCAACATAGATCCCAGAAAGTGTTTTTTTTTTTTTTTGTAAAGGAAAGGAATATTTGTTTGCTTTTCCTGGAGAAGAAAACATGAAACGGCAATGGGTACAGTTTATTTATTTCAGACCAACATTGGGAATGTGCCAAAGTTCTGCCCAAATAAAGATATTTCAGCTCCTAGGCCATAAAACTGTTATATTCGTGGTAATTGTATGCACTTGTTCTCCCAAAAACAGTTCGCCTGAGTATCATAGGCATTGCTGTAGGTACAGTTGTTTTGACGACTGCAGAATAACATTTTACTCGCTGATGGCTTTGATATTTCCTCACAGCAAACCTTTTTTACTTCAGTCAGCATTGATACGCATTTTTTTCGCCACAGGTACATCTATTAACAAGAGAATATATAGAAAAATGTACAATGGCTCGTGACTGAAAGATTAAATCCGCTGTTGTGTCATACAGTCAGCAGGTAATGAGTATAGTATTTATGAAATGGACGTGCTGCTGTAGTCTTTGTTACTGTGATCATTTGGGCCGTCCACCCCTGTTTTCGTAATTTGCTTTGAGAATGTGCCATTTTAGTTGAGTTTATATTTGGATTTGGATTTTGAAACCTTCAAACCGGTGTTTTCGCCCAAGGACATGGGATCGCTCACTCATTTAGCGATGATTCATTTAGCGCTCACTCATTTAGCGATGTGCTGCCCCTCGGTAATCTTTCAGATTCTGGCCAAGCAAATGAAAGCTGGCTATCAGGAGGGCGGGCCTCATAGAGACGGCAGTTGTTGCAGCTTGTTGCAGACAGAGGCTGAACTGAGGCCTTGCAGGCAGGACTGATATACAATAGGAACGGACTGTAAGCACGGTGGATCATGAAAATGTAGCTGAGAGGAGTCCCTAACTTAAAAAAATAGCTGGAAATGCTGCATAATTGGTCCCCTTTTATTTCATGGACTGGATCAGTAGGTGCTTGAGCTACAGAGCTGAAAGACTTGACACTCGACCTGATGTTATTAATAGGCTAAAGCAAATGCCCTTTCTAATGTTAGCACTGTTAGTCTGCTCGACTTGTTTTATCTGAAGCTTTTCCAAGGCCTGTAATAACTGATTCTAACCTCCTAAAAAAAATAAGCTTCATAACGTATAGCTAATGTTTTATCATCTGTCGTCTTTGGGACCATTTTAAATTCTAGTGGAGATTTCAAAGATTTCCAACAATCCCAAATGCGTCGATTTCCAACAATCCCAAATACGTCCTGTTAAATTATGGGGAAATGTATATAAAATGATGTACAAGATCGTTATAGTTTCTATTTGATGTAATGCTGTGTCTATAAAAACATGGGGTCCTGGGTTTGAATATTTCTCTCAGTGTAAGTGTGATGTAGCTTCACTGAAGCACCGCTGACAGCAGATACAGAATATGTGTATGACATTGTCCTACCATATGAAAAAAAAAAAATGACTTTGAACCGACTGAGGGGGAAAACTTAAATGAAAACTCTTAAGGGGTTAAATACGATCACGTCCATCAATATTTGGACATTGCCAAATTGATTTTTATTTTAGGTGATAATTATTTTGATTATGTTCGATGATAATGATGTTAATGTCAGGATCCTATTGGACTTTTTTCCTGTTCTTGGGCATTTCATGTTACATACAATAAATGAAATCATTGGTTGAAAATACAGTATTTTTGTGGACACACAACATTCAGTGGCATTGAGGGCATATTCAAACATTATAAAATGCACATTAATGATTGGAACCTCATACACAACAAAATGCTTCATTTCATAAATGTTAACTTACACTTGAATAACCCATATGCAGTGTTTAGATATTGAAATATTACAACCTTAACAGGGCTAAAAATTCAAGTTTGTTATGAATTTGGAAGTGTTACAATAATCATCTAATATAATATAGCGATCTTACAGAGGATGTGTTAAGAATGCCATTTTATTTGATCACAGATTAAATGATTTATCATATACACTTTGTGTTTATTTATTAATAAATCAACCTTTTAAATGGAACCAAAATTAATTATAACATTTTTAAGCTGTAAGTTTAGAAACATGCTTGGTCATGCAGAAGCTTGTCTCAACAGTAGATGCATCCACACGGCCCAGCAAGAAGTTTTTCTGGCCCAGGAGGGAAGACCTCTGCTGGGTACCTGTGCACCACATCATTGCCAAGATTGAAGTTCCAAGCACTAAAACTGGATGCATAAATGCACTCAAGGAGCAGGACACCAAAGTAGCTGAAAACTTCATGATCAAGTTCAAATCATTTGTGTATGATCTGTGCTAACTGCTATCAATTGGTCATTTAAAATATTGAATTATTTCCAATTCTGCAGGACTGTTAAAAACTCCTTTTAACAAAGGCTATTACTAATTGAAGCACACAGGTAAATTTTTTCTACTTGGATATAAATGTTCATTGATACTATAAGTAATGATTTGTCTGATCTTTCACTGATGTTGGGACTACAGTATTTCACTATATATCTGAAAACTGTATATGGGTTATAATTCAGCTGTTCACATTTATGAATTCAAAAATTTTGTTCTTTATGCTTTCTATTATTAAATATGTGCATTTTATTAAAAAAAAAGTTTGATTATGCCTCTGATGCCATTAAATGCTGTGAATCCACAAAAATACCATTTTTTCAAAAGTTTATTTTGGGAAAATAAAGTAGAACACCATCACATATTTTGACCTTTCTAAAATGGTCAATGTTGGTGAATGGTGTCATTTTTTTTGGTATAAAATATTAAAAGTAGCACAACTCCCCCCCCCCCCCCATTTTCGAGCCTTAATAATTTCTACAATTAAAAATGTAAACGCTGCATTTGACACTTTTTAACTTTAATTAGCATCAAGGGTTTTACAGTATATTAAGTCATACACAATTCATTTTATTGTTCAAAATGCAACAGATTACTGTTCATTAAAGCAAGATAGTGGCGTATGGCAATCAGGGATACTTGTAAACACTATTGGGATCACGATGAGGACGATGAGCGTGTAGGTTCACTTCTCTCAGGCGGTTCCAGACAGTTTGAGGTGTGATGCGTCTGTTGTGCAGACCAACTGTTTCATCTGCTGTGCGCTTTGCTGGTCTGAGGCGATCACGCAAGTGGAAAAGCCGGATGTGATGATTTTGTGCTCATGTGGTCACACGCAGATGATGAGGGCGAGGTTGATTTGCTGTACTGCCAGTCTGTCTAACACACACTCTTAAACCACCAGTTGTCCAACAGTGAACATTCAGCTGTGCAGCAACCTCTCTGGTGGCCGTTCCTGCATCCAGCTTTCCTATGGCGCGTTCCCGCATGATTTGCGACATTTGTGGCATGATGACTTTTGATGAAATTTGACACTTTGGGGTGGCCTTTTATTGTCCCCAGTTTTAGGGAGAGTCTGTGCTCTGTTCACGCTGTTTGAGCAGCGTCTGCACGTGCCACACCTGTGTTGTGGGTGGAATCAACGCATCACTGAGCAGGTGCTCACTGGCAGAGATGAACAAAAATATTGGATACAAATCAAGACGAATAACCATTTAGCGCAATTAAGACATTATCAGCTCATTTAGGGTGCCACATTTCATGGTACATAAATAATTTTCTTGGGGTGTTTATATTTTTGTTAATTGCAGATTATTCATAAGAGAGGGGCAGAATTCGAAAACAAAATACAAATAAATGGGAAGCCGTATGTGTAATACCACATCCCTGTCTTTGAAATTAGGCTTTTAACGGTCCTTCAAATATGCTACTGCAGAGCGCAGAGTCAACTTTTTGAGCAAATTTAATAAAAAATTATGATTAAAAACAAAAGATAAACTGAAGGGCCTCCTTTATAAGTCCATATTCCTCGTTATAGTAATAGATTTTTACCCCTGAAAATTTGAAGGACTTCGCTGAAATACTTTTCTAGATATAGCCATGTGAAAGTGGCTCCTCAGAGATCGCTCTTCAAAAAGGAGTTGAGAGCTAAAATTTTGGATTTCTCTTATTTGGGGGTGAATGCACCCGCTAGAATTTTTTCAGCCAAATCTGAGATGGTCAAGTGGGAGCCATTTGGCCTGTTGGCATCGAATGACCCGAAATCAGAGCCTTGGAGACAATTCGCTTGTTTGAAGTGTGAAGCGTAGAAACATCCTGAGCAGCTGGTGTGAAGGGCTGTTGTACAGTAGATGCTTTGGCTGTTTGAAATGGAGCAAAATTTCCATCTCTCTTCATTTCTTTCTTTCTTCTGTTCATTGCTGTATTTGCTTAGGAAAAAGAAATACTCCTGTTTTTCACAGTTAACTGGTGGCAATTACGAACCAAATAAGATTTCTGACCAATGATGACACAAACTTCCCTCTTTTCAAAAGGACAAATCACAGCTGAGACGATGATGGGGATTCTGAGGGACAAAGACAGCGGAATCAACGCGGAGGGGATGTTCATGACGACAGGAAGTATGGTGTCTGTTGTGCCAACGGACCCCTCTTTGCCGGGAGTGCATTACTTCACTGGAACCCCAGATCCTGACAGGTAATGACGTCTTGTTGCACTGACTTATGCGAGTAGTTCCCTTGTTTTGGCACAGATCACACCTTCTGAACTAGTTTTCAGGCAGAGTTTAAACCAGTGGTGAGAGACTTGATATTCACAAGTACCTTGTACAACCAACAGAGAGAGCCAATAAACAGGGAGGCATGATGTTTGGGACACACTTATTTTTCCCTTAGTTTGCCTCTATGCTCTACAATTTGGCTATGCACTCTAGATTTTTGGGAGGCAGGCATGGATGTGTGAGCGACTTCTGCCAACAGACGATGTCAAACAGAAACTTAGAGGCTATGCTACTAGATGCTAATCACTATCAACCTACAAAAACGACAAGGCCAGGTTAAGGCTTGCTAAATCATATGTAAAATAGCTTGCAGATAAAGGTCTTGTGTGCAGAGAGACCGAACTCTATCCGAAAAGCTTTTTCTCCAGATGTCTGCACGGTCTGTTAGGTGCTTCTTGGAGAGCTTTAAATAGGCAGTCCAGTTTTACTGCTTACTAGCAATTTTAATCTTTCAAAATAGTATTTTTATATCTGTTAGTAAGAATATCTACTGGTAGTAGTCATGTACACATTGCAGTCAACCTGCTTACAAGTGTTATGTTCAATCAGGTCCACAAATATTTGTAAAAGGACAACATTATTGATATTTTAGCTGTCTGCTGGAGATGGAACAGAAATATGAATATGGGCACAGTGGAGACTTTCAGTTTTATTTTAAAAGTCATGTATCTCCCCGATCCCCAAATTTGGGACAAAATGGCCCCAGCAGCCATATTGGACGTCCAAAACTTGAGCATTGTAAAATAAATATCTTCGCCTGTGCAAAATTAGAAAAAATTCCGGTTAATAACTGCCGCTTCCAGTGCCCATAACAGAAAATCTCTGCGGTGACAGTGGTGGCCCGTAACTAAACCGTGGCATCTCCCAACTATCGTCGTCGGGGAGATGCAATAAATTACTTTAGCTCTTACAGGGGCCTAATATGATCTTTTTTGTATCTGCATTCACTTGGCGCACAGTGCTCCATCGCGACGTCAATTTTGTACCAGCCAGCACTGTGGAAAGATGTAAAATATATCGCCTATTTGGAAGTCCCAGAATGCAGATGATAATCCCATAGGACGCGATTATGAGGTCATCTTTATTTTATGCCTTTTACTGGATTACCCTGCTGCCTGCCTGTCTGTATTTATGCTGACAGACCTGACAAGCTCCTTTCAACATGGAAAGTTGATTAATTAAAAAAAGTTACTCATTCAACGCAATGAATGCCTTTATTCAAATTCAGGATTTTGTCCGAGAATTTGTTGCCTTATTTTTGGGGTTGATGACGCGTCCCATAGCGCAAAAAATGGCACATTATAGCTCGGCTTAAAAGTGACGTCGTTCTGCGCCAATGTCTCATAGGTTTCGACGCAAAGATATTTCCATTTTAAAAGTAAAAAAACCACTGAAACAAGACGGACCACCACGTCCTTGGTTGAGCAAGAGTGATGATTCTCTTTCGACCAAACGGACTGCAACGTCCTCCTTTTAATATCAGAGCAGAATTCTAAGTACCTCAGCAGAGGTCAAACAAAAAAGGGTTGGATGGGAACATTCGTTTTGGCACAGTCTTCAACTTTTGACAATAGAAACACAAAAATGACCTTTCTAATGTTAAACGATTTGAACTGAACTGGACTGTATGGTGGATGGAGGATTAAGGATATATGGAATTAACACAGAGAGGGAAAGAAAGCCACGACTGAATGGTTGCCAAGTTGCCACAGACATCTAGAAAGCTGACGGTCTGAATATTCTGTAGCCCTGATATTTTGGGACGACGCATGTTAAGTGCCTCAGTGAAAGCGAAATGTGGAACTTTAATAAAATATGTGTATTTGCGCATCAACTGCAGGAGTATATGTTGACGGCAAATTTTAAGTTATACTGTACGTGGCCAATTCAAGAAAAAATGTCTGTTGCAAACATGATTTAACCCTTTCCCCGCCGTGGGCAACTATATTCGCCTAATGATGTAAGATATCAAAGTCAGATGCTGTTGAAAACCTATCCTGTGGCAACTTGTTTAAAAGAGCTCCCAGTTGCCACGTGATAGGCTTTCAACAACTCAGGATAGCAACATTTTTAATTCCTGAAGAATGTATTCGGCGCTCAAAGGGTTGACTCTGTGTGGATAAAACTCGGTTGTGTGCCAGCAGGGTTGAAGTCACCGGTTTCAGTAACCTGGTCTCTGCTCCCCCCTCCCCCCTCCCCCCACAGGTCAGTTTTCAAACCCTTCATCTTTGTGAGGGACGTCAAACAGCTGAGGATGACCTGCTCTCCCGCCTTCGGGCAGGAAGACCCCGTGAAGAAGAAACCTCGGTTCCAGACGAAGCCCGACCGCAAGCACCCGCTTTTCCTCAAACACGAGGTCATTGCTGCTATAATCGAGACTACCAAGGTAAATCAACAATTCGGCATTTGTTTATATGAGGTATTTGATCAATGTTTAAAGTTTTCTTTTTTTTTTTCCAACAAAAAGCTCGTTGCCTCTTGGAGTTGTAACTTCAATCTGTGATTTTTGACTTTGTGAAATTAGGTTTGCTTTGTTGCTCAGTATACAGTTGCTTTTCAGTTCCCCGCCTCTTAAAGGGTAGGTCAGGGAACCGTTCACTTAGGCCTGGTCTATCCTCGCCTGCGTGTGCCCGTGTGTGTGGTGTGTGTTCAGTCTTCGGCTGGGGGCTTGTTTAGAGTTTAAATTCCTGCTCCTCCAAAGTCATTGTGCAACATTCTCACTGCGCATTGGGCCACCAAATATGCAACTTTTTATACCTCAGTGCATATTAATGTGTTTCGTTTGTCTGTTGCTCCTTGCATGTCATTATATGACTGTGTGATTTACAAACACATTGAACAAACATTACAACAATTGCTCTGTCACGAGAAGGTGTAAACTGGTGTTTTTTTTAACACAGACAATTTACAGACTCATACTCTAAACGGACATATTTTTAAAATTATTTTCTACAAAACATATTCGCGAGCTGCAGAAGTAGATGTAATTCAGTAAAACTGATTTCCCGTTACATCATATGAGGAAAACTGTAAAAGGTAACAAAAACAAAGCTGTATATGTTGCTGTATATGTGCCAAATTAGATCAATTCTGATATTCATTGTGGACCGGAGTCTGTCCATGTGCCGTTGCTAAAGTCATACTTTAGAAACCTTTAACATTGGACATTACGACGGCAACATGATGTATAATTTCAGAGGGCTCAGGAGAAATGGCTGACCAGAGAAAGTAATCAGGTTTGAAAATCTTTCAGAAGTTGAGCTAGTGGTTGTTGTTGTAATGCGGATGTTGCAGTTTTGGCAAAACTCGTAATAGTAATAATCGGGCTGTGGTGATAACCGCACGACCGCAATCCTGTGGTCATGTGATGCCCACTGTGGGGTTCAGCTAATTACCATCAGCACTGCAAATTCTTTTTTTAATTTTTTTTATTTTGTATCTCCAAGCCCACCCGAATCTGGAATGCCCTATTAGAGAACTATGTACAAGCTTACTCGTATGCAACCCATGTCGCCATTTCGGGAGAGCGAAGACGGCTCACGGCTCTCCTCCGAAGAACGCGCCTGTCAGCCGCTGCTTCTTTTTATGCTCATAGCTGAAAACTTATCCAAGGCTGACACTTGCACGCCTTTTGGCCACGATTTTGTCGTGGCAAGTCGTGCCATTTTGGGGCACGAACTGGGAGGCTCCCACACTGTTCAAGACTAGTTCACGCATAGTTCACGACGATTTCACGAATACGTGCCCATCAGTGTCCACATTGACACAAACTGGCACTATGCTATGCTAAAACTATGCTTTTGGGAAACGCACCCCAGGTCCCCAATGTCAACACAAATTAGATCTAAAATAAAAGTTGATAAAATCGCCTAAAAACCTACATTTTCTAACTCTGCACATTGCCTCCTGTTGTTCGGTTGCCTGACCTCCGGGTTCGGAGAATGACGTCCACCTTACGTACAGGCTATTTTTAGATATGGGGCAGGTGCCCATTATGTGCTGCTCTGAAAAGGCTACTGGCCCCTGCCGACACCGGAGCAATCGGGGATCAAACCTTGGCGATGGTGCTCACGACTGCTCCGCAAAGCGGTGCCTTAATCGAGCGAAGTAACCTGGAGGCCCACGCTGTTTTTGTCCTTGCCACCGCCGAGCAGGGGGAAGTTATCGGCGTTGTCCACTCGTCCCGTTGGTGTTAGCGCGATATCTCCACCAGCGGACTGATATTGCTCATATTAAGCACCAACATGCACTTTTGTGGGGGGATGGGTATCTGTGACACCAACCAATTTTGGTGACCTTTCAAGATCACAGCACACTTACATAGATTTTGCCCATATCAAAATCTCTGTATCTCAAGAACCAGTAGTCCTATTTTGCTCATATTTGGCTTCAGCAGGTACATGCGGCGGAGGACAAACTCACATTAGTGACAGGTAGTTGTTATTTTTCATTTTTTGCAGCATCTGTTCTCCAGTAGCCACAAGAATGGAAGACGGGACTGACATTTCATCTTCAGTGTTTTATCCTTATCTCCCATAGTCAGAATAATAGGTGTGCGCTAGGGCATGTGACGTAGCTCTGCCAATCACAGTCCTGGAACCTCCCGGCAGCTGGTGTTTGTTACTTACTCTGTATACTGAATCATAACCACAAATAGCTTTGTTCCCATGGGAATCTATTTACATCTCCCTTATTTAAACACACCTGCCACACAGGTAAAGAATTACATGTTTACAGAGTGCTCTGAGGTATAAAAGAAAACACATTGCAGTGCCGTCAGCTATGAGAGGCTGGGCTTTCACCCTCCTCTAATAACAACCCAGTGTCTGCGGAGCCAGGTAGCCGGTTTTAACTTTTTAAGGCAAGTAAGAGGTCTTTTCTGAAGGAATCCTAACATGGCTTATATGCAAATATATTTACATGAATATTACACATGTACATGGAGATATACCTAAGTTTGCTAGCTTGGAGTTTCGCCTGTCAGTGTAGCCATTAAACTGTAATTGAAATAGTCTCTTGTACTGGGGATACATCTGGGGTTGTGGGTGACCGAATTTTCTAGTTTATCGATTTGTTAATGTCCAAATATTTAGGGGTTGGACTGTCAGGTGTGTAAAAATACTGCAGGTGAGGAATATTCTGTGGTTTTTGCAGGGAATTATACAACCCCAATTCCAAAATAGTTGGGACGAATTGTAAATTGTGAATAAAATCAAAATGCAATGACTTTCGGTACTAACGGGCAGTGGTCGGCAGCTTTTTCAGAGTAGCGCACAATTGGCCATCGCGCGACAGGGTTTCAAATTGGGAAGGGACTGCCGGGTAAGGGAAATAAATAAATAGCTTTGTTCGTTACTCAAGCGCCTCCTGTTGGCCAGACGGGTTCTCGTCAGGAAGATTCTAAGTCTTTTCATGTTCGGGTATCCTCCGCCCTCATTCTGGACTAGCGAAGATTCAACCAATGAGTGTATAAGAAGCGGTGGCTGACAGGCGCCTGCTTCGGAGGAGAGCAGTGAACTGTCTGCACTCTCCTGGGTTGGCAGCAGGGGGTCGCAAACGAGCAAGTCTTGAACATAGTTCACCAATTGGACATTCCAGATTCGTGTGGGATTGGAGATGCCAAATTAAAAAAAAAAATGCACTAACTTTCAGATCGCATGAGCCAATATGTTATTGACAGTAGAACACAGATAGCATTTCAAATGTTAAAACTGAGACATTCTACATTTTTATTCACAAAATGAGCTTATTTCAAATTTTCTGGCTGCAACGTGTCTCAAAAAAGTTGGGACACAGGCAAAAAAGGGCTGAAAAAGCAATTAATATATAAGAAAATCACCTGATAGAATCAGCTGATAGAACATTACGCAAGTATTTAAGTTAATTGGCATCAGGTGTGTGACATGACTGGCTATAAAAGCGGTGTCTTAGAGAGGCTGAGTCTCTCAGAAGTAAAGATGGCCAGAGGCTCTCTAACTTGTGAAGACTTGCGTCAAAAAACTGTGGAAGACTTTAAAAACAAGGCAATCAGAGATAGCAGACCTGGCCCCAGCCAAGGGCTGACAGACAGAGTGACAGACACACACACACACACACACACACACACACACACACACACACAGACATGATCATTGCTTAACCTGGCCCCCTAGGGGAGGGGCCAGGTAACAATGTTCCTCAACGTCAAATTGCAAAGTCTTTGAAGGTCTCATCATTGACAGTGCATAACATCATCAAAAGATTCAGAGAAACTGGAAAAATCTCTGTGCGTAAGGGACAAGGCTGAAGACCTTTACTGGATGCCCGTGATCTTCGGACCCTCAGACGCCACTGCATCACTCACCGTCATGATTCTGTCATTGACATTACTAAATGGGCCCAGGAATACTTCAAGAAACCACTGTGGGTAAACACAGTCCGCCGTGCCATCCACAGATGCCACCTAAAACTCTATCGTGCAAAAAGGAAGCCATTGTTGAGCATGATCCAGAAGTGCCGCTGTGTTCTGTGGGCCAAGGCTCATTTAAAATGGACGATAACAAAGTGTCCTATGGTTAGACGAGTCCAAAGTGGACATTATTGTTGAAAATCATGGGAGTCGTGTCCTCCGGGCTGAAGAGGAGAAAGACCACCCTTCCTTTTATCAGCGTTCAGTTCAAAAGCCAGCATTTATGATGGTATGGAGATTCATTAGTGCATATGGTGTGGGACACTTGCATGTTTTAAAAAGCACCATGAATGCTGAAAGGTATATAAAGCTTTTAGAGCAACATATGCTTCCCTCCAGATGACACCTATTCCAGGGAAGGCCTTGCGTATTTCAGCAGGACAATGCAAAACCACATACTGCAGCTATTACAACAGCATGGCTTCGTAGAAGTGTCCGTGTGCTGAACTGGCCTGCCTGCAGTCCTGATCTTTTACCAATTGAGAACATTTGGCGCATAATTAAACGAAAAATCTGTCAAAGGAGACCCAAAACTCTCCAGCAGCTGGAAGCCTGTATTAAACAAGAGTGGGATCAAATTCCAATGGCTAAACTCAAGAAACTTGTCTCTACAATGCCCAGACGTCTCCACTCTGTGTTTAAAAGAAGAGGGGATGGTCAACAGGCACCTGTCCCAACTGAGACCTGTAGCAGCCATCAAATTTGAAATGAGCTCATTTTGTGGATAAAATTGTAACATTTCTGTTTCAACATTTGCCATGTTATCTCTGTTCTATTGTGAATAAAATACTGGCTGGTGTGATTTGAAAGTCATTGTGTTTTGACTTTATTCACAATTTACACTTCGTCGCCACAATTTCTGAATTGGGGTTGTATTACGTCATAGCTGAACAACATTCACAAATCCAGTCATTTTTACCTCTAGTGCCGTGAATAAACAATGTGAGCAGTAGCGGAGAGGCAGTTGACTTGGTAATTAAAAATCTAGATCCTGGGACATTTGCAGCTTCGGTCATTATAAAAATCACTCCAGGAGCTTAATTAAGGTGCAATTATGTCCCCACATCTCATCACATAACATCCAGACGGTTACTGCCGCGCACTTGAGGTTGAAATGCATTTTGGGAGAAGGGTGATTGGATGAGCTGAAAAGGGAGTGGGCCAATGTTTGGGGAGGGTGTAACTGCACAGTTTACCCACAGGAAAGGGGGGCCAAAATACTGCGGAACCTGAGGAGGCTGGAGCAGGAGAAGATGGCCGAAATGGAGACGTATCTGAGCGGCGGGATAGAAGATTCTTCTATGGTCGTGCATCTCTTTACAAACACCGCTGAGGACGAGGTGAAAACGTACAGCAAGTCATGAGGAAAGGTACAATGCAAGTCAAATATCTAAATATTTACCGTGTACCCTACTAGCTGCTGAATCATGCGAGCAGTTAAAAACGTTTCTTGCTGTATTAATGTTGGTAACCCTTAAAGCGCCAAAATAAATGTTAAAAAAATACAAATTTGATCATCTTGAGCTGTTGAAAACCTCCCCTGCGGGAGCTCTTTTAAACAAGTCTTCGCATGATAGGTTTTCAACGGCTTTGATTTTAATATCTTTATGTCTTTGAGCAACAATAGCTGCATTCAGTGCTCTAAGGGTAAATGCCCCATTCATTTTATTGATTAAAAATGGCGATTTCAAACTGTTCTCGTGTGTAGCAGCAGTTATGTTCTTAAGAATGGGCTGCGATCCTGTGTGATGAATAATTGTTACTTTCACAAACCATGATGCAACCATAAAGGACTAAATTATGGCAAATGAGTGATTTAATTTTCTCACACTTGAAGATCCTTGACCTCGGTGTTCATTAATGGTGTACTATGCAGGATTTTTCACCTGGCTGTCTCTCTGTGTTCATAATCAAAAAAGTGTCAAAGTTTCTGTACTTAAAATCAACGGAGAGTCAAAGTATCGTGACAATGCACCCGTAATTTGTGCTTATTATTAAAGTGCCCCCCTTAACCCTTCTCATCGGCATCCTTCTCATTTTTCATATTCATTTCACTGTGTTTATATTTGAATAGAAAGTTCTAGGTAAGATACAGCAATTCAAAGACTGACTCGTGTCCCGTGGGCTACTGGTTTGTTTTCGCCTGCTTTAGCATCTCCTGCACTTACGAATCTCCGACCCCTCGGCATTAAGACAAGGAACACCTCCAGAAATGTCTCAAACACATTTTACATTAATAAATACAAGGAAAGGATGTGATATAGGTGTTCAAACATGGCTAGTTTATCACTGATACACCGTTGCATGGTTTTATATTCTGAGCAACAAAAGAAACGCAAGTTAGCTAATTAATGTACTCTGATGGTTGCTCAGTCAAAGCGACCGTAAAATAAAGAGATGTTTGATGAAACAAGAGTAAATGTGCATGCGCTAGTAATAAATTTGATTTTCTAAAATAATTACACGCAAACGTATTGTCCTGTCTGCCTTTAACTGCATTTCTTTTGTTGTTCAGTATATTTTGAAAGATGAAAATCATGAAAAGTTTGCCCTTAAGCTACAAGACAAATGCAACCCTTTGCCATGTGAGTAAACGCAAAATGTTCACTTAAGGTGTAAAATGTCATTTCTTGAAGTGCTGGGAGTCTGAGGGGGCATTTTGGTCTTCTGTAGGGATATTCACTTTATAAACACCTGTACTTGGCAACTCAGAAGACTGTTCCACCAGTGATTGGTCACAATGTAAAACCCTTTATGCCAATAAACACAATGAGCGGAGTTTTGTAATGTGAAGTGTAAGCATGTGGTTTCCTTAAAAAAAATAAAGAAAAATGAGCAAAAATTTAAATCTTACAGTTTTAGTTTTCATTTTTTATGCAATTCAAAAAAAAAAATCTATAAAGTTGTATTTAAATACAGCACTTGCAGTACATGCCCAAGTACATTTTGAAAAATGGCATAAACTTTGCGATTTCAACATAGGATTTTGAACATCAAAAAAGAATTTTCAAATCAATGTGAACTTCCAAAAATGAATTTGCTATGCATCATTTTCTTTCAGATCACTGAAATGTCTTTAGTTTACTTGCGCCTGTGGTTTTTACACGGGTAATGAACTCAAAGCTTTATTAAAGAAATAAAGACTGCTAACAACCAATTTTGATTAAAAAAAAAAAAGTTGCTTGAAGCAACGGCGACATTTTTATTCTGCATAATTTCCAAATACATGAACAAAGGTCAGTTTGACATGGAATTGGCTGTATGCAAAAACGTAAACACATTGCACTTGGCTTAACCAATACTAACATTATCTCTGTTCTCGCAATGCAGATACAAACAATTATGCTATAGTCTGCTTAATAGGGGAAGTACAATATCATTTATCAAACATGGTTATGAATATGGCATTAACTATTAAATTACAAGGAGAGTAAGAGATTGCGGAACCAAATCGCTCTAAAACATTTCATCATCATTGTTACTTTCAAACGTTAGACAGGACTTTTAGTAGCACTGAAAAACTCGAATACTTCTTTATTACCCAAGGAAAGTACAGTACCAAATCCTAGAGACGTGCTTATTGAAGAGTCCAAAGCCTTTATTCCATGGAATGAAAAGTTAGCTGAGAAAATACCTCGGCCTCAGAGTACATTCGGTAAATATGTATATTTTGAATAAAATCAATCGTGCACACAGACAGTAGAATTCTCTAATCCATGAAATGGCAGCATGCAGAATTCTTCTCACTGCAAGTAATATCCATCGGAACCGGAAATGTTAAACTTCACGCAAATTTTGAAAACCATGCTGCTTGTATTCTCAATAGTTTTCATAATGATAATTCCTTCCTTAGTCAGATTGCCATATTCAATTTCATTCGAGGGTCCTTGTCTGCCATTTCATTTTAACGATACTGAACTTACCTTGCAGAATTCAGAAAATACACCTGAGAAAACCATCGTACAGTAAACCGAGATGCGAGAAACACCTGGTCTCCCTGAGATTCACCAGCATTACCTTCATGAAAGATGACTAAAGCTAGTAGCTACAGCAGCTCCAGTAGAGGGCACTTTCTTTTGACCTTACATTGTGCTTAACTGATTGTGACGTTAGTTCACTTGAACAAAGTGAACTTCAATGATAAATTCGCCCTGCTGTGTCCTGAGGTCCTTGATACAATCTGACGGCCTGTGCGAGTGCCAGTTACCAACGAAGGTTTTGGCTTAATGTCTTGAAATTGCAAGCCTTATTGGCTTATCAATACATGAAGTGCATTGAAATATCAAATGGCTTTCAAAGTATAATTGTAAACCATGTTGAGGGTTGATGTGGGTAACAGAATAGGTACGGTTAAGTATGAACCGGTTTTCAGATGGAGTGGAGGTCTTCAGTTATAAAATGCTTTGACCGGAGATGAGGAAGCAGACATCTGTATCCATCAGCTTCTTGGAAGACTGGTTTGGGTTGACGGCTCCTCGCATGTCGTTAGCCTCATAGCATAATTGCTTAAGTGACATTTTTGCTAAATTGATATAATCGGCTGGCTGTTCTTTTGTGCTGGCAAAGAAAGTGTTCTTTCCTTTTTTCTCAAAACTTTAAAAGAAAAGAAAAATAAAATCCATTCTCTTGAATAACAAAATTTTAAAAATAATAAAAACTTTAAAAAATGAGATGTGTAATTATGCTAAGTGGCTAGCGATGTGTAGTGCTGTGGAGGGAATATCCGAAGGAGGACTGGTGCATCGCTGGATATTTGCCAGCCCTCGACTCCGATCCAAAGCCAACTACCATGCGGTTTCAGGCTCACCTTTGAAACTAACAGGCTAAACATAAAATCACCACTGAATGTCCGTTAGGTTTGTCGCAGCATCTTCAAATGCAACAGACCACATCAATCGCAACACTGAACACAAGCCTCGCCAAATTTCTCTTAACACTGTCTGCTGCACGACGTCCGTACGAAGCCTTACGGATGCCTGCTACAAGTTCATTTTCCAAGGCATGGCTGCATTATATCCTCACGTCAGGATAACGGACAGCAGGACTAGTAGAAAGTATGTTAGACAGCTTTTCAATTACGGTTTAATTCATAATGTGTTACCATGCAACAGGGTTAATATGTTAAACCGGTGTTATCTAAAATAGTCTTGGGTCAGAAATGAAAACTTCTCAGACCGAAGATTCCTTTGACCTCCAGAGTCACATGACAGAGGGGACCTCCGGTCAGAAGCGCCATCACGGCCCTCCTCTGTCGGTGAAGCGGTAGTGCAGGCCGTCGCCACAGAAACTGGACTTGTGGGTGAAGCCCCGGAACACTCCTCCCTCCATCAGCTTCTTCCCATACGACAGCGCCTCCCCCTGGTCCGGGGCGAGGCCCACCCTCTGCAGCCAGTCCGTCAGCTCGCTGCCCAGGAAGGTTTCCACCGCGGGCCCAGCCCCACACCTGTGTATCAGAGGAAGGATTCACCACAACCACTGCACAGAGCAGGGAGAGAAGAGAGGGGAGACGCACAGGTCGGAAACGCTGGGACATCAGCGACACGCGACTCAAGTCACCTCCAGCAGGGAAAGGAAGTAAACCGCCATCCTTCCTTAGAAATCTTGGACCAGGTAGCAATGCGCTTGAAAGAGCAGTACTGAGAACTCAGCGCTCGGATTGAAATGGGGCTCAGCGCTGCCGCGAAATAAAACCTGACAAATGGACCTTCCATCACAATGACATCACTTAGAAACCTTCAAGCGCTGGGCTCAGTGAGCTAAATTGGGTTTAACCTGGCCTCAGCTGATTGAAGACATCAGCACTTCTTGAAAATGTTTTGATTAAATGAGTGGTTTTAATACAATTTAGCTTGGGATATATAATTCTTAATACTTTTTTATGAACATTTGTCATACTGTCCACATTTTTTTGGAAATGGGCTTGTATAATCATTTTCTTGTTAGTGGCCTTTTTTCATTTTTTAATTCTAGCATTACATAACATTTTCAGGTTTCCCCTGTACTCTGAAGGTGTAATTTGAAATGTAGTTTTCTGATCTCTTCCTTTCTACTCTGGTAATTTTCAATATCATAACAATTGCAGTTCAAATATTAAAAACTCTACTTTTTAATAATCATTCCTGTACATAGCCATTCAGAGGCATATGGATGCATTTTTTCTCCATAATGGCTTTTAATTGATCGGAGAAACAGGTAACAAATTCATAACATTAAAAATGTGTGATTGCGGTTTGAAATGCTCTGTCTAAGTAAGACTGCGAGGCCTGATTTTCACCAGCTATAACTCTTATGTTGTGACAACACTGTGTGCAACCCCACCCACACCCACCTGTGCTAATGAGAAACCCCCGCTGCAGAAGCTAAACATATCTTTCAATGTTTCAGCTGAAACTCTTGCACACAATCATTTATAAAGATCAATTTTGGTTTAAAAATGGCTAAACGTGATCAGCTTCCATTCTCTTCAAACTTAATCCAGCTGGGTTTGAGAAATGAAAGCCATCCAGTGTGCGAGTTTCGCAACAATCTGAAAATTTCCCAGAATTTCAACCACCCTATTGAAACTGACTGCGATCTGGGTTTAACCAGGATATAACGAGAAGTTAAAGGCCCAGATGCACAACTGCTCAAGCGACCAAGTACATTAGAGTCTCTGGTTTGAGAAACAGATGCTTCACTGGCTCCAAGATGGCAGCTTCTCTGAGTAGCACTCATTAGCACATCAGCCTCTGCAACAGTAAAGAGATCACGCTGGGATGCTGGCTGTATCAGCAGTTTCCAATAAAAATGGCAGTTGGCAGCAGTCTACAGACCAAACATACTCTGAAAGCATCAGTTCAGGGACTCGCAGAAACTGATGCTTTATTAATAGACCAAAATATTTTTGTTTCAAGGTCATTCTGCCAAGGTGAAAGGGAATAATTTTTACTAAGAGTCAACAGGCACGCCTATGGAGCCTGACATCAAGGTTATGGTGTTAATACTTTGAGATATGCAGCAGATATAATTTTAAAGGTTAAGGACATTGTCATGAGGTTAAAGGTCAAATCCAGAACAAGGAAAAGTTCAGTGCCCTCCCATAGGGATGCATCTTCATTGCAATGAAGGAACAAAGTCATTAGACTTTGGGTCAGATGGGTCATGGAAGGTAAACAGAAATTAAGTCCCATAAAAATTGCATGAGAGATAAAATTAGATGGGATATACATGATTAATTGGAGTTGTGATGCCACTGCATTATATCCAAAAATAATCAATGAGGTTGTTTATAATCAGTCTGAATATGCAAATTAGGTAAATATTAGACACAATCAGAAAAATGATAAATTCTCACCAACCTTTATGGTGATTTACTGCTGTCATTAAGCAGTAAGCCATGATTAAGAAACATGCAATTTTAATAATTTTTTGTCAAGGAAACCTAAATTATAAGTTTAATTTTGCAGGACTGCCTTTAACTTTGATCATGGCGTGCGCTCTTCGTGGCATTGTTTCAAAAATCTCATGCAAAATCACAACATTCATTTCCAACCTAAGTTGCATTCATTTTTGGCTGAAGTCTCATATTCACGATGGGAAAGTCAAACCACTCTGTAAAGCCGTCTCTCTCCAGCGCATCCCAAAGACTTTCAGCTGGTTAAGGCCAGGACCCTTGAGGTGCCCAAATCATGTGTAAAAATGATCCCTCATGCATGCCAAGTCCTGCTTTCACAACAGGAGCCCGATGAATCTAGCAATTGTCATGCAGGAATACGCCTCTGTCTTCATGGATGATAAAATCCATTGATGGTAAAATCTGGTCATTCAGAACATTCTGTTGACTTCACTTTATTGCTGGATCATGTTGCTCAGCCCAGACCTGACCAACTGAAGCAACCCCAGGTCATAACACTGCCTCCAGAGGGCTGTACAGTAGGGCGCTATGCATGACGAGTGCATCGCCTCATGGACTTCCTTTCTTACCCTGATGGGCCCATTACACTGGAATAAGTTAATTAAGACTTAGACCGCAAGACCCATTTCCATTGCTCCTCAGTCCAATCTTTATTGATGTTGTTTTTCCCTGATTAGCCTCAGTAACAATCTTGTGGCCAGACAGCTGCTAAAGCTGCTGAAACTGATTTGGTAATTTTCATAGCTTCTTGTTCGAAGCCTATGCAAGCAGTCGTCCCCCACCCCATCCCCAAGCCAGACACACGAACGCGCATGGGTTTCTGGCAGAGGAGAGTAGCGACTCAGTGACAATATCAGTAAAATAAAAACAGACACTCTCAGTGATTGTCGTGCGAAAGCCACACTGAAAACATGGACCAACAACACATTGCCTCCATGCAGAAACTTCGGTATGAATGGCTATTTGAAGGTATTAGCTAAACCTAGCTAGTGTCCTATAGCCACACATGCTATCGTTACACAGCTAAGCAAGCTGTAGTCGGCCACAAACGATGACGATTCATCTATAAACTGACATTAGCAGGATTAAAAACCACTAACAGGACTGTCCGAGGCTGATAAAACTGCCTTACTGCAACAGAGAACAACAAAGCTCACCTGTCCAGTGGCACCAAGGCTAGCTGTGCATCGCTTTTTAAACCCTTTGACTCCTTCAGTTTTCCCCATTGAAAACGGCACCAATATAAATAAAGCTCTTGGCCATCTTGTGTTTTTCCCCCTTAATTCTATTTGTTCCTCTACCGTTCTTTGGCTGTTTAATCGTGTACGCCGTCTCCAATAGCGCTGGGATCGGAAGCTTCATCTGTTCTGCCATCGCCAACGACAGATTTTTTTCCAAAGATTTTTCTGGCTGATGGCGCACTAACAACGCAGATTCAGCTTTGCGCATTCACAAGCTGAGAGAAACGCATTTTTATGAAGTTCTCTCACCTGATTGGATAGAGGCAGTCGGTGACTCCAGAATTTTATTTACTGCTTTACTGCAGAAGACGATGACTGAGAGATTTGTGTTATTGACCAGATACTCTAAACACATGATGTCCATCGAAATGTGGAGCCATTTTCCACTTTAAAAAAAAAAAAAAACACTTTCAGCTGCTTTAAGTCCCAATCCTCCAAGTTCTCGTTGCATTATGCTTATGGAAATTCTCGTACTCACTCTTTTGCTATTGAACATAGCCCTGAGTACTACTGTAGATTTTTTTATAATTAGACTGTTACAAGCGTTTTAGTGAACTCCAGTCACTGTTATTCAAGATTTTTTTCCAACCCATTTCTTCTGTGAATACGGCTGTTTAAGAACTCAGATGCCACTCACTGCTCCATCAGGACTATGCAAATTGTTGCCACCTGAAACATATTAATCACTGAAATAATGTTTTAACCATCGGCTCTTAAGCAACGGCTCACTGAAATCCAAGCAGTAATTTTTTTTTTGCCAGGCAGTGTAGTTCTTGAGGCCTGTCATCTCCACCTGAGGTAGATATATGTACAATACTGACAAGACCGCATCAATACTTTCCGAGATACAGCCATGTGAAATAGTGATGGCCGCCCGCCTGGACGGTGTCAGGGATGTTAATAATCTACACGACCGATTAATCTGTGGACCAAAAAGTCACTTCTAAAACTGGCAGGTGAGAGAAAGAGTGTTAGAATAATCAGAAGAACATGAAGATTACACCAGTGTACGGCCCGCGAGACCTGCACAGCTGCACTCAGGAAAAGAGAACAATGAAAACAGAATTACAATCCAAGCGCATGATAATTAGAGTGTCAGAGCAGCGCAGCGCTTTGATACGGGGAGCAGCATGTTAAACATGTGAGTATATTGCTAAACCATAATGCTACGGACTATATAACACACCATTTCACCATCCGCCCATTACTGCTGAGAGTAGGACAAAACATACTTCAGACATGAGTACTACTCATCTGGGAGGTAAATTCAAAATTAGAAAGGGTGCCCAATCAAGTAATAAACTATATAAAGGAAATGCCTTGTTTCCGCACATGGTATTTTGAAGCTCAGTTCTGAGAAATGCAGCCAAATTTCACCGGGTAACGCTATAATATCTGCAGTGACGGCATTATTTAAGGCTGGCATTTTTAACCCTTAGAGCCCTGAAATAAATTTTAAAAATACATAAATTTAATTATCTTGTGCTGTTGAAAACCAATCGTAGAGACTTGTTTAAAAGAGCTCACTTAGGAGATCTCTTTCAAACAAGTCGCCACATGATAGGTTTTCAACAGCTTTGACTTTGACATCCTACATTATTGAGTAACAATAGTTGCTTTTAGCGCTCTAAAGGTTAATAATGCTGACTCAGTGCCTTCGAACACACGGTCTCTCTTACCTCCTCTTCTTCACGATGTCCTGCACGCACTGGTCCTTGTGGTACCGCACAAACTGGGTGCAGGTCAGCCGAATCTCTTCAGGAACAGCCAGCTGTGGCTCTTCTGCGCGCTCCCTGCCCTGCCAGAGTCTCGCCACCCTGAACATTCACATGGTTTTACACACAAGGAAGCGAGTGAATTACTGCAGACCTTAAGTACTGAGGGCTAATCTGCTTGGGCTCAACTGAATGATTAGCAACTGGTACCTCATTCTGTTAACTTTAATTAGAAGACAACTACGACCCCATCTCAGAACAAGAGCTTGGGTGGGATTAAAATGGACAGAAACCAAATTCAAGATGGCTGCAGAAGCTACCAAATCGAAAATCGCACAACGTCCATTTTTGGAAAAATGCTTCTTGACCCTCCATCACTGCAGAGTAAATCTGAATTTGATTGAACAATCCAATAATCCACAATGAAGCTTAGAAGTTGTAGTGTTTACGTGGTTGATATTGAGCAGGGGAATAACTCTTGGTAAAGACTTCTCAGAGTTCTCAAAAACCCACATGTGCACCTACACCTATATGCGACTAATTTGGGAACAATCAGCAAAAAACTGCAGGACAAGTTGGTTTTACTGGAAAACTTTAGTAACGCACAGAGAAACCGACGAACAAACAGCTTCATACCATAAGTCACTGATCATTACTGATGACGAGCGTAAACAAGACGGGACAGTATGGGAAATGAAATAATTATATCCTGACACTGTGAACTTGCTCCCCTAAAAGTTTACTGACATTATCAAGGGTGTAGAAACTGCACTTCAAAAAGACAGCAGTAATTTATTAATTTACAGTGATTTGTATTTAATTGCAGGCAATATAAAGACAGTATTTTATTTTTTTCTCTGGACAACTTAATTTTACTTGTAAACATACATAAATGCCTGCTATTCAGGCGTGTGATGGAAGCATCCAGCCGACGGTATGTTACATAAGTTATGGATTAAAATGTAAAATATCAGAGATGGGTACTTTTAGCTCTCAGAATGAGACTAACTCATTGGATGCAAAGAAATTTCTTGATGAGCATTTAATCAGGCTTTCAACCCTTAGAGCGCTGAGATTATATTAATGTAATTTTTTAATTTAATTTATCTTGAAAACCTATCACGTGGCGACTTGTTTAAAAGAGCTTTTAAACAAGTCGCCACATGATCGGTTTTCAACAGCATTGATTTTGATATCATACATCATTGAGCAACAGTAACGGCATTTTGCTCTCAAAGGGTTAATTACCGTTAGCTCCGCTAGACAGATGGGTTGACATGCATACAGGGAGTCTAAAGTTCATTTTAAGCTACTCTGCATCTCGCCTGCTGGACACTGGATAGACATGAGAAGTAAAATAGACAGGCAGACGTTTGGTTATAAAAAGCTTTTTCACTGGTCCTTTACACAGGGAGGGATTTTTTGCCGTTGTTGCATCACAGCCACTGAACGGTACTCAGTGCACCACTGATCTGTCTGCCTCCTTATAGGGGAGGCGTGACGCTGTGGTACAGGCTGTCTCCTGGAAACACGTTGATGATGGTGAAATACTGCATTGCACCACAAGACCTGACTAGCCAAGTCGCCCAAATAAATAAAACCCACTTCAGCGGTTCTTACTGCAACACTGAAACCAAGTTATAATTCAGTAATACCCATCATTAATGTGAAAGAACATGTATGGCCAAATTCTGGCACAGTACTGGAGAACTTTAAGCCCCGTTTACCTCAAGACCTTACTCATCAGAGCAGGTGAAAGACTTCGGTCGCCCACCTGACCGACAGCACTGCTCTTGCTCAATGTCACCAGCTGAACCCGAGTAACCCCTGATGAGGCGTATGTCTGCACTACGGGTCAGTGTTAACATGGCTGGTAAGGCTGATTTCTGGCAGGTCCGACCTCAGAAAGCACACACCACTGAATACCCACACGCTCAAAATATCCTGGACTGTACCCCTCGGAAAACAGGAAGGCTTACCGCTTTTTGAATGGCAGGATTATCAGATGCTTATCCAGTCCAAAGATTCCAAAAGAAATGAAGCCCTGCGGGATGAGAGGGTGTTATAACTGGTTCCTTGTGAACGCAGCATGAGTTAATTCCGCTCTGAACGTGCTTCAACAAGCATACCTGCCCATAATTGGCCACTACACAAAAAAACTGCAGCTCCAGATACAGTCTCCCGGGAACACGGTTAAAGAGCCACCACAGGCAGCTGCAGAGATTCTGCAACACAGAGAGGATCAGGTCTTACTTACACGGACTGCATTATGGGAACTGTATGACCTCAGAAATCATGTAAGTATCCGACAACATACATCGATGGGAAGAATTAACCCTTCGCATGCCTCAATTTCTCATCGACAGAGACAGTGCATGTAAAAGAGGTTAAAGGTTGGATTCAGCTTCATTCCATCACGTGTTACTGTGGGGTATATAAATTCGGTTGATGACTCATTTTACTCATTACCCATCATCTTAATGAGTGCAAAAACATAAGCATTTTGAATCCCTCCATTTTAAGTTACCGTACTCTAGCAGCACTCTCGCACATATTCTAATACATCCAAAAAAAAAAAAAGTCATCATCTGGAAAACCAGGACTATGGTTCAACTTTTTACCTTTACCTTTACCTTTACCATCCAGACTCATACTTTGGTGCATTCAAAAAAATGTTTTTGATTGACAAGGCAACATCATATTGGCATGATCTGATGAAACGGGTAGACGTGGTTCGTATGGTGCAGTGTAGCCTTTGCCTAATCTGACCAGTTGATCAAGGGCTTAGACATTGTTTGTAAGGCACAGTGCAGTGTTGATGAAGGGTGTGGACATTGTTTGTAAGGCACAGTGCAGTGTTGATGAAGGGTGTGGACATTGTTTGTAAGGCACAGTGTAGTGTTGATGAAGGGCTTTGACGTTATTTGTTAGGCACAGTGTAGTGTTGATGAAACGGGGTAGATGTGGTTCGTACGGTACAGTGTAGTGTTGAGGTTTAATGAAATAGATGTCGTTTTTACAGCAGAACTCACAGCCAGCTGGCAGACGGTCAGTAACAGGCACAGCAGCACATGACGGGCCACCTGTCGGTCAGGCCCAGGCTCCTCCTCCGCGGTCAGAAAGGGGCGTGGAGATTGGGAGCCCTCCTCACACTGATCTGAGGGAGGCGGCACAGGGGTGGGGCATATTACTGCCAAGAATCACGGCATTAACACACACATCACACCACATTACATGGCTTATTCCAGAGCAGTCCTGAGCTTCTTACAGTAAGATCACAGCATTGTGCAAGTAAACTCAGGGACCCTCCCAAATATGGAACTATGGAAGAGGAGGAATCGAGAGTCGCCCGAGGTCTTGCTCAGCTCAGTTATCCTGCGGACTTAGTAATCCTGCTTTCAGAGTTTAGCTTCAGGTCTGAAATAACTCTGTTCTACTGGACACACTTCAACAGAGGGCAGAAACCAGGTAAAAAGATTAATATTTAACATTTAGCATTAGTATCATTATTCTACTTTAACAAGGAAGTGAATATCATGACCAATACCTGAATATTCGGCAAAGGCGATTGACACCCTTCCTTTTGTTTGGCGAGTAAACTACTGAGTAAGATACTGGGAGCCACATATTAAGGGTATCAGTAACTACACATTCTCAAGCCCTGCGGAGATCACTCTTTACTTTGTGTACTTAGTGTACACTTGGCAGCCGACCTTATCCACGTCTCTAAACAGCATGAATAAGGCAATTTATCCTTAAAATGCACCATGTTAAAAACACTGACAACACACACAGCATAAGCTAAAGGGTGCAAAGTCTTTCCCCACCTGCAGGGAGAATATTTTTCTAAAAGTACAGTTATTTGTCGCACACAGTTACACAGTTTGCCTGTCAGCAAGAGAAAATCTTCATCAAGTAGAAACAAGTGTGAAACACTCAGATCCCCCGCCACAGGATGGCTGATATCTGGGCCAGGAAACTAAATGCGATGGAGGGACGGAGAGACAGACAGGAGGACGGATGGATGTATGAAAAGGCACGTCTGCAGTTTAAGATGTATCCACAAATTAAATTTCGCTGAGAAATACGGAGCGGTTACGGAGTTCTGGCCTGTAAAAAAAAAAACAATAGTCGATATCTGGCCTGAACACAAAGCTGAATGGAACGGATGGACGGACAGACGGGCGCAATAAGCTGTAGCCGCGTATGAAATGTTCTTGAGAAATACTGCACGGTTTCGGTGGTCTGGCCTGAAAATGAACCGTGACAGATGGGCACGCGGACAGACGGACGGAGGAACAACACTCGTTTCTGTACGCGCATCCACACCGTGGCGGGGGATGATGACCTGTCACAAGTCCAACACTCTACATGTCACAATACCTGAGTTTATGGATGCTACATTACTTATGTTGGTGCTGACGCCCATGTCAGGCATGAGTTGGGGCTGAACACAGTCACATGTGCGGCACTCTGACGGGCACAGAGACGAGAGACATGAACCAGAATCCCAGCACAGACAACAAAAACATGCACGCAGACATGAGCACATGGAACAAACGCTCTGGAAATAATAATTAAAAAAAAAAAAAAAACTGAACAATACCATCTCAAGGGGAACAAAACCCAAGACCAGAGATCTACATCCCCGTCACAAATATTAACCCTTAGGGCCTGATTTACTAAGACCTTTAGCACATGCAAAATCTTTTTGCCTGTGCAAAACCAGAAACTTTGCCACTGATTGGTGCAAGGCAAGTACCCTGGCCAATCATGGCCATTGTTATCGATTTTGCACAGACAAAAAGATTTTGCATGTGCTAAAGGTCTTAGTAAATCAGGCCCTTCGAGCACTATATGCAGCTGTTGTTGCACAATGATGCAAGATATCAAAATCAGGGAGCTCATTTAAACAAGTCGCCACATGATAGATTTTCAACAGCTCAGGACAATTACATTTATATTTTTAAAAACATTTATTGTAGTGCTGTAAGGGTCACTACACCATACCATGAAACAATTCAAAGACAATAGTGATTATTCCTGTCATTCTAATTTTTGGACTGCACAAACAGTCAGAAGGAAATTGAAAGTTCACACAAGAAAATTTCCCCAAAGGAATGCATTCACCGTAATAAACTGCCAAAGGAACCCTGCATCTTTGTTCATCCCATACGCAACAGGACACCAGGACTGTATACCTGCGGCATTACTGCTCTCTGCAGTCGCAGACTCTGGCGTGGCCAGGTCTTCGGAGCCGTTCTGGTGACTCAGGTTCTCGGTGTTGCCGGAGACGAAGCTTTGGTCCAAGACCTGGTAGTTGCTCTCCTGAGCACCGCGGCTGAGGCACATGAGCGAGCAGCCGCCCAGGAGGATACTGCAGGCCAGCACTACTGTGGAGCCGATGACCTACAGACACACATGCGCGCACACACACACACACAAACACACACACACACACACACACACACACCCACTGTAACTCATCTCACTCACAGTACATGTAAACTCAGAGCACAGTGAACACTGTTGCTCATCTGCATGTATGGTGCACTATGCGTTCCTGAGAGCACCAGAGCTACTGAAGAGATGAGACTAAACACAGGAGTGTACGTCCATCGCATTAAAAACATATAACCTAAACGAAGGCAAAGATGCTTCACTCCCATTGATCATGGTAGAAAGGCAACTTACACTACTGATTGAAAAGAGTTCTCACTCCTCAGACTGCTCTGAAATGCACACACACTGTAAACATTTCTGTGCTTACATAATTCAAAACCCAAAGAATGGATGGGCTGGCTGGTGCTTCATTTGTGACTGCTTAGTAAACCTGCTCGATCTGCGGTTCAATCACAACAAATATAACACTTCAAAAATAGTAGCTAGCTAGCAGTACAACTTAACACACGAGCAATGTACCAACACAAAGTCCAACTATCAACCAAAGCGAAAAAATAAAATATTGAGAAAACAACTCGAGGTATATAGTGCTTCAAAGAACTTTCTGCCAAATACACCAGCTGCAGTGATCATAAACCAATGTAGCCAATAAGTAGATTGTGGGTGGCTCAGCGCTAAGTGGTTGTAATGAGCAGGTAACTTATATAAGCTAGCTGATTATAGCCAACATTAGTGCTGGCATTGTATTTTTTAGCCACATTGTCAGATACAGCATTGCTCAAAAACCACAACATTAATTTTGAGCCAACAAGCTAAAATTGCATGTGAGCCAACAACCCAATGTTTGTGTAGGATGAGTGTGTGTATCTAGCTCATCAGTGGATGTGTGCATTTCTCGTGTGGTTGAGCTACTTTCAATGTTGTGTTAACAAACAGCAACGGACACATCCCACTAAGTATACCTTTCAGATCTACTCTGAAGTTTCTCAGGGCCTGACATGATTTGAGCAAATGTTGCTGGCTGATATACATGCAGCTGAAGATAAATATCATTCTGTAGACTCCTCTGGCATTCTAAACACCAGCATCTTAAAAATTCAAATACATACAGAAACTTGGCAGTTTCCAGGTGAAACATTACAGACATGTCCTCTCTCACTGCATCTCAATGCATCAGCTTACAAATAAAAAGACTGTGGAGGCAGGATTTATTTAAAAAATATGCACTGACAAGTGCTTATACTGTTATGACTTGAAAAATCACAACAAAGAAAACCAGCAATGACAACTTAAACAAATTTATTCTTCACTGATTAGGTCCAAAATTTTCTACAAATAATCCACTGTTTAATATTCTAATAACACTCTAATGCCACTATGTAACTCTGATGTCAAAACAAAATCTCTTTTCTACTGTGCAAAATCACAGCATTTATAAAGACTAGGATTATTCTGGAAAGATCTACAGAAGTCCTGAGTGATAAGGCCCACTCCAGGCAAGAAGCCATAAACTTCTAGAAAGCACTAGTCTATTATATCACACACGAGTGGTATTGCATCCGATCATGTTTTTCTACAGACACACCACCAGAGGGTGCTAAATGATGAACAAAATAAACAAACAGCTGACCAGCACAAATACTCATACATAACAATACAGACAGAAATAAACAACAAACTCAACATATTGACTTCTGCTTCAGATGAAGAGCTATTTCTGTCTTCAGAGGAAACACCTGTCACTTTCAGTCAACTCATCGTTTTCCCTGCAGTACAGGAGTCCTCGCCATCTTCCCCTTCAGTTTCCTCAGTAGTTCTCATTATTTACTCTCTGGCGCTTCACTCTTCCCTTTCTGCTCCCGCAGTCCCTCCCTCCCAATTGTTAAGTGTCATTTTGGGACCTCAAGTTCCTGGTCCAAGTCTTTCCCTTGCTGGATTGTTCTCTTCCGTCTTCAGTGTAAACTGTTAGGAGAAACCTGACACTATTTTATTGGGAGTTTTTGAGTGGCTTCTCCCAGCCTCTCCTGCATGGAGAGCGTGTCCACCTGCCTGTGTGCCCCGGTTCTTTCAGCTTTCCATCCCAGTAACAGGCCTGGGACCAGTCCCTTCCAGCAGCCTAGTCTGATCCCCCCCCCCCCTCCGATCCTGTTTGCCCCCCCCATCTGACTTTGGACCGTCTCCTCCAAAGCTCCTTCAAAACATACCTCCTTCAGTTAACCCTTTCAGCACCGTGGGCAACTATAGTTGCCCCATGATGTAATACATCAAAATCAGACGCTGTTGAAAGTTGCCACATGATAGGTTTTCAACAGCTAAGGATAACTACATTTTTAATTCCTTGAAAATTAAATCAGCGCTCAAATGGTTAATAAAAGAAGCCTATCCATCGTTTTCTGTGATCCGCGTTGGGCTCTTGTTCTGAAATCCCTAACAGCACCTACTGTACATTTTATAAACAGACACCTCAGTACCTGCCACAAATACAACAGAAAGTTTGCTCGTACGTAACCATTTTCCTTCACTGCAAGGCTTCGAATTCTGTGCCACTGGTCCCACTGGTCTCTTCAGGGCACTTGAATGACAACACTGCTGCGCCCCTCAGTAAAATCAACAGAAGTGTTAACTCTTATCGGTCAGTGATGTCACCGTGTCTCGGCTCTCCAGGTCGCCCTCACCTGAGGCCTTCCATAGAAGAAGGCGGAGTCAATGTTTTCAGGCCCCTTCTCCCCCGCAGCGAGCAGGATTGCCACAACCAGCGCAGGAATTCTGGGTAAATTTTCAAAAAGGGTTTGTTAGGGGAATGCACCTGCCCCCACCCTCAGCCCCCACCCCCAGAAAAGACAAACTTACCCCCATCCCAGGGTCAGGATGATGGCTGGCCGAACCTTCAACTGATCATCCCTCCTCATCAGCGCCATCGACAGTGCGATCAGACCTGGAACACAGAGCCGCATACCTCACCATTGTATATATCCCACGATCCCCTGGTGCAGGATAAACGTAAAATCCAGATTAACAGGAGATTGGGTACAAAAGCAATGGCGCAGGTAATTACACAGCACTTTGAAGACCATCAACCTGAACTGACCACTGTACGGTAACACTCAGCTGAAAAGCCAAAGGTTTCTCGTTACCAGTTGGATAACAGCTCTATAGCGGCTTGGACAGTTATCTTGCTCACTGCATAAGACGACGGCGTACTGCCTCTTGTGATCAAGCTGAAGTAGGCCCGGCTAAGACGGCTGGCTGCTCACAGATACGTGAGGTTATCACAACACGTCTGACGACGCTTAACACATTACCGCACACGATCTCTAGCTGCAGGGCAGAGCACGTCAACTCCATCGTAGCTGTATTTTTTAAAACATGTAATCTCAGAAAAGCAAACATACATCTTTGAATGTCCATCATCTGAAAAATAAATTTAAACAAAAATTCCAGGATTTCAACATAACTTATATTCTGTGATATTTATCTGTACATTAGTGTGGTTGATGTACATGTAGCTGCACATTTGTCCGTAGAATTTCAGCAACCTAACTACTCCCTAAAAGTCAAAGTCCATGTTTAAACGAAAACAGTAATTTGTATGGACTAATAACTTGTCATCCCCTGGATGTGGTAAATCTTTCAGTGCCAAGAGGATTATGGTTTGACACAGCTGCTCGAGCAATTGTTGAGTATTACAACTTAATGCGACAGAAGGAACTTAAGTGTCATTGGCCTTCAATAAATTCATCACTTCTGAAGGTTCTGCAACTTAATTCAAACAAATTCGCCACAGTTAAGGTCAGACACATTTCATAATTTTTTCAGACAAAAATTGAACAGCTAGCCAACACCGACGCACCTCCACTGGATATTAGAAAACGTTCGCTGGCTGAAGATGAGATTTTCGTCACAACTAGAGAAACAAGAATCTAGTTGGTTTGACAGAAGTCTGAATTAATAAGTACAAATAAGACTTTTATTTAATTCACGTTGGGAAGAGCAAATCGATCGATGACGTTTGAAAAAAAAAAAAACAAATAAACTTCACACACTTGTCACCTTTGTGACGAAGTATGAATTTCGTATCGTAGCTCATTGATAGGCAAGTGCCGTTTTTCCAATCTAGGATATGCTGACTAGTGCCAGACACGCAACAGAACCTCAGCTGAAGTGGAACTACAGTGTGTCTGCGGGGAAGGCGGAGGTGAACATAAGAGGGGTTGTGATTGGTCTCAGTGAGACAGGAGCGCGATAACAGCAGAACAACTGGGAAACACAAGCAGCCAATTAGCCTTTTCAGCTGAGCGCTACTGTACGTCTTCCAGACGCAGGGTCACACCTCAACACGATAGTCATGTACTCCTGCTGCATGCACAACTATAAGCCACACGTTTGACTTTTCCCCCAGAAATAACAATATTTGGAACCATGAAGATGAGCGAGGGACGTACCTGCCCACACATAGGTGCTGTAAATTGAGCCGTAAAGCAGAGCGAAAGTCAGAATTTGTCCAAGAAAGTTCTCTCGCTGCACAATGAAGTTCCACAGAATCATACTGACACAACTGAGAAACTAATGGAGAAGACACAAAATGAAAATAAGCCAAAATAGAATAAAGGACAACTTAGAACTATAGAATCAAACTGTGTTCATTTGACAGCAAAGTGCAACAGGACACACACACAGCTTTCTAGTTGCATCAGTTCAAAGGATTTTGCTTAACCCTCAGAGCGCTGAAATAAATTTGAAAACTTAATTTATATATATTTTTTTTTTTATCTTGCGCCGTTGAAAACCCATCATGCGGCAACTTGTTTAAAAGAGCTCCCACCTGCGGGAGCTCTTTTAAACAAGTCGACACATGACAGGTTTTCAACAGCTTTGAATTTGATATCTTACATCATTGAGCAACAGTATTTGCATTTAGCGCTCTAAGGGTTAAAGGTCTGGGATCTCTAATGCAAAACCGGGTACGAGGTGCATGAAAGCTCATTGACTTACCTGCGCCAGTAAGAGATTCATGGTGAACACGTGAGGCAGCCGGCTGTACTTATTACTCAGGAGCATGACGCTGACTGTCCACACCTGCAACATACACACACAAGCCATTTTTCTACTTCACATAGGGCAGTATTTAAAAAAATTTTAATCAGTTGGTAAGGATCTTTAGCATTTCAATTTTCAGGGGTGGATGGAAGGTTTTTTTATTTTTTATTCTGTTTTGATAGGAGTTTAAGATCCAAATGGCATGACAATACATGAACCTACATATGATTTAGTATGAACATAAAGAATCCAATCAGCCCGACCCCTAGGTGGCGCAGTGATTGAAAGCTGATCAGATCATCCACTGCATAGATTCTGAGGATTCCTCTCACTTTTCAGGCGCAAATTTACTTCTTTTTTTTTCCCCCAAAATAAAAAAAATAAAAAATAAAAAAATAAAAAGGTGAAAGTGGATTCTAACACACAAATTTTTTAATATGACCCGACCTTAAACACGCAGATCTCTACAGGCTGCTCTGATGAACACAATTGGATGAGCACAGCAACCAATTTAACCAGAAGCAAACATTTTGCCAGTAACTAAAGCCGCGTTGCCATGACACAAAGTGATCATGACATTTACCTTTCGGACACCCTTTCTGTCACGTCTATAAAGTTTGCTAAAAGCCGCTTGCTGCTTTCCTTCGGTTTGCTTGTATTTTAAAGTGAATTAGCTGGCTGCGCCATCAATTTCACAGCTGGCTGACTGATTTACACGTTTGTCACCAAAAGATTTTTGACCCCTAGCCGGCCTGTGGCAGCACAGCAGATGTTGGAATGACGTGTGGCAACTTCAGGGACCAAAACTCCTGTTGATTCCTAGAAGTTAAAAACCAAAAGTCTGGGTACGGTGGGGAAATGTCACTCCGAGCCCAGATGAGCTGATAATGACAGGTATGGTCTTACACCACAGACATGATGACACAGGTGAAGTAACATCGTAATCTCCAAATGGCTGCAGTCGGAATGTCGTCTGTGAGTCACGGTATTTTGTCATGGGGAGTTTAATCCTGCGATGGCTCGATGTAATGACGGTCCTGAGAGCTCACAGCAGCCCTGCCCATTGAGGGATCAGATGGGCCCTGATCTCCCATTGACTGTGCTGAACATGTAAAGCTCAGCGAGTAACTTTCCATGTCCGGGGCGCCTCGACTCATAGATTTCTAAATAGAGCTGACCAAGAAGAGAGATGCTGAGCGACAGCATCAATTCGTCATTTCCCACAAGGCCAAAGATGGAATGTCAGCATAACCACAAGTTTAAAGTTGCAAGCGAACCGCTGGAATGCATCAATGTGCACATTTCACCACCTGTGTACACAGTTCCCCCAGAAACAAAAACTACCCCACGAGAAGAGGTCACGTCTTAGCGCTAACCGATCATTAGCTGAAAAGCCCGGGGCAGCACCTGTTTCCTATTGATTCACAGCCTGATACTGGACTCTCCTTGTATTCTTTCCAGTAATAACAAAAAACACTTCTTCACGAAATCAGTGGTTGTTACTCAGACACATCAAGACTGCTGTGCTCAGTGCAAAAATATGAATGGGTCCTAGAAAAATAAATTGAAACAAGTTTGTTTAATTCTCCAGACAATGTTAACATCCTTCTTTGGGGAACTTTTAATTCGTTCATGCAGGTCACCAAGTTGACAGTAATTTGGAACACAAGTCAAGGGAGGATTCATAAAATCTCACCCACAAGTCCTGAGATATTCAGAGTTTTCAGATTGTAAATGTAAATTATGAGTAAAATTACTCACCACAGCCACTAGGCTGAGAACACTGATGTTGAAGGCTACGGTCTGTAGCGCAGATGCTAACGCCATCGGGTCCATCCACGGAATCGTCAACAGCCATGCAGAAACGTACATGATTGGAGCAGAAAGACAGGTGCATATCACCATCCCTGATGTAACCTGACGAGGGAAAATTCAGAGACACAACATTAATGACGGGACTGAATGAGAAAAGAACAAGCTGAAAGTCCATGTAATTTCACCACTCTGCTTTCTCATCCATAAAACTTTTAACAAACCACAAGTCAAGTATTTTGTTCAGATAGTGAACGCCCATAAGCAGTTGTAGGCCCATCATGATTGCTGTATTCTTGGTCAATCCCGCTTAGGAGTATCCTCTGAGGTGCTCATACACACTCTGCAGTTAATTTGCTGCATTTAAGACCAACATGTGACACACAGCTAGGATAAACAGGGGCCAGGATGGTACGTTTAGGTGGGGGGAAAAAAGCCCTACAATGGCAATCAAATTCGTACACTAGATAAATAGTCAATCCTGCCCACTCATTTCCTAGTTCCTCAACCACCTTGGAGTTCTAAGAGGAAGGAGGGACACTTTTTTGGGCCACCCTGTAGTATGGATGGACCACTTTCAGCCAAACCAAGGTTGGCTTGATCCATCCAGGGATTGGAGTGAACTCGTCCATAGACTCATTTTCTGTTTGCAAACAAAACAGGCTGCAGCTTGGTAACAGAAGTATGGCGGACCATTATAGCTTGTCAAGCTATGCGAGGGCATTAGCCATCAAAGATCGCAAATTCTACCCATGCAAATTTACTTTGACAAATGGCAACCAATTTCCAGATCCGTATGGTATCAGTGAGTGGGTAGATGACGTTAGTTAGTGGCCCAGTATTCCGTGGCCTGATATTTATACCCATTTGATCGAGAAACCTACTGTGTTCACTGGGGAGGAACTACGAGCATAAAAGTAACTGGATGTTTATGACTGCGTTATCTGCGGACATAAACAGAATGTTAAATACCACGACAGGCTTGGAGTTTTGTGTCTCGAAAGTTATTTAAGCATTTAAGTTATCAAGCGATCTACAGTTAGACAGAACCTAACTCAAGGTACACTGGTAAGAATTTAACACTGCTGAGATAGCTAGGTAGCTAATTTGCTGCTGGGTGAAGTAAAGTGAATCATAATCTTATTTTACTAGACAGCTAAATTTAGGAGGAAAAATATGCCTGTATTTAATATAGTGCGCAGTAACCTGAACGTCGCACTTTTTCATCACTTAAAATAAGCCTTATCGGTAGGTGTTTTCAAAATTAAAAATCTTGTTGAATATTTTGAGCGTGACACGCATGGCTTCTCAGTCGAAATATAAAACATCCTTGACTTCAATGCGGAATGCAAAGCGAACGTTACGACCACACATAGGACAGAATTTACGTTCGCGGCCAAAACTGGCTTCACGACATGAAAAAAGGGCTCAGGATATTTCAAAGCGGTATCTAGCATGGTAAAATAACGAATGGGGAACGTAGTCCTGGCCAGACCTTCAGCAGTAGATGTATTGTTCTTTTCACAGTGGCCCTGTTGCTAACCTCACGGGACTGGACAGAACGTATGTAACACCTGGATAGATGCATTGAATTCATTGACTGGGACAATCTTCCATCAATTTATGGGCGGCATGGTGGGACACTGTTAGGTGGGACAATGGTTAGCACTACGCCTTTCTGTGTGGAGTTTGCATGTTCTCCCCGTGTTCGCGTGGGTTTTCTCCAGGTTTCTCCACCCACAAAACATGCAATATAGGAACACTCCCTCCAGTATGGCTGTGTGTGGTGGTCAGAGGGACCGTAGGCGCATACTGGCAGCCACGTCAGTCTGCCTCAGGGCAGCTGTGGCTACAAAAACGTAGTTTATCACCATCAGAGCGTGAGTGAATGAATAATGTATCCATTGTGAAGCGTCTTTGAGTGTCCAGAAAGCAGAAAAGCGCTATATAAAATTGATGCATTATTATATGAGCATTTTATATGAGTTCAAAAATAAAAGTTATCAATTGGTCACACTTTCTGTGGAATTTGCCAAAAGGCAGCAACTCCAATACATGACAATTGGAGTAACTGCCTTTTGGGGCTGAAATTGAAAGCGTCGGACTCTGAGCTCCGCACATATACCGTGTGAGGTGCTCCTACATGAACGATTCAAAGCTGCAGCTGTGTAATTATGGTGTTCAGCTGTGGTCTGATGTCACCTGGACTCTCCATCTTACCATCATACTCCCACCTTTACTCAACCTACCTGAAATAACGCTCAAACCGGATGTGGTGCACATAAGGCTCTTATAGTACATCAATGTAAAGACGTGTGACTCACTACTTCTATTTCCATGTTGTACTGGGCGGCGTAGATGGCCACGCTGGGCGCCGTGGGGAAGATTCCGTAAAGGAAGGCAAAGTTGGAGAGGCTGCTGTGGTTGAGGGAGCTGGAGTTTCCTGTATCGAGCACCTCCACCATGTCCCGACATATCAGCGGCATCACCAACCTGAGACGGGCAGAACAAACACAGCTGAAGGGATTTACACCGTCCCATCCTACTGTAAACAACCTCACACACCTCCCTCGCGCTCAAAGTCTTGAATTAACTGGAGATACGGACCGTCGGTTCAGCCCGCTTCAGACCCTTTAATTCTCGACTCTTTAGCATTTTCAAACCTCGCAGACTTTCCGAGATGCACGAACACAGTCATCTGGCAACAACGAGCGGACCCTTGTGAAAGCTGTTCAGACCCCGCTCCTCCAGGACACATCACACTGGCGATAACCGACCACTCGCTTACAGACCAAGATCTCTCCGCCGACCTTGAAACGCCATGTTGTAATGAGATAATCTCGGTTACTTGCGTCATCTTTGAGTGGTCATGATGTTATGGCCAATTTTCCTTCCAATAAACCAAATCATGAAATAGAAACTGTTCCTCACGTGATCCTCATTTTATCCTCATTTATTACATTTTGTGAGAAAATGGACAATAAAACGACAATAAAAGTCAGGAGCCATTTATGGTTTATTTACCTCAGTGGATCAAGTGTCAGCTGCAGGGGGGGAAATAAATAAATAAATATAAATAAATAGGGCAGTCTGCTGAGGTATATTTTTTGTGTATCTTTGCCACACATGAATTTATCACAATAAATTAAGTGATTTCATTGATAACTGATCTCTGATGACAAGAACCAATGAAACAACTGGATTTAGCCAGGCCCAGACATGGGCAAGCTAAATCAGGGAATATGTACTAATATGCTAGTAAAATGATGTCACCCACAGTCAAATTAGCCCGTCTTCACTGGGACGAAGGGGCTGAGCTTATAAATCTTAGCCTCCAACAAAAGACTCACAATGATTGAAACCTCTGGCCAAAACCAAGCAACTGACATTGTGCTAGTTTGCTGCAACCATATACAAGTCAATTGAAAAACCAATAACCCATATCAATGCATGGGATGAACACTAATTGTATGTTGCACTCAACAGTGCATGAGAAATTGTTTTGGGGCATCTCATAAAGTTAAGGTGCATGGAGTCAAAGGCTGAAATGCTTAAGCTACAGGGGACAATATAACGCACGCTGGTGGCTAGAGTGCAGGCAAGGTTACGATAATGAACAATGTAATAATTAAAGATGTCCAGCACTGCAAAAAATGGTTGCAGCCTGGAGCTCAGTCAGGTATTCCAATTTGGAACTTAAACTGAAAACTGAAGAAAACAAAAGAAGTAAAAAGAATGACACTGGCTTTTAGGCTTTAGAGCTTTCTCCGCCTCTCTGAGGACTGCCAGAGAATGCGTTCACTCAATTGCTCAAAGAAAGAAGAAGTAGCCAGAAATGCATTCCAGCAAATATTTCAATATTTAGCTATAATCAAACTGCTGTTACTTTCCTTCAGTGTAAAATCACAGCGCATATTTGCATTCATTAATTAAAATTTTGCTAAATATTTTCCAGTAACCAGCATCACCAGAACACAGTTTCACCCTCCAGCACAGGGAGCCATTTTCCAGTGTTGCCTTTCAGATTTAAATTCCCTCAGACCAGTAACCACATGCACATCAGTGATTAGCCCCTCCAACTGAACGCCACACCAAGTTTGGTCCAGTCTTAAAACGAAGAATCTGTATGAAGAGTCTTTTCAATTCTGTCCCTGCATGTGTGACATTTTTCTTTGGCTATCATTGGTTAGCAGTTTGATCTGTGATATTTATTGGGATCATTTTGTGTGGCAAATGGATATTACATAAACGATGCTTGGGAAAAAGAGGATAATTCTATAGGAATTCTTAAGCCGAGAGACATCTGGGTTTGAAAAGGAGATGTTTCGCGCAGACAGTGTTTTGAGAGTAAATATTTAATGCTCCACCCCCAAACAGTGCATGAGTTACAGCAAGGAGTAAGTTGGTTTTACTAAATACCGTCAATTACTGGACAAGTTGTGAAAGGCACTGACGCTCGCCTCTACAAGATGTGCATGTAAGTTCAGGTTCTCCCTGTCTGAGTCTTTTGAAAACGCCTTGAGCAATTCATTATCAAATGCTAGACTGTGTGAAACACAACATGCAATAAAAATGAACCAACTGTTCAAGGGCTATAATGTAATCTTCCGCCTGACCAGACCAGGCGCCTAAAACGCATTTTAAACGGGGCAAAAGCTTGTGCGACAGGGAAGTGGAAGGTGGTGTTGGGCCATATTATGCATGTTCTTGTCGCCCTGATTCTCAGCCTTCACGAAACAGGGCAGTAACTAATTGAAAATTAAGCCGCTTTTACTGGTTGCTGTATGATTGGTGTTGAAAAGCTATGAACCCATAGAGGGCAAAACACCAATTAATTACAACTGTTAGAGCAAGACATTCCACTGAGCGGCCATGCAGCCCTATCATTTTTTAAATTGTTTCCACCCATGGATACCTAAATCACTGCTCTGGAGAGGAAAGATATGTTAAAAAAAACTCTATATTATAGCCAAATGCAATCCATGTGCAGCGCCTGCCATCGTAAGCCTATTTAATTCATTAAACAGCAAGCCAAGTCCCTAACGTTACCCCAGCACCCTGCAGTTTTCACATTTAACCCCATTGCGCAAATTCGGACGCCGGCGTCTGTAAATTGCAACATTTAATTGCGAAATAATTCTGTAATTGAATTGCCAAATGCCTTGTTTCACTGGACTACTTTTCCACAGACTCTGTGACACAAAAACTGAACCTAAAATAGGCTCATGCACAACAGGCTAAAATTGGCGTTATTCGTTTCATGCATAAAGAGGTTTTAAAAATAGCCCACAGCTATCTTGTGGAAAATCCTTCCCTTCAAACGGCAGTTTCTCCACAAGATGGTTGTTCTATGTGTAGTTGATCCAGATGCGTCAATAACGCTGTCATGTAGGTGAAGGGCAAAAAAATTTCATTGTCATAGTAAAGTTGAGGGCAATTTAGCCGTCACAAATATTCCGTTCCATATTCGCCTTTAAAGAAACGCTTTCCGTGCACTTTCTACCAAGTTAGTGGGATGCCATCACCAGAAATAACCGTCCACCTCTGTGTTTGCCCTCTGATGTCGGGGTGCGGAAAAATACGGCAAATCACTTCACTTTGGTTCTGAGGCCTGCCGGCTGCATCCGGTTTAAAACAAAAACAGCGCCAGACAGGGGATTTGATATTCGCTTACAACAAGCTCTTGCATGATTGCATTCACTGACAATTAGGGGAAGTGAGGACTCCCCCTACCTCCTACGCATGCCACACATGTGCAATCACACACACACACAGGCACGCAAGCACGGACCCACACACACGTACTCGCACACATGCACACACCAGCACGGATATATCAGCAATCGCCAATTTTTGGGCTGACTGTGGCCGATCTGAAAATTTTTAAATATCTTCCAACCCCATGAGCCTCCTCTGTGGGTTGTTGGAGTGATATGAGGCGTGATAAATTATGTAAATAACAGGCAGCCAAATTTCCAAGCAGAAAACCAGCCCCAGGCAGAATTATCCCAAATAACCAAAATATTGGCCAAACCACATTACGTTGCGTAACCCAACGGTTTGCATCACTGGCTTCCTGGGCGAGTATGGAATGAAACCGTTTTTGGTGAAATAAAAATAAGAGGGTTATGCATTAAATGCATAAGCCCAAGAGCCAATGAAATTTTTTCAAAAACGTTACTGCCATAACCAACCTTAAACACACTCAATAAACACAAAACTCCTTATAGGAGTCATTTTCACTCCAGAGGAGCAGTGTGCTCAGTTCCCAAAACTGCTGTACGTGTGCAGAGATTCTACACACATCCTGAGAGCACAAAATATCCCTGGACTTTAGGTTGGTCAATAGAATAAAAAAGAAAAAAAAAGAAAAAACTGATTTGGATCTGCTTGAACAATATCGAAGTAAATGCTGACAGTCACAGTCTTCTCGCCGGATTCTTTACCCAAGAACACGCAGTGAAAAACGTGAGGCATTTGCAAAGGTCAGGCTGATTCAGGGTCTTGCGCAACCCTGCATTCTGCTTTCCACAGAGTCGTCTCAGCCCGACACGTGAGATAATACAGGTCTGACACAGAGGTGGAAAAAACAGACTCTGGCTTCTTGCAGGAATTCCATCTCACTGGAAGATACAATTTGAGGTGGCTTTTTTAATCATGTTTCATAAATGGCCACAACTACACGCGATTATATTTAACAAGAGACGTATCCCACTAAAAATAGTGAATGGCATTTGAGTTCCGCGCCGGAAACGAAATGTCCACGGATGGAAAGAAGAACTGAAAGATATTAACTCTGATGAGTACATCCCCCCCCCCCCCCCCGCATTATATGTCGGGGGGATAATAATACAAAGATTAATATAATTAAACAAAACCAATTATTAAGGAACATCTTCTCTCTCCGCTTTCAGAACATAAAATATAATATTAGCCTCAGGCAGTGGGTGGTTGGCACCTGCTGTTACGCAGCGCCGGGCTGCCAGTGTACAGCGGTGAAGTGGGCCGGACTCTGTACTCACAGCTTGGCGGTGATGAGCAGGATCAGGGCGATGACCGTGGACCGGGTCAGTTTCTTCAGCTGACCCACCATGCACAGGCCCAAGTAGAATAGCGCCGCTCCGCCGAAGGAGTTAGCCAGACCGTCCACAAACTCCTCCATGAAAGCCGGTATCCGCTGATCCAGGAGGAAGTGAAAGACGATGCCAATGATCACCATGAACACGATCGGGTTCTTCAAAACCTGCAGAAACACCAGCCCCACGATGTGCATCTTGTTCTGCCGCTGGTCCACGTTCTCCCGCCACTTCTGGAGCTCGCAGAAGGCGAAACCAATCGGGTTCAGGATCATGAGGGACACCGGCGCCACCAGGTAGATGTACTGCAGGTACTCTGGGTACGTGTTCCTGTATAGGGCCTCCACTGCAGGTCAGGGGATAAATCAAAAACAAGACATCGTCAGCAATATCACCCGCCACCATGAAATCCAATTTTCAAACCCAATCAAGGTCAGGACTACGAACAAACACAGACAAAGTTTCTTTCATTCCGAGTAAACCCTTCCCCAGTTATCGGACAGACAGACGAGCTCCAATGCAGTATCACATGTATACCTAAAATGAAAAAAACCAGACTGAAAACTGTAATTAATGTCTTATATATTTACCTGCACACTGTCAGACATCACACTCTCTTGTGGCCAATGAATAACGGTCTAAATTTAACCCTTAGAGCGCTAAATGCAGCTTTTGTTGCTCAATGATGTCAGATATCAAAATTTAAGCTGTTGAAAGCCCATCATGTGGTGACTTGTTTAAAAGAACTCCCGCAGGGGAGCACTTTTAAACAAGTTGCCACATGATAGGTTTTCAACAGCGCAAGATAAATTTTTTTAAAAATTGTAATTATTTCAGTGTTCTAAGGATTAAAAGGATGAGAAAGGAGAGAGAGGGGACAGCGGAGTGTACAGGAGGGCCGTAATAAAATTTTCCTCCGATATTTCACAGACCTGGTGGTCCGAACCACAAAACCCCACACAGATGTGCAGTGTACACAAAACTCCATTGGTACACTGCATTTCTGGAATTTTTGGTTATTGTGTTATTGGGGTTTTGTGTTCAACCAATCAGAGAAAGCTGACAAATCTGTTGTATACAATAAATGACATAAATCCAATGGGAAACTCTAATTCCCATTGCTATATTCAGTTTTGAAAGGGTTTAAGTGCACGCTTTCAATATTTCAACCATTATTGCATCCCACCATGGAGGTAATATAATAGAACTGGAGAGAGCGAGGAAGTCCCACCCCTATTACTTTCAATGGGAGATGCTAGGCTAGCTACTCCAGCCCAGGAAGTATGGAATTGACCGACGCCATCTATAAAAATGGCGTTCCATTGGTTCTTATTTCCGGCACCAGTTCATAAGATTGCCAATCTGATTACACAGCACAAATGGCCAAGAAAATGTGTCGTCTGTGCGGATTGGGGAATGTGTTCGAGGGGAAATGACGATCATCGCTGTTGATCCGGGACGAGCACGCACTATACACTCATTGGCTCACCTGCTGCAGTCAGAGCAACAGATGGACAACCAAACTCGTGCACGAGCTGTCATCAAGCTCTGTGTCAGGTCTTATTTTGCAGGCCCTCTTGAAAACATTGAACAGTTGCGTCAGACAAAGAGCAAAATAATGAAGGGTTACCGAATACATTTTCTTTTGTTTTCGCTTTATTTGGCAAGACAAAAAAATGCGCACTTTTCAATTGGTGTCTATGGAGATTGTGCGTCTTTGGCCGCAAAATTACATTGGGAAACGCGGAAGCAGGAAGCTAACATGCCAACTGGCTGATGCAAAGGTACACTTCCTTGTTCTCTCTGGTTCTATTATATATCTCAACGATCCGCACCATCTACCAGTCTTCTTTACATTTCACGCTCTAGAAGTGAAGGTATGTTGACGGAGGTTTCAACGGAAGTAACGTTTTTCAAAGTGACAGTCCATTAAAACCAGTAAGCACATGATATTTGCGCACAGGTCAATTGCACCAAATGGAAACCTCCCTAGAAGCACACTTCAACCACTGACTAATCATTTGGGACATCTTATGCACACATCGACATCTTAATAAAACAGACAGCACCGTTTATCGTCACACTTAAGTAAACTTGACCAGCAGGGAATGAAGCGCAGGAACTAGCCCGTACACTGGGGAACCCAGGCTGTAATACGATTCAGCAGGTAATGATTGAAGTGTTGCCTTCAGTGAGCTTAGCGCACAGAGGAGCTGATCATGTCTATATTTGCATGCAATTTCACTGAAACGGTTTGAGAGTAGCCTGAACACATCTTAAAAATGCCACCAGGGCCAAAGACCAGTCTGAAGCAAGAACTTAAAACTAAATACTTGTCTCATAAACAGGCCTACCAAAGAAAACAGCCAACTTATAACAAAGTTTGTCAGATGTCCACTTTTTTCATATATCTAGCAACACAAAATGGAAAATGTTGCATTCCCCCAAAACTTCGCAACACAACACTTTAAAGCCGATTCATTTTCACCAGAACCAACCTAAAAAGTGCGCATGTGAAGTTTGTCTGTCTCTGGGTTCGTCACAGGCCATGCGATTTATATGAGTTCGGTTCTGGTGAAGATTTATCTACTTTTAAGTGTAGTGCGAAGCTTTGTGGGAATGCGGCATTTTTTCCATTTGGTGTTGCTGGTTATATGTAGAAGGTAGAGCTCTGACGAGCGTTTGTTACAGCTCGGCCGTTTTCTTTAGTAGGCCTGATAAATATCAAGCAGAACTCGCTGAGCTCCAGAATAAAAGCCTTATTATCAGGTTCCAGTTTAAGTTGCATTTCACCAACAAGACGCTACAGATCTGGCACATTGCAAAAGGCAGAAACTCCACACCTCAATTCCAATATTAGATGGGACCCAGCATTTTTACAAAGGAACTAGGTTAGGGGTCCCAAAGAGCCGCAGTGTCAGCTGGTTTTTAGTGTTACTCAGCACTTGATTGATGAATTAAAGCAGTTGATTACACACTTCACTCATCTCACCTAGGGCGAATACTGCAAAGCTGGCTTTGTGATTAAGCCTGACTTCAGCACTATGTAAAACCAGGAAACTCTTCAGATCTGGAACATGGACTAATGTAACAAGTGCTTTTGCAGGTTTTACTTAAGCTCAAAGTCAGGCTTAATCAGAAAGCTAGCTTTGTAGTATACCCCCCTGGTGTCTTAGGTTTAAATTGGGTGGAGAAAACCAAACTCAGCACACCCTCTGCCTCTACAGCAGTGTTTCCCAACCCTGTTCCGGGAGAACCCGGTTCATAGACCTGCTTGGTCGCAGCTAAAAAAACCCATTTAATTCCTCATGTCAAGGTGGTGTAGCCAAAAATTATTTTTTCTAATTCTGAAGTCTAATCACTTGCAAGTACTTGTGCTACCTCGACAACAGATTTTACTCGTAATAGAATAAGGAAGTGCAGCGGGAGAAAAAAGCTCCAAATAACAGCCAGGTATTTTGTAAGACACAAGAAAAGGTCACCGCACAAGCATACAATATAGAGATGCCACCAGAACCCCATTTCAAACACAGAATTTTTATTTGGGACATCTCACACCAACATTGACTTCCTGGTAATATAAGAGACACCACCTTGGCTTTAATCAGCAAACTTAAAGAAACTTGCCCCAGCAGGGACTGAAGATGTGGAAGTGGCCTGCATTTGTGTCTATGCACTAGGGAACCCAGGGCTGTAATATGACTCAGCAGGCAAAGATTGTTGCGTTGCCTTCGGTGAGCATTGCGCACAGACAAGCTAGTCCTCCAGGCATGTCTGCAATCTCATCCAATTTCACGGAGATGGTTTGAATGTAGCATGCAAATCTGATTTTACCTCATGGATTGATTAAATGACCTTCCAAAGTGATGATGTTGATAAATAATTTAATCGATATAGAGCTTTCAAAGCATTTTCCTCTCCTCTCCAGAAATGGCTGTGACATCATTTCTGTTCTTTTACTACCATAAAATCACACCAAAATAACGGACAATAAAATAAAAAATTCAAACTCTTCATCTTGAAGCCCAATGGGTGAGTGATTTTTTTAAAGAAATGTCGATAGTTATGATCCTAAAGCGCTTATCCGCAGCATGTTTTCTGGATATGCAGCGAATTGCAATAAATAGTGAGTGAACACCGCAATTGAAAAGTTTTGATTGAGGCTTTATCTTTAAAAAGACCTGGTTATCAAGAATGGATTTCTCGAAATAATTCTGCATTATAATTTTGATGCGTTTTGGAATTATATGGTAATAAATTATGAAATGTATTGACATATGTAAATCCTGTTGGGCCCACAATCACCTCTAGATTCTTGAAGGTTCATATCTATAGGGCAGTAGCCCTCCATATTCTCCCGCCTCACTAAGACTAAAGTCTTCGGTTCCTAGAATCCGATCCAACGTCACTCCGGGATTCCAAATTGATAAACAAACTCTCGATCTTAAATCCACCATTTGCCATACTAGATATACTGGCACGTGTCAGTGTTCCATTGCTAATGTAATAGGTTACTCGGTACATCTAAGGATGTAGTCGGCAGTTTCTGTTCCAAGCTGTCACTAATATTGATCATCTTTGATTGGGATTTGATTACACCAGAAAGAAATGTGCATTCGTCTCCTCTGATGCGTTCCAGGTTTTTAAAATGTTGGTCAAGTCATAGGATATACATGCCATTTAACACATATTATGAATACCACTGGAGTCAGAGACCAATCAGAAGCAAGAACTTCGAGCTAAACACTGGTCTCATAAATCACAACCAGAACTGCCTGTGCTCCAAAACAACTTTAACTGGAAGTCTTCTGAGTCATTTTGACAAACAAGCCTCGAGGCCCTACAGCCTGTAACAGATCTAACTTACATAAGATTACAACAGGCAGAAACTCCACACCTCAATTCCAAAATTAGCAGGGGCCGAGCCCCTTTATAAGGAACTAGGAAGCGAGTAAAATAAACCGTCATGGCATTTGACCTGTTCAACAGCCCCTTTGCGTAATAATTACTGAACGTCTGGCACTGAGGCCTGCACCTGATATGGGTTGTTAATGACTGTTGCTCTGGTTTTCAAAAGCATTTGGGAATGAAAGAGGAACTGCAGATCTTAACCAACCGGAAGGGCCTTGAGCAGCCATTGGCTGACTGTTTTAGCACTTCAAGTTCTCATAACCGTGCAACAGCTGAGCCGGACAGGCACTGCAAGTTGCTAAATAGAAGCTCACAGCTGAATACTGGGCTTTTATTCTTCGTAGGGAGATATGAATTGGCAGTTTAGTCGTGAGGTTGTTTAAAAGGGCAAGCAATCCCTCTAAACATGAAAAATTAACACCTTAATAGTTAAAATTCTGTGAGTGAGATAGTTGAAACAAACACCAGTTTTGGAGCTGCAGGTGTTGGCAGTATTTAAACTGAGCTACACATGTAACCATCACTCTGTTTCAAGAAAAATTTTTTTTCAATATTAATTGCACTGATGTGGTGAAAGATCTGCACTTGCAGGTCAGGCTCTCCTCACATTAAGATGAAATCTGAGGACTGCATTCGCAAATTAGGTTCTAGCCATTTCAGTCTAATCTACTAATGAGAAAATTCCATACGTGCCCACAGTTCAGGTGTTGTAAGCACATCTGCGATGGCTGTGTAATGTTCACAGTGACGATTCATTGTCTTAGAGGCATACGATTATGCACCACGGCAATTTTGAAACCTTTTTTTTTTTAAAAAGATAACCACCACAATCAAAGTTTCTGGAGGCCTTTGGGAACTTTTGGGGGCAAATTTGCTCGCTTCCTCTATACGTTTTCTTCCCTGGAGGGGGTTACTGTGGGTATGATGGGCAGAGAGCAGTAACTCCAAATTACAAATTGTCCACACCTACACTTCTCGCCTAGGTGTTATTCAAATTGCAATGTGAAAATGAGCAAATTTTACAATGAAATTATTAAATAAATTCTCATCCGTTACACTGTGCTGTGTGAAAGGAGAAAATTCAAATGGGGACCATGTTTGAAGGCCTGTAATTCTTGCGATGCACGAAGTTTGTCGAAGGCAACACTTGCATAGCATCCAAGATTTTGTTTTAGAACAAGATTTTGTTCTCTGCCTTTTCTACAGACAAAGTGGTAAATTATTACCATTGCTGATTTGATTCTCCTTTCAAAACTGCTTAGTTTTGCAATTTGAAAAAGGAAGTTCCCTTCACACCCTACACTGCTCAAACACCAACACCAAATGACTTTGCAATGCCTGCAACACCTATACGTCCACATACCTCCATAGGCTAATAATTAAATAATTTAAATAATTTAGCTAAACAAAAAGCTCCAGTGATAATTATATTGAAAAGCAATTCTTGGCCACTCCTGGGAAGGTTTTCTCCATATCACTCCCACTGTGGTTCGCTGGAGTCCCAAAGCCTTATAAATGGTTTTGTAACCCTTTTTAAGACTGATAGATGCCAATGACTTTGTTTCTCATCTGTTCTTGAATTTCTTTAGATCACAGCATGATGTGTTGCTTTTTGAGATCTTTTAGCCTACTTCACTTTGTCAGACAGGTTCCATTTAAGTGATTTTCTTGATTCAACAGGTCTGGCAGTAATCAGGCCTGGGTGTGGCAAGTAAAATGGAACTTTAGAAAGAAAAAAAAAAAAAATGTGGTTACTACTTACATACTGAACTATGCACACTGCACAGTGGATTAGTGCTGATGTCAGCAGCTATTTCAAGAAGTGCAAACCTGTATGGTGTTGCAATGGAGACATAATGGCCTAATATCAGAATGATAATGGTAGAAGCCCTGCCAGGGTAGCAAATCCCATTCAGGACATTCTTTGCAGTCACCTGTGGTTGACAGGGGCTTGAAATGTATGAAAATGGCATAAAATGATAGATATTGCAAATCTGATTATTGAAAAAAAACTTCTATTTTCAACTTGCAATAAAATCTGAATGGGACAGAAAACCATCCTAGAATTTTAATATGTTGTGTTGACACTTAAGATCTGTGTACAGGCCAAATTTGGTGATCCTAGGACCTGTCCCACATCTTCATTTTTGCCTCCGAAATTGCGCAAATATGGCAAAATTCGAAATTTGAAGGGTCAATAATAGACAAAGTATGATAGTTACTTGCTCTATGAACCACAGAGTGGTAGTCAGGGTGTCTGACAATATATGGCAGCAATTTGAACTATGTAGGTAAAATATAACAGGCCAAAAGAGATCAACAAAATCATTCACGGAAAAAGTAAAAATGCCTTTTTTTCCATTTTGGTGCAGCCAAAATAACCATATCCATTTGATCAAACTCTGCATTTTTTTTGCAGTTTTGGCCAGGTATTCTTTACAAAAATATCTGTGGGATTACCAAATTTCAGTCGTCTAAGTTGTATATCTTTCCAGTTACAGGCATTTGAGAACCTGTTCAGAATAAGGGGTGCGATTTTGGGCATGCACCCCCCTCTCATATTTATGGGGCTGAGGGTCACAATTTACATCAGAACCCTTAGAAAATTTGCAGATGTTCTCAAATATGGTCACTTCACAACTGGTTAAAATTTGAAGGAATTCTGAGACATCAACTTTTCTGCCATTGGTTGATTTGACACGGAATGACCCATTTATAATATGGAAAAGGACCAGATGGAATCGCTTGGACTTGCAAAGGGTTAAATAAATGAATAATATTTGGAAAACTTTTCCAGGAGACTATAGTGAAATCAAAATGACGCCAAGGTGAAAGTCACAAGGTGAAAAATTATGACCTCTTCCGAAAGGTCTCGTGTCAAGGGATACACATGTCAAGTATCAAAGGTTCATCTCCAACGAATGACAAGTTGTGGGCAAGGTTAATATTTTTCGGAAAATGCGTCCTACGCCAAGGTCAAGGTCACAAGGTGAAAAATGATGATCTCAACCGAAAGGTCTTGTGCCAAGGGATACACGTCTCAAGCATCAAAGGCCTATCTCTGACCAATCAGAAGTTACAGCCAAGGTTGAAGTTTTAGGAAAATGCGTCCTACGCCAAGGTCAAAGTGACAAGGTCAAAAATGATGATCTCATCCGAAAGGTCACGTGTATCACTTGTCATGAGAAGTATCAAAGGCCTATCTCTGACCAATCAAAAGTTACAGCCAGGGTTAAAGTTTTTTTTAGGCAGACAGGCAGACAGGCAGATAGACAGGCTGACGACCAGGTGCAAAACAATATGGGCATAAAAAAAATCTTCATGTTGAACCCTGGGGCAATACGAATGAGTTCTAAAACACTCCATGTCAAGAAAACAGTGTGACACAAGCTCACAGTAACAAAGAGAGCTGTGTGTCTACTCCGTTCGCAAGAAAGAGGCAGGAAACCATTTGAACTTAAGCTGTCAAAACTGACAAATTTGTGGCCCTGTTACCATGTCCTGCTTACTCGTTCAATGACTCATGAGCACATGTACACACACAAGCACTGAGTGACCGTTATGCGCAGGCTTTCATGATATTGGCTCTGCTCAAATGGATGCAAGGCACCTCACATCAATAGGGAGATTAGAAACTTGCTAATAATTAGTCAGCTGAAAATGTTAACCCTCAGAGCGGCAAATGCAGCTACACAGTGTTGCTCAATGATGTACGATATCAAAATCAAAGCTGTTGAAAACTACCCTGCGGCAACTTGTGACCACATGATAGGTTTTCAACAGCTATAAGTTTGATATCCTACATCATTGAGCAACAATAGCTGCATTTAGAGCTCTAAGGGTTAAATTTGGGGAGGAATCGCAAAATATTTTCAATTCAGGTAACCTTGACAATAATGGGATCAGTAAAATCTCCCTCTGTGTTCTAGAAAGTAAACATTGCGGTTTTAGCCGCTGCAGCTTCCAAAAAAACCCCACGAGCACGGAAGACTGATACACAAACATGAGGCGCTGCACTACATTTCAGGAATAATAAAAAGAACAAAACAAAGCTGAAGCATCCTGCTGTGCAGATATACAGCCGTGGGCAAAAATATGGGCACCCATGTATTTTTATAAATAATACCATTTCTCTCAGGAAATTGTGAAGTTAGTACATCTATTAGTATCCTCATGCATACTTCTCTGGTTTTCAGGGGAACCAAACAAAAATAGAATAAATACCAAATCCTGGCTTATTTCCTCACAGGAGCCCAAAAATGTCCTGGACAACATCATTGGCACTTTCCAAGTTCTGAAAATAATTTGATTTCAAGCAGCTCATTTAGCTCCTGTAATGAGTCACTGATGTCGGCAATCTAATAATCTCAGATTCAACGAGTTCAAATGGAGTGAAGCATTCATTCTGCTACTCTGTGACAGTGAGTGCATCACATTGAGCATAGAAAAAAAATGCAGAAAACTGTATGAGGATGTCGGATAGAAAATCTTATCCAAGCATGAATAATCTCAAGGCTACAAGCCCATCTCCAGCAACCATGATGTTCCTGGGTCAACATTATGCAATATTATCGGGAAGTGTGAGGCCAATGGAACTATAGCCGACCTCCACGGAAGAGGACAAAGAGAAAATCTGATAAAAGTTTACAATGAATGATTGTTCAAATGTTGGCGGAAGGACCTTGGACAATTGCGAAACAGACTCAAGCTGACGTTCATGACCGTTTCAACTAGTGTCATCCGCCATCAACTCAATGAGAGGGGGTTCAACAGTCAGAGATCCAGGGGGACCCCAATGCTGACAGATACAAGATGGCGCACCTGGAGTTTGCCAAATCACAGCTGAACAAGCCAAAATCCATCAGGTAGAATATCCTGAGGAGAGATGAGACCAATTTACAGCTTTTTTGAAAATCATACCCACACTATGTTTGCAGAAAAAAAAAGAAGCCTTCGTACGTAAACAATGTCCCAACAGTCAAACATAGGGGAGCTTCACAGCCATTGGGGTTGTTTTGCTGCCTCTGGTACTAGCTGTATTGATTCTGTCTGTGACCTCATGAAATCAGGAGACAGCCAATGCAGTCTGGAGGGCAACGTCCGACCCACAGTGTCACAAACCTGCAACTGTGTTGAAGGTCACAGATTCTACAGTAGAAAAATGACCCAAATCTCACAACAAAATGCACCCAGCACAGGTTGAAAATAAAATGCAAGACTGTTCCAGTGATCGGGAATGAGTGCGGATTCCAGTGAAGACCTCCGGAGAGATCTGACGCCAGCAGGAGGCACCCCTGAAATCCAGGAGAACTGGAGCAGTTTGCAGAAGAAGACTGGGCTGACAAAGTGCTGACAGAAATGTGGCTGAATCTTGCAGAAGTCAACGGGAAGTGCTCAAGCACAGTTATTTCAATCAACCGCTGCGCTACCAAATATTACATTTTTGGGTGTCCATTTTGTCAACATCAGTTTTGTTTATTTTACAATTTCAAATGATATGTTGAGTTCAGAATCAAAATTAAGTTCCAGTACTATTAACACTCAAATTTAAAATTGTGGAGGTAAAATAATTCAGTCAACTCCAACTTATTTTATAGACAATTGTGATTTTTTTTTTTTTAAATGTGCAAGGTGCCAAACATTTTCCACCACAACCGTATACGAACCAGGAGACAGAAGACATGTCCTTCCGCAGATGGCGGGACGCACTCACCTATTGGGTAACCCAGCGCAAAGTCGTTGCTCTGCGTGGCGAAGATGGAGAAGAGGCCGGCCTTGCTGAAGCGCGTCTCTGGGCCGGTGACCAGCAGTGTCAGAGAGCACACGATCACGAACACTGACACCTTGGCAATGAGCACGCTCCATAAAAATGACCAAATGACATTGCCAAAGTCTAGCAGTACCATGTTCTTAAAGAGCAGGGCGGGCAACGCGAACTTGGACACGAAGTTGCCCAGACCTGAGGCCTGATTGGAGGTGATTATGTTGGCTCTCCCAGCGATGTATCCGCACAGAATAATCCCGAAGCACTCCAGCAGAGCGGGGAAGAGCCTGTCGATGGACATACTGGGAGGGGCAGCGGATGAACCCTGGGATACGTTGAGACCCCATCTCAAGGCAGGAGACTCCTCCATGAAGGCGGAGGATGATCAACGTTCACGGGCCAACCACAGGATCAGAAGATATGAGCCGGGTCACGGGCATCACAGCAGCGTAACTGCCTACAATGCAAAGAAGAACAGCAAGTTTAATTTAATTGTCCGAACTGACAGACAGCCAACTAGAGGTATTATACAGTGTTTAAAGGAGAATGCAGGAAATCTGCATGAATGCATTCATTTTAACCCTTAGAGTGCTAAATACTTCATTGAGTAACAATAGTTGCAAGATATCAAAATCAAAGCTGCTGAAAACCCATCATGTGGCAACTTGTTTAAATGAGCTCCCGCAGGAGAGCTCTTTTACACAAGTGGCCACAATACATTTTCCACGCACACAAACACACACACACACACACACACACACACACCTCCATTAAAAAAGGCACAGGTGAGGCATGTACTGTATTTGCAGCTAATTGTAGAATCGATCGATCGATTGATTTTTTTTTTTTTTTTTTTGGGCATCTTCAATCCCATCCGAATCTGGAATGTCCAATTGGAGAACTATGTACAAGGCTTGCTTGTTTGGGACCCCTTGTTGCCAATTCAGGAGAACGAAGACAGTTCACAGCTCTCCTCCAAAGCAGGAGCCTGTTAGCCACTGCTTCTTATACTCATATATACTCATCACTTATACAATCTTCGCAAGTTCAGAACGAGGGCGGAGGATACCCGGACATGACCAGGCTTAGAATCTTCCTGACGAGCGCCTGTCTGGCCAACAGGAGGCACTTGTGCAATGAACAAGGCAACTATTATTTCCCTTTCCCGGCAGTCCCTTCCCAATTTGAAAGCGCTTTTGCCAATTGTGCGCTACTCTGAAAAAGCCGAGTGAGCTATCTGAGCTATCGATTGATTTTTATTGCTTTTCCAGTGAGGCACGAGAGGAAATAGAGAAAAGCGTGTGGTATTGTAATCCTGACGCACCACATGCACATGCCCAGCGCTTCAGTAATAACAAACATTGAGCTCTTTGTGATGTGTACAGTGACACTTGACTTGTTCTTTTTGGTGTGGTCAATAGCCTACATAAAACCAACAAAAAAATAAAAAATAAATAAATAAAAATGCAACTGCATCAAGGAAATGGAACGGCTTATGACACAGGAGAGAGAAAAAGAGCCTTTGGCATGTTACGGGCAGATCTCAGCCGCCGAGAGGTGGGGCGTCATTTCCACTGTCACCGTTCAACAATCAGTCGGCTGTCTATCCGAGAATGGAACACAGGCACTGTCACTGACCGACCCCTGCTTAGGGCAGCCACGAGTGACGATGGCAGCTCAAGAGCGCCACATCTGGTTACAGCCTGTACATGACAGATTCCAGACAGCAACCAAAACTGATCATGAGATGAGGGGTCCAAGACGATTGAGGGTGAGCGCAAGTACCGTTTGACGCAGTCTACGTGAACAAAACATGCGTGCGCACGGCCCCTATAGAAAACCCCTTTTTTGCCCATCAACAGGAGTAGGAACTCTTCACCTCTGTGGACCGAGGGCACCAGCCTCTGTCATTTTCGACACTTTATTTCCCTGTTTCTGTCTGAGAATGGAAAACAGGGGCCGTCACTGACTGACCATGGTAAGGGTAGCCATGCATAAATGGGCAAAACTGAGTTGAGTTTTCTGTAGGGCCCATGTGCAGCATGTGACAGAGACAGAGAGTGAATGGCTTGAGGGAGGAGTATAGAAGTGGAAAGCGGAATTACGGCAAAATGTTTTACTCGCGCCGCGTCTAGCCCTTCCTTTTAAATTTTCCCCCCACCATTCTAAACCCCCTTCTCACTCATAGAAACTCCCCAAAAGTATTTGTGCTAACTTTTAAAATCATTCTGACCAAAATAAAAAACCCCAAAAAAGTGGAGATTGTGTATGGTACTCATGCCAAATTTTCACACTGAGGAAGTGGACATATTACCTGAGGAAATTTGCTGAGTCCGGCTCACAACATCAGCTGACAGGGGCCATATTTTCCAAGTATCAACAGCATCAACCTATGAGAGAAGTAAATGTGTTACGGTTCACCATATGTTACTCACTCTTCGCAAACCTCAGGAGAGTCCCCATAAAAGGTCTCCAGAGAGAATCAAGCCGTTTCGAGAGGTGTTGGTCAGAAATATGCTGCCAAATGAGAAGTGCATAAGGAAAGGTAATTTATGGCTCAAAATCAACATAAATGCGCACCATGAAAGAAACTTGGCCTGACAGGCTAGCATCAAATAGGTCACAACTATTCAACCCAGTACGCAAGCATTACTTCAACTTTGTCACAGAGATATGGAATTTCGGTGATTCAGTTGCAAAATGTACAATACACATTGTACATGTACAATACACAACCCAATATTCAAAGGTGTGAAAATACTGCTTTAAGACCCATCCAGGTACATAAAATCCAAATTACTTTTTCCCCCCACTCATGACCAACAACTGTCATTTTGGCACAAAAAAAATGACTCTGCCTATGTCTTTCATACAGAACAGAAGCCCAATGTTCATATTGTGTTCATGTCACTGCATTGCAAGTTAATGCAAAACAGGAGGCAATATTTTCCAAGAAGGTGGTATATGGGTGTGTGACGTGCCACACTGATTTTTGCTTCCAGAGGAAATTTCTGCTTTTATACATACTTGTATAAAATAAGTTTGATATTGTATATATTCATTGATCTTACATCATTCTCCCTCCTCATTATTCATATATGCATGAAAAATAGTAAATTGGTAGACTTTTACACCATTGACGTGGTAAATGTCATGCGGTAAAACGGGAGTCACTCAATTTCAAAAGAAGACAACTACTTTTAAACTAATTAAAAATGTTTAAAATCATTGACTTCGGTATTTGTACACATATGTACAAATACGTACACATATTTTTATAGTGTACAGAAAAGCACTGCAAAGTATTAATAGGATATATCTTTAAGAAATGTCATTAATAACTAAATCACTTTGTTCCGCAAACACAGATTTCCCTCAATGTCATGAAGTAAAACAAAGATTGGAAGCCATTTTGTACTTCAGAAATATGACTCAAGTCATGTGACCTGTGATGATATCACTCAGAGGACCCCTGAGGACAACCAGAGTTGGAGGAAAGTTCAAAAATGTGCTCCTATATTCAAGTTATTATCACCTTTTCCAGGTGTCATACAAAGTGTCACAGATTTGAGCATCATGCAGTCCAACGTCAAAAAGAGTTGATAAAGTTGAACATTTTAAAAATACTGATTTACACATGAAATTTAAAGTTTATTGCTCAAGGTCAAGGTTACTGTGGTGAATAGGTTGCCATGCAACTGCCTGTTAGGAATGAAAATGATGAAATCAGTCATGCAGACAAAATATGACAAGTGGACAAACGTTTTTACAAATGACATGCTGTTTTACCACATGACACTGAAGATTTAAACTGAACTATCTTTTTCGTTCTTAATTATTTTAATAATATGTAAAAACTTAACAATTATTCTTACTTTTAGCATTTGAAACATTATTTTACGACCCCAATTCTGAAATAGTTGGGATGAAGTGTAAATTGTGAATAAAATCCAAATGCAATGACTTTCAGATCACGAGCCAATATGTTCTTCACACCAGCACATAGATAACACTTCAGATGTTGAAACTGAGACATTTTACATTTTCATCCACAAAATGAGCAAAGAGAATCAGCTGATAGAACATTTAGCAAGTAATTAAGTTAACAGGCGTCAGGTCTGTAACATGATTGGCTATAAAAGGGATGTCTTTGATGGGCTGAGTCTCTTAGAAGTAAAGATGGCCAGAGGCTCTCCAATCTAAGGCTTGTGTAAAAAAAATAGCGGAACACTTTAAAAATAATGTTCTTCAATGTGAAATTGCAAAGGATCTGAAGGTCTCATCATCGACAGTGCATAACATCATCAAAACATTGAGAAACTGGAAAAATCTCTGTGCGTAAGGAACAAGGCCGAAGACCTTTACTGGATGCCCGTGATCTTCGGGCCCTCAGACGCCACTGCATCGCTCACCGGCATGATTCTGTCATTGACATTACTAAATGGGCCCAGGAATACTTCAAGAAGTCACTGGCTGTAAACACAGTCCGCTGTGCCATCCACAGATGCCACCAAAAACTCTATTATGCAAAAAGGAAGCCATTGTTGAGCATGATCCAGAAGTGCCACCATGTTCTGTGGGCCAAGGCTCATTTAAAATGGACTGAAGTAAAGTAGCAAAGTGTCATGTGGTCAGACGAGTCCAAATTTGACATTCTTGTTGAAAATCATGGGCGTCGTGTCCTCCGGGCTAAACAGGAGAAAGACCACCCCACCTGTTATCAGCGTTCAATTCAAAATCCAGCATCTCTGATGGTATGGGGATGCGTTACTGCATATGGTGTGGGGCATTTGCATGTTTTAAAAAGCACCATGAATGCTGAAAGGTATATAAAGGTTTTAGAGCAACATATGCTCCCCTTCAGAAGACAACTATTCCAGGGAAGGCCTTGTGCATTTCAGCAGGACAATGCAAAATCACATACTGCATCTGTTACAACAGCATGGCTTCGTAGTAGAAGAGTCCGTGTGCTCAACTGGCCTGCCTGCAGTCCTTATCTTTCACCGATTGAGAACATTTTTACACATAATTAAATGAAAAGACGGTCAAAGGAGACCCAAAACTCTCCAGCAGCTGGAAGCTTGTATTAAACGAGAGTGGGATCAAATTCCAAAGGCTAAACTCATGAAACTTGTCTCCTCAATGCCCAGACGCCTCCACTCTGTGTTAAAAAGAAGAGGGGATGCTACACCATGGTAAGCAGGCCCCTGTCCCAACTTTTTTGAGACCTGTAGCAGCCATCAAATTTGAAACGAGCTCATTTTGTGGATAAAATTGTAAAATTTCTCAGATTTAACATTTGCTATGTTATCACTGTTCTACTGTGAATAAAATGCTGGCTGGTGTGATTTGAAAGTCATTGTGTTTTGATTTTATTCACAATTTACACTTTGTCCCAACTTTTTCAGAATTGGGTAGTACATTTTTACAGATGCCTCTTTCCAGTGCATGTTTCCGTGTAAAGATCAGGGCAGATCTTGCTGCTAGAGAGAAGAGACTAGAAAAGAGAAGGGAAAGGTATAACTGTGAAAGTATATGATGGTAGTAATGTCCGTATACATGTCAGTTATGTCAGTACAGGCTGCATTCTCTTTAAGCCTGAATTATAGTCTTAATCATCAACACTAGTATTAAGTGTCTTCAGTGACTTGCAGTAAATAAAGATATGAATAAATGAACAATTAATGAGTATATTGTATTCATATATCAGATTAATGTTATGAATATTAACAAATAAATAGTTTTATTATGATTCTTGTTTTTCTGTAGGAAAACAAATTCTAATGTCATTAAAAGGTTCACAAAAGGTTGAAAAAGGTTAAAAGGTTGAAAGCCCTGAGTATCTTTGACATTTTTCAGAAGTTTGAAGCCATCTTCAAATTGTTAGACTTGTGTGTTATGGTCTAATGCAGCTGTGCCATGTCATGCGGTAAATGGCTTAATTTTGAAATGAATACACAAAATACACCAAGTTAAATCGTGAATGAAAACAATCAGGAAGAACTAATAAAATCAACAGATATGTCAGATTTTAAAGCAGTTTTGCCTCTCTAATTGAAAAAAGATGTAACAAATGTTGACAAATGACATGCTGCAGTCTTTAAAGACAAAATATCTAATATTTGAAATTCTAGTGTTGACATTCTGCAAATGGGTATAGCATCTGTGTAGATCAATAATTACATTTTGATTGTTTGTAATAGAGCCACTAACATTCATTTTAATGTTATCTTGAAAATTAATTAGTTTTACCGCATAACATTTTTAAGGTGCGTACACAGGCAAATGCATTAAAATGACATATTGGCATCTTTTGCGAGGGGCATTCACAAAAATCAAAAATAGGCCTACACATATGGATTTACACAGGAAAAGCTGAACCTGACTTATAACTTCATTTTTATTTTTTTGCTGTTTTGAAACTCAAAAATGTCACTGACCCAAATAAGCTGCTCTTTGGATTTCGGAAAAAAAAAAATACAAGCCAAGTTTGAGCGATTCTCTTCTTTCAATAATCTAATGATGTTTAGTTACCATCTGTCGACGCCTTCGCCAACTGATAGCCAACAATACTTCAGTTTTATTTCAATGTATACATGAACGGATCACCCAAAACCGAAAACTAGCCAACACGGTACGTGACAGGACTGAGACCGAGACCCGCAGGTAAAGGCCTGATTTGAATCTCATGCATCGCCGAGTCTCTCTCTAATGTAAAATTTCACGCCATCATCGCGCCGTCATGAGTTTCAGCGCTCGCTGCTCAGCCATTATTCCCGGTTATGGTACATTCTACGGCCGCTGCGCTCCAGAATCGTGTCGAATGCGCTGAACTGTATTGGCACGTTTTCCCAAGACCCTACACTTCAAGGAACTGACTGTCTGTCCTACAGACTGTAATACGAGGTCTGTCCGAGGTAGGGGGAATTTTATGGTATGAAAAAAAATGTATGACAACGTTATCTATCAACTAAGAACCGATAGATGAGTATTCATCAGGGACATCTGCCCCAGTACAAACATAAGCAGCGTGATGTTAACGCGCAGAATTTCACGGCGAGGAGACGTGTTCTGTGAACATTAGAGACGCGCAACATATGAAATGAACACAAAAGGGCCGAGAGGAGCGCGCCCGGTTAGTCCTGGAGCGGAATGTGCGCAGCTAAATCATTTCAGCGACCTCATTTCATCTTCTGTTACATGTGCGACAATGGGGTCGGGCACCCGCACATGAGTAGGCCTAGTTACACTTGAAATACCGTTAACTTCCGTCGTTCAGAAAACCAGCTTTGTCGCAAACCCGGGGCGCCAACGTCATCGTAAGAAAACAAATGCGACATCGTGTCCGCAGCTGTGCCGTCCGGCGAACGGTAACTTTGCAGTCGGAGATCTGGCAGTATCAATGACATTGAGCAAACCAAAACAAGCCAGTCCAGTCCAGCCCTGCGCAGCCAGTCTAGCTGCCGAGCGAGCACGTTAGCCTCCTCATTCATCCCCCAGTATCCCAATGGACAGTTAAAACAATTTGCCGGCGGACTCACCCCAGTCAATCCACAGCGATTCACTTCCAGGAGTGAAACCGTAACCGGGGAGGATAACTGTAGATGCTGAAGGAGAGACTGCCGGGCCGATTTCTGATGAGAAACTTCAACGACTCTTCACTCCTGCTCCACCAATGCAAGGTAGCATGGAGTGGGCGGGGAGAGGGGCTGTTATCTCCGGGAACCACATGCTTTCCACGTTCGCTCATTATCAACGGCTTAGCGCTTGTTTTTAAGGAAAGTCCTTTGAAAATACAGTCGCGGGTATTTTTTTCCCTTTATTTTTCTTGGCTTGCTTATAGGTATTCTTGCGCATTTATCCTTGTTAGTGTCTCCCCACAGAAATCTGAGATTTAATGAAGATTTAGTTCTTATGAATGGAAAATCTTTATTAATCCTTATTAAGTCTAAATCCCAGTACTGCCCCCATATCAATTTTCCATCTGTAGAGTGCCATAACTTAGTTTGTTCCCCTTCGAAAGCCTCAGCCGAGCTTATCACCGAATGTATAAGCTAACCTCCTTGGTGTTCAGTTCTTTCAGCCGTGGCTCTCAACGTCGGTTCTGGGGCCCCTCTGAGTATGCTACTTTTTAATCGCATTAAGGATTTTTACTTAATATTTGAATATTTTTTTAACGTAATATTTACTTAATTGGGTGCATTCCATGTTTAGAGCAGTATTTTGCTTCTTTAAGCCACATTTTGGCAGAAATAACTGGGGTAACGTTATGCCATTAAGAATAAAAACATTTGATACAATATAGAAAAAAAGACGATAGTAAGTAGTTTTAGGTAAAAAGATTTTAAAACAAATCAATTTAAGCGCTGAGAAAATTGGAAAGCTCTAAATTATGTCGTTGAACACAACTGTTTAAAGCCTTTTAAAAATACTCTGCTTGAACTTAATAACTTAAACATGACACAAACCAGGTTTGACTCAATCATTTGCTTTCATAAAAAATGGTTAGTGTATCAATTATTTTCACCAGTTAGGAACCAAATAATTTGTTCATTTGATCAGTTGAATTGTTTTCATCATTTTATGCAATTGTTTCCAATATATCACAATGTAGCCATGGAATTTTTATTCTTCATGACATGCATGGATATATTTGTCAACTTGCCAAAGAAGGTAAACTCTCTAAACATGAAATGCACCAAATAAAAACAAATTAACTGCTTTTTAAAATCCTGCCATTGAAATTGTGGTTGAAACAGACACCAGCATTCTCAGACATCCAGAAGCACAGTGTTAGACTTCTCTTCCCCAAAACACTCCCCTTAAGAGCCAGGACTGCTGGTTTTCCACACTCCCTTTACCTGGGAGGCAGGTGTGATCACAGTATGACCAATCATGACAATAATTATTTGCTCACTGCGTGGAAGGAGAGAAAATCAGGGTTGGATTTGGATTTGAGAGGCATTGCACTAGATTAGGGATTGTCAAATCTAGACGTTAAATCCAAATCCAGCTTGTTTTCTTTTATCCCTCGCTAGAAAAAGAACACCTAGTGCAGGGGTGTCAAACTGACCCTTAAAAGGGTCAAGAGGCTGCAGGTTTCCACTCCAGCAAGGCAGAAGCTCACCTGATACAACTAATCAGTTGTGCAGGCCTAGATCAGTTGATTATATCAGTTGTATCAGGTGAGCTTCTGCTTGGTAGGATGGAAAGCCTGCAGCCTCTTGGTCCTTTTTGAGGTCAGTTTGACACCCCTGAGCTAGTGCCTCTGATTGGCCAGACTGTCTTTACACACGAGTCCCAGGAAAAGGGAGGGTGGAAAATAAGCATTTCTCAGACCGCAAGGACTGCATTTTATTTTTTTTTATTTTTATTTTAAATTAGAGCTTTATTTAAGCTCTAATTTAGCTTCATTTTTTCGCATTATAAATAGTAACAAAGTAAAAAAACAAGATGTGTTTGTGAAACACTGATGCCCCCATACATAACATGCACATGCTAACCATTAAAGGCCTATCATGAGTCAATCAAAGGTTAAAGGTCAAGGTCACAAGGTCAACATTCATTACCTCATCAGAAAGGCCTTATCCTAAGGAGTACATATGCCAGGTATCAAATGCCTATTACTAGCTAATGAAAAGTTATGGCCCATGTTAAAGTTTTTGTTCCAAGGCCAAGGTCAGAAGGTCAAAAGTCATGACCCCATCTGAAATGCCTTCTCACAAGCAATGCATATGCCAAGTATCAAAGTCCTATCATGAGCCGATCAAATGTTATAGCCATCGCAAAGTGCGGACAGACAGACGGACGGACGGACAGACAGACAGGTGGAAAAACTATATGCCCCCGAAACTTCGTTCACGGGGGCATAAAAAAATCGTTACAAACATTTTAAAGTATTTCATGAGTCTACATCTAATAGTCATGCGAATGTATGTAGAGGCCGACCTGGGTAGTGAATTTTTATTTCATTAAAATGTGCGATGCTTAGGCTACATATTTTTTGTTAGTATTATGGAAAATATCCTTTCTCTTGCTTTCCTGTTGTGGAGATTTATGGGAAATATTGATGCTCTCTTGTTACTTGGTCACACAATAATGAATATTTATTTGACATATCACAAGCTAATGCAAGCTCAACGTAGCGCTTTGGCTCATCCATCTTCCATCCACAGCTTTAGTTTCTTTTTATTTTATATCCTGCACAGCAGAAGCAAATATAAAATAGAAATTGACATCTCGCTTGACAAAAGTGTGAACCTTTCTTGCCAAAACTGCTGCAAGAGCTGTGTCCACTTCCTCCACTGGACCTTCTCAGTGACTCACACCTGCGTACGTGCTGGGCTGTTCCATTATGTCCTGTCCCAATGCTTGGAAGGAGTCTTACTGAGCCTCTGTTGGACCTTACATGGAGGTACCTTTCCCACCAAAAAATCATCTTTTGGCCCGTTTCCACCGCAGGAACTTCAGGGTAATTTTACGGGACTGGGGCTGTTGCGTGTCTCCACCAGCTGGAACCATCCCCAAAGGACAGAGTTCCGGAACTTTTACAGGGGCTAAAAAAGTCCGTGCCTCGGAGTAGGTACTCTGAACAGCCCCAAAAAACTCCTGGGTGGGGCTTGGGGTTTACTTGGCGCTGATTGGATTTACTCAGGGCGGGATGTAACGTCTACATAAAGCGACAAAATAGCCGGCATTTTTAAAACTCAGCAGACGACGAGGGGTCGCATTTTTAAAAGGAGTTCTCCTACTTCGCCCTCTCGGTGGAGACACTGCAGTTGAGAGGGCAGAGTGAGAGGACGTTCCTGTAGTAGTTCCCGCCCCCAAATACTACCAGGAACTTCTTTGGTGGAAAAGGGCCGTTTGACTTTGAGAAAAAGCCATGGCGGTGGGTGAGTAAAGTTGCCGGAGTTGCATAAGGCTAGTAGCCTTACGTTATTGGGTGAGGTTTTCAGTGACAAAAGTTTACGACAGTTCCTGTTGGCTCCTTGATTGAAGACAGGATTCAGCAATCCCATGATTTGCTTGAACAGACCCACAGTCATGAAGCCGCTTTCACACTGGACGCGAAACTAATTTTTTGCACGACAGAGTACATTCAAAGTCAATGCAAGACACACTTTGAATGTAATCTGTCGTGCGAAAAATTTGTTTCGCGTCCGGTATGAAAGCAGCTTCATGCAGGTTTTTGGAAATATATGATCAAACCTGTGCTGGATTCTAATTTTAAATATTGAATTAAATTGACCAAAACTGGTCCACTTTATTAGTGCAAACTGATCAACTTGACCAAAACTTGTTCTGCCAACATATATAACTGCTCAGCCAGTTTACAAATGCTGCTCAAATTTTGAATAATGCAAATGACACTGCCTATGCTGAAGTGTACATTAGCCTTTTGAATCCATCTTGGGCCTTTAGAATGGAGTAAGCGTGCCCTCCTGTTTATAATTGTTTATTCTGGGTACTGCTATTTCCTTATACTGTCCAATAAGCATGAGTATTTCATCAAGAAAGTTCTATGGTCTGAGTGTGTGAGTGAATGGTGGATAGGCCCTGCAGTGTTTTGGCAAACTGTCCAGGGTGCATACCTGCTTCTTGCCAATCAGATGCTTGGATAGGCTCTTTCTCCTCCACAACCTTGATGAGGAGTTGAGATAAGATGACATTAGATGGAAGGATATTATTGTTTAGTAACCTGTTGTGGGCCACATTATAAGCAAAGTTTAATGGGCACATACGGTCTGTGGGCCCCTGGCTGGTCATTTCCACCCTAAAGTAAAAGTCTCTATAGACCAGTCTTGCCACTCAGCGGCCATCTTGGCAACCATTTCCCCCCGGAAGTTATCTCAGGCTAACAAGACCAGACCTCTACCTAACTTAATGGGGAGGGAGATATAACCTCACTTTTAACGGTAACTGGGACATGGAAACTCCATGTATGGAATCATTTTGTGTCTTCCCAATATTTTTGAGGTCCCCTTGTTTGTGAATAATTGGGAGAGAGTGACAAAATCTTCAGAAGCCATCTTTATTCCCAGCCTTGGATCAAGCAATAATCCAAACCCAGAGAGCAGTCCCTGGCCAAGAAGTGCTAACTCGGCGTTCTTTACAGAGCAATATTTATGGGAAAAACTCAACCAACTTTGCACCAATCAAAATATGTGGGTCGTACCCAACTTTATCTCTAAAGTGTTTTTGAACAAACTTTGCTCCAATCACAATTCTTGGGTTATCGCTCAAGTTTTTTCTTTCCCTTTGATTGTCTTTGAAATATTGATGGCGTACAGAAGCATTTGTTTCATAAAAAATGAAAGAATATATGTATTTCCACACTTAAAAGGTGTGGAAAATTACAGTTTAAGAGTGGAAAAACACAGTCAGATGAATAGGATACAAGTGGATACATAAATGATTCAATTGATTATGTTTTCAATCACAACTTATGATTTTACTGAACAAATATCGATCAAAGCCTGAGAAATCAAATACATCGACCAATTCCTTGAATTGCTTGAATTCCCTAAACCTTCTGATCTGTAGAATTTAAAACGTACAGCAATTTTAGCAATTTTTGGCTTATCGGCCAAATTTGGAGCCCTATTGTGGAGCAACCAAGGTAGATACACCTAATCTGACCAAAAATTCTGATTCTAGGGGAAAAGTTGGTTTAAGAAACCGAAAATCTGATCTGTAGGTTAAATAATAGAGGAGCACTGGAAGCCCAAAGTTGGACGAAACACAATTTCGTCAAAATAAAAAAAAATACTTAAAATTGTGACAGGCCATCACTTCAAAACTATCAGGGATATTGGTCTGATACTTGGTATTATTCCATTGGTCCACCAGAGGTACCCATATGGATTTTTTGAGAAATTTCTGAGGGGGTCATCTGGGAGGGTCTGTATGCTTAGATATGGACTAACCCAACTGTGAGAGGTGGGTCTGAAAGACGACCATGTAGGCTTAATTCTAAGAATCTATATCCTACGACGCTGGACTCATTTTTACTTGCAAAGTTTGAGCAATACTCCTAATGATTTTAATTTCAGAGTGGGCTTAGTCCTTTACATGTAAGGAGTTTGGTATCAAAAGTGGGGGTGATCATAATTTGGCTCAAAGACACCAATGGTGATGTTCTCTTGTGCCAGAGATGTTAATTGGCTTTAACATTTTTGGTTTTGATAGGAGAGGAAGAGGCTTTTAAAATTTCAACATTTTCTTTGTTGTGTGGAATTACCCTTCTACTGACGCAGCAAGCAAGTTCCCATCACTACCAGCAGACTACTTGGCTGATAGCTCATTACAACATCAAATTCATGTCCCTTCACCATTATACATTCACTTTTGATGTGACATGATTGAGTAGCCAACATTTACTGCTTGTAAAATGGACAATAAATAGCCTCTGAGTTTTCACTGTGACTATTCATTTCCTTCATGGTGATAAGTGGGGCCAATTGGTCAATAAATCTTTTATCAAATAATTTAGCTACCACAGTTTTTATGAAATGCTTAAGCACTGCAAAAAGTGCGAGCAAGCTACTTGTGTTGCCAAATAAGTTAGGACTGTTTCAACATTCTAGGTTTTGTCATGGTTTGGTCCCGCCGGATACAACCTGCAATGGGGCGGGCATTGGGACCATGTACCCAAAAGAAGGGGAAGGGACCCACTTGCACAGGCTGGTATAAAAATAGCAAACGTTTCATAAATATCGTTTTAAAACCAAAAGCAGGGGAGCAGCAACACAGCAGAGATAAAAACCAGAATGCAGCTGCAACCTCCTACTGGCAGTTGCAGTGCTAAATAGTCTGCCTTCACTTCCACCTCAACGAGCCACACCTGTTGCCCATTGAAATGGAGGCGAAGACAGCAGGAGGGGGAGGGACTGCAAGGCAAAACCATTTCAGGTTTATTCTGTATTGGCGGAATTCGTTCAAGTGCTCGGGTGAGATGAGCCCATTGAGAATATATCGTTCAGGTCAGCTGATGGTGTCACATCATAGCATGCCATAAAACAGGGGTGTCCAATCTAATCCAATCTAATCTATCCAGCAGTGCTACTGCACCTGATTCCACTAATTAACTAATCAGGGGTTTCAATCAGGACCTTGGTGGGCAGAATCAGGTGTGTTGTTGTTGGGCTCTAACAAAAACCACACCCACACCGGCCCTTTCTAGAAAAGAATAGACACCCCTGCCATAAAAGAAGCTGGTGTCATGAAACCTTGCGCATGCATAGCAGAAGTATAACCTGTCGTGGAAAAATGCATTTTAAGTCTTATTTAGGACAAAGTCACCAAACTTTTTATGTGGTTATTATCCGTTTTGACTGGACATTCTGTTGAGGATTATATTTCAATATTTCTCATCATATTCATCAGTAGATCAATTGCCATGTTGAATAACCATAATCAATACTCAGAATCAAAAACCATATTATGTAAGCAGCAGTAACACACACACACACACACACACCCATAACATAAAACGCCTATACAAGTTCAGATATGCATAAGGAGGGAATGAGCAGTTCTGACAGTTACACACATATGGGTTAGTCCATATCTAAGCATCCGGACCCTCCCAGATGACCCCCTCAGAATTTTCTCAAAATATTCATTTGGGTACCTCTTGTGGACTTATGCAATAATACCAAGTATTAGACCAATATCCTTAATAGTTTTGAAGTGATGACCTGTCACAATTTTTAGTTTTTTTTTTCTAATTTTGACGAAATTGTGTTTCGTCCAACTTTGGGCTTCTACTGCTCCTATATTATTTAACCTACATGTCAGATTTTTGGTTTCTCTGGCCAACTTTTCCCCTAGAATCAGAATTTCTGGTCAGATTAAATGCATTGTGGTTGCTCCACAATAGGGCTCCAAATTTGGCCGAAAAGCCAAAAATTGCTGTACTTTTTAAATGCTACAGATCAGAAGGTTTAGGGAATTCAAGCTTGAAATTTTTTTGTGACCGGTCATGATACCTCTCATGGGTAATCCACTTTAATCATGTTTGTATCTTGGCAGGAATGAGAAGAATTTTTTTTTTTTGCTTGTTTTTCATTTTACGGAAAAAATAGCAGTTTTGAATCCCATGGTTCACCATGTGCGCAATTGACCACACTTTAAATCTTTACCATAGATTGCTATACTTGTCCACTCCATCTGACAAAAAAATTGGGATGGTGTTCAGCCCAGTTTATTTTATGTGAATTTTTCAATAGACACACCATATTGGCCATTTAAACACACCATTGTACATCATACAATGCTATAGTTTTGTTGAAAGTATGAATATTAAGGAATGTTCCGTTCATCATGATGAAACTTGAACAAATAATGAAATCTTGAGACGAGCACGAACTTGTTTCTGAGGTAAGTGAATTTTGATGACTTAATCCATAATTCGTCTGAAGTCGTTTTGGTATTGCGTAATGATGACCAGTATAAAAGAGCTCCAATGATGAGATTATCATAATCACTCAAACTACGGAGGGTAAGAAGGATTTACCACTGTGTGACTTTGGCACCAAGTTGGGTGATGAATGTCACAATACCCGTATGGCAAGAAAAACTGGCTTCTTCAGAGTGGATCCCTTAAGCAATCAGGATCAAGAGTTGCTCACCTGGAGATCTGGGGTTATGCTTGAGGAAATTGAGCAAATTTGTTTTCATCATGAGAAGATGATTTTATCTCGGTTCATGAGTGAACAGCGTACATGTGCAGATCCAGGAAATATTCAAACCAAACAGATTTCACTTAAGTGTAATTTCCATGTTTTGGTGTAGCAATTGTATAAGTTTATCCTGATTCCATTACAGATTTGCATAATGTGTGATTTTTAGTCCTCTAAGTTCCTGGCAGTGAATGTAAATTTGATGGTTAGCAATGTTAGCAAAAATTACATAATGAGATTAAAAGCAGCATTCTTATGGTCTCTAACAAAAACCACGCAAACCATTCCAATGTTGTCATGAACCTTTCCGATGTAGTAGTCGTACTTGAAATCCATTGTTAAGCTTCAAATAAAACAATGATTTTGCTTTAAAAATTGTATTGAAGTTATTTTTTTGCATGTATTTAGCTGTTTCAGATAGCCTAGATGTGGCAAATGTGCTGAATGTAGCAACTGATGCTTCATGATGCTGAATTTTCATCAATATCTGCTCGAAATGGGTAACATCATTCAAAAAATTGCAGTAAAAAACTAGGTTGAACACCACCCCAATTTTTTGTCAGATGAAGTTGACAACTGTAGCAATCTATGGTAAAGATTTGAAGGATGTGGTCAATTCCGCACATGTTGAACCTTGGACTTCAAAATTGCTATTTTTTCCATAAAATGAAAAATGAAAAAAATAATTTAAAAAAAAAACATTCTTCTCATTCCTGTCAAGGTACGAGAGGTATCAGGACTGGTCACAAAAAAATTTCAAGCTTGAATTCCCTAAACTTCTGATCTGTAGCATTTAAAAAGTACGGCAATTTTTGTGATTTTTGGCTTTTCAGCCAAATTTGGAGCCCTATTGTGGAGCAACCAAGGTAGATCTGAGCAGAAATTCTGATTCTAGGGGAAAAGTTGGTGGGAAAAACCAAAAATCTGATCTGTATCATCTGTATCAATCATAGAGGAGCAGTGAAAGCCCAAAGTTGGACGAAAAACAATTTTGTCAAAAGAAAAAAAAAATACTTAAAATTTTGACAGGCCATCACTTCAAAACTATCAGGGATATTGTTCTAATACTTGGTATTATTTCATAAGTCCACTAGAGGTACCCATATGAAATTTCTGAGAAATTTGTGAAGGGGTGACCCAGGAATTTTCTGATTTTCTGGATGCCTTCACTTGGACTGACCCAGTTCTTCTGCAATCATGGCCACTCCTGGTAGAGAACTGTAAGAAATTTTTTTTTTTTTTAATTATGAATTTTAATGTCACAAGAAAAGATACCTTTTAAAAGAAGTACATTTGTTGTGAAAAAATCCCTCGTCAAGAAATAATTATTTACAAAACAACGAATGCCTTTATTTTTAACATCTCTTCCTTTAACCCAATAAAACCTGTGGACCCATGTTGGCGTCGGTCAAATCTAGCTGCTGTATTCAAACCTCCGGAACTTCAGGGCTATTTTAAATTTGAGTGGAGATCCCACGGTCTCCAGCAATCCTCAATATGTCCTGCTGAATTTTTTTAAAAATCTGTATAAAATGATGCACAAGATCAGGATATTTTTTAATTGATGAAATGCTTTGGCTGTAAAAACATGGTGTCCTGGGTTTGAATATTTCTCTCAGTGTAAGTCTGATGTAGCTTGAGCGAAGCGTTGCCACCAGCAGATACAGAATATGTATATGCCATTATCCCACTGTATGAAATAAGATTGTTTTTCTGACTTTGAACCTGTTTAAGGGATAACAAATGAGAAATTTGACTTTAAGGGGTTAATACTTTGTATATTATCTCTCTGTCACTAAAACGGCTCTGAGTCGTCTCCTATTGCAACTTATTTGGTTGGGGAAACAGGACATGGAATTTGAGTCCATTCCTCATAACACAATCTCTTCAGGTCATCTAGGGCCCCGCATGGACTCATCGAGTACCTATTTTATGTTGCTCCAGACAGGTTTAGGCTCATTGTTGTTGTGGCAGCTCTCATGTCAAAGAACTAACTAATAAGAGAGAGTGTCTTTCAAGGCTTTATTTCGGACAATTGCTCGTGGGCACACAGCATTCAACAATGTGTCCTGGGATGCCCCCGCACTGCCCCGCCTCACCAGGCGGTATTTATACAGTTTAGTCAAATGCATCCTTATGCCTTCACATATGTGTAAGTTGCCCATGCCTTGGGCACTAATACACCCCCATACCATCACAGATGCTGGCTTTTGAACTTTGCGCCATTAACTGTCCAGATGGTTCCGGACGTCCACAGTTTCCAAAAGCAAATTGAAATGTGGACTCGTCAGACCACAGAACACTTTTCCACTTTGCATCAGTCCATCTTAGATGAGCTTGGGCCCAGCGAAGCCAGCGGCGTTTCTGGGTGCTGTTGATAAATGGCTTTCGCTTTGCATTGTAGAGTTTTAACTTGCACTTGCAGATGTAGCGACGAACTGTAGTTACTGACAGTGGTTTTCTGAAGTGTTCCTGAGCCCATGTGGTGATGTCCTTTACACACTGCTGTCGGTTTTTGATGCAGTACTGCCTGAGGGATTGAAGGTCACGGGCATTCAATGTTGGTTTTCGGCCTTGTCGCTTACGTGCAGTGATTTCTCCATATTCTCTGAACCTTTTGACAATATTACGGACCGTAGATGATGAAATCCCTAAATTTCTTGCAATAGCTTGTTGAGGAATGTTGTTTTTAAACTGTTCGACAATCATCTCACGCATTTGTTCACTAAGTGGTGACCCTCGCCCCATCCTTGTTTGTGAATGACAGAGCATTTCAGGGAAGCTGCTTTTATACCCAATCATGGCACCCACCTGTTCCCAATTAGCCCGTTCACCTGTGGGATGTTCCAAATAAGTGTTTGATGAGCATTCCATATCTCTCTCAGTCTTTTTTGCCACTTGTTGGACTATATGAAATGTGCTTCAGATTTAAGGTCTTCGCACTTGCCATGGGGCGGTAGAGGGGGTGCAGTCGCCAGAGAGACTGAAGTTTGAGTTCACAATCAGGGGGCGGTTCTAGAGATTTTCTTACGCGATCTTTGTTACTCTCAGGAAAGGTCGCTGGGGGTTCTTCAGGTTAAAGTACCTGTTTACATCCAGTCACCCACGGTAAACTATAGTTATTCAATACAAGGTGGACTAGGTTTGCAGTTAACATATGAGCAACATATTAATTTGGATGCTAACTTTCCTTTTTTTAAAAAATGCAGCGCGCTCTCCCAACAAATTAAAACTGTCCATAAAACTGATGTCGCAAGAAATATCAGCATTGTGACTGAAGCCGCGAATCTCTCTTCCTGACTCCTGTCTTCGTATCAAAATAGGTCCAGAGATAAAATATTCTGGCTGCTCCCACCGAGATCATCAATAAAATTGGCGCATTTACGTTTCAGGACGTCGGACTGGGGGTGAGGAATATCATTTTGGCAAACATACATGACCTCTTTTTGCAGTTAACAATGCTGAGTCAGGTTATCGGGAGATTTTGCGGTTAAATCTGTAAACGGTGGGACCTAGGAGACGATAAGTCTCCGCTGACTCACTCCTGTAATGCAGGATTTCAGCAGGGATGTTCAGCAGATCAGAGGCACCGTTCAGCTGAGAGGCCTGGATGGATGTAAATATGTACTGAACAGTGTTTCTGGTCTGTAGGACAGGTGATTTAGTGTTTTCTTCACAATGAAGAATTCTTGGCTGTCCTTTACGATATTAAAGGCCAAACAGGTCCTTTTCAATACTGAGCTCATCAGTAGCTGTCTACAAGTCAGTTTCTGAGCAGTTGATTTCAGAAAGTTTGGGCCTTCATTTTTCTCCACCTTATAATATGAGTCTTAACTTTTATTTTCACAGCTGTGGTTCAGCACAAAAGAATATAGCAAAATAATTAAACCGAAAAATGTATGAATGAATTTTCTTGGATAGTCGAGGTCTCTTAATCTTTGAATTGCAAAGAAAAAAATCATTTTTCAGTTGGAGGAAATAAAAAAAAAAAAGATTTTGAGATTAGTTCACTTAATATATTGACTGTGTGTTACGATCCTGTCCTGCCTGACCATGTTTTGTTATGATTCTGCCTTGTCTGTCTTGCCTGACTATGATTTGTATTGTGATTCGGATTCCATGCCACGTTTTGTTTTTGCCTTGTCTTTGTCTGTTTGCCATTTTCCGCCATTGCAGTTATATTCCGGTCCATGTTTTGCCTCATACCATGCATTGCACTTTGTCTCCCCCTGTCTGGTCTTTTGTCACATGATCGCTCACTGCCCTAGTATTGTGTGCCGCACTTTCGGGTGATTTCATGGTTTCTGGGATTTCAACCATTCTCTCCAATCTCATTTACTTCCTTCACCTGGCTTTTCTATTTTACCAACAGTTTGTTGTTTTAGTCTTGGTTAGTTAGTTTAACTAACATTGTTTATTGTACTAACTTACTAACAAGCACTAGGGATTGTATAGCGGCACATTACTAATTGACTAACGATCTCTCAGCACTCGCTCTGCTCTAGTCTCCGCCCCCTTGCCTTCACTCAATTTACTTTGCTGTGTTTCAGCAGATTCTCTGCATCTGGCTAAACACTGTTCTGCCTCTCACTCTGTGCACGGTAGAACTCCCTAACCGGAGCCGCATGTTTGTCAGTAGGCTGTCTTCGCGATCCCTGTCCGCGTTTTGGCTTTTGCCAATTTCTTGTAATTAGGAACTTCCTCATGTTCATTCCTTTGTAATTAGTCTGATCCAGTTCACCTGTTTCCTTTGTAGCATGTGACTTCCCATTTGTCTATTTAAGCTGTCATTTCACAGCCAGCTCTTTGTCAGAACGTTTCTCATAGTTTACCTGTGCTGCAACTGTTTATGCCTTGTACTCTCTGTGATTCATTTCTGACTGGACCGTCCCCCGTTATGATTTTGGCTTTGTCTTGGATTTGTTTGCATCTGTGTATCAAACCTTTTTTGCCCGAACACGAGTTTTGTGTTTGCTGCCTTGATTACGATTCGGATTACGTCCCTGGAATTGATTTTTGGATTGTGGACTCTGTACTGTTGTCTCCTGCTCTGCAGGGGTTCGCCCCCTTTCCAAATAAAACACAAGCTTTTTGGATTTCTTGGTTCTCACGTCTGGTTCCTGACCGTAAACTCACATTGTGCAAAATAAGCCTCTGTTTTTGATGAACAAATACTATGTCGTAATAGTCTAGCCTTGCTATTAGATTTCTGAGAAAGACTGTACTCCACAATCTTACACAATACCCTACCAACAGTAAGAAATGTCATCAAAACAATAACACTAACAATAGCCAACTGTAGCATTAGTTATCTAGCTGGGTCAGAATCTTTGCTAATGTAGGTTTAGTATCCGTGTTAATGTGACAAATTATAGCCTGTGTGTTTGCACATTTTATTGATTTGAAGATATTTAAAATCCAGTTATTTGCATAATTTTGGTGTTCACTCTTGCTTGATTTTTTTTTCATGTAAGAGAATTTTCATGTCTGTAATTTTAAATATCAATGATGATAAAGCTTATTTTTCTCAAACAAATCTCTCCAATCATTTGTCTGATATACCCTTCAATTTGAAATGAATTGGCAATCATCAAACAGTTCCAATAAGAATAAATGTTTATACATATTTTGCAACATTGATTTTACAGTTAAAGTAAAAGCAATTAAAAAAATAATCTCATGCTTGAAATGAATGCAGAGTTTGCAGTGACCGAAATGACTCGTGAGGCAAGATGCTGCCTGATGCCTTCTTCCCGCGGGAGGGGAGGCATCTTTCCCAGGTCACGGGGGGGAATGTGAAAAAATTTCACAAATTTTTTTGATCAATTTTTTAACTACAGTAAGGATTAGGGCTGACTTTAGTCCGGTATCTCTTGAGAGGTGTCCAATATGTCCTGTGACACATTAAAATGGACTGACTGATGATTGGGGTTTTTTGACGACGTATAAATGTTATGCCAAACTGTATTCCAGGCAACTGTGTCTTCCCCTGCAGCCGAATCCTTTTCCCACAATTTGACAAGGGGTCGTTCTATTGTGGCTGCTTGAAGTAGCTTTGAATATATGAAGGTCACAAGGCCACCAGAAGGGGTGCTTGTCATCAGACTAATAACCTGGTGACTAACAAGCAGTTTCCCCCATATAACCCCATAAGCCTTGAGAGCAGAACGTAAACTTAAGTAAAAGAAGAATGATGATTGTTTTACACCGTAACAGGAGCACAAATCATCAAAGCATCGCAGTCCCCCTGGACCGAAAATGTGTTCAAATGTCTGTACTCCCTTATGTGCCCATTGCTCAGAGACAAATGGTTTATTTCCAGATAATATATGCTTGTTATGCCTCATAGGGGTTTGTAAATACCACCTGCTCGTGCAATGCAAATGTTTTTCCACACAATTAAAATTGCTGATAGTATTTGTGATAATTGGACCAAAGTCAAACATGCATTTTTTTAAGATTTAGACCGAAGAATAACACATCCTGTAATCTAAATACACCGATTAAACCTTGTTCCAATTCTAACCATGGAGTGGATGACTGAGGATCCATCCACACTCTAATGCGCCTTCACTGGAAGACTTTATGGTACAGCTCTAAATCAGGAAGCGCAAGGCCTCCATTGCTTCTCAAGCGCTGTAAAGTGTTATATTTTAGTTTCGGTTTTTTATTGTTCCAGACATAAGAGCAAATAAGAGAATCCAGTCTAGACCAGAAATGAAATGGCGGGGGTAAAGGAATCATTGTGCTTAGGAAATTAATTCAGGGCAATACGTTCATCTTAATGGTTGCAATTCTAGCCTGTAATGATGTTGGTAGTGTAGTCCATCTGTTCAGATTTTTAATTCCTAAAAAGGTTCTCTCATAATTATTTTTTAACAATGTTATGCAAAGATGTTTCAATATCAATACCTAGGTATGTGAATTTAGAACGCACCGGGATAGCAAAGGGAAGAAGCCCTTTAAAAGATTTACGTTTACTTTTTTAATAACACAATTGTTCCGCGTTACGATTAAATTACTCTCTAAATGTGTTCCCTTTATCATACTTCTTATACTGATACACAAATTCTATATATATTTGAAATAAAAATAGACATTGTTCTTGAGGTGCGGACTCAGCACACAAGGACTATTGCGACCTCTTACGCAATACTGCCACCCTATGTTGGGCCATTGGTGTGCACACAAGAGAACGGTGCACGCATAATATAGCCTACTTCTGTCGTTTTCTTCATTTTACGGATATCAGTCCGATTAAAAATTTTATTTGTCATTCTTATCATTAAATACAGTTAATGTGCCTCATTTTTTATTAATATTTTCACAAAACTGCGCCTGAATTTATGCGTTAATGGATGTGAACAGACAACTTCCGCTGGATTTATCAAATAAGTGAAGACTGCATTTGATCGTATCCTCTTGTGTACGCTGATAAATAGCCTACCAATCAATCATAAACGTGGAGCGTATTCACAAAATGTTCGATAACCGCATAAATTGACGCTGCCGTTGAATACCAAATAAGAAGCTTGAAATTCAAAAATACATAAAAATGTTTATATATATATACACGCGCATTATACATTATGTATACTGAGTATACATTATACTCAGTATATGCACATACAGACGCACTGCCCCACGACATTAAGTCCCCCTGCCCCAAATTGAGCAGGTCCCCCTTGAGATACACCAGTGCACCGTTAAGTGGATGAACGCTTGAATTTCCAGACCATGTCTCTGTGCATCAGACTCTTCACCAGGTTCTACCCGCATTGCATCCTCGCGCCATTTCTCTCTCCTGGGTGAATGGCGCACACTTACCCGGCTGATACACGACTAAAAATACGACTCTCCGAACCAGGTGACCTTGCTGTCCTTTGTAGGCGCTTTCGGCAGTGGTCTACCGCTACAGTGATCCATACGCAGCAGGGGGCGATGTGCTGGGTGTGCTGACATACTCCTGGCAGAGGTATAAAATTATCTGTGACTTGTGCTAAAGGAGTCCTACTGCCCATTCCGACCAGATGCGATGACCATCACTGCTCTTGTGCATCAATGTGCCTCAGGGCCCCAACACCCTGTGGCAGGTCACCGTTTGTCCCTCCTTGGACTGCAGTTAGAGAAGCTCCAACTCATTCGTCTGGTCGTAAGAAATAGGCCCTTGTAAAAGTTGCTTAAGTTCCATTTCTTCCGCATCCAACAGGTTGACTGCGAGAACAATGCAAGTGATGTTCACTTACCATCTTAAGGTCTGCCTACAGACATCGATTACCACCTTTATGTGATAGTCACTCGCTTCATCTGAGAGTTTTTATTTTGGCTTATGTATGTATGTGTGAGTGTGTGTGTGTGTGTGTGTGTGTAGGCATTTTTATTGCCTGCTGCCGACCTTTTCCAATATAAACACTGACCTTGTCAGGATCAGTAATCCTTATGGGGACCAATGCCAGGCCCCAATATGGCAAAACATCGTTTCTGGGATCCTGGTTGAGGCCAGGGATCAGGTGTGAATTGAGGATAAGTTTAGCTATGGATTGGGCATGATTTAATTACACTTAGGGTAAGGAGTAGGGCTAGACTGTCCATAATAAATAGAAGTCAATTCAATGTCTGTGCAATTGTGTGTGTGTGTGTGTGTGTGTGTGTGTGTGTGCGTGTGCACGTGTGCGCGTGTGTGTGTCAAATCTTTAGCGGGGAGCTTATTTAGACTCATCAAATTTTTCCTGTCATCAAGCAACATTCTCACTATTTTATCGTGCATTTTAACATGCATTTTAACACGTTATTTTGACTGTTGACCTCATGAGAAGGTGGTGTCTTTTTTCAACACAGAAAATTTACAGACTGATACTTTAAAAGGCAAAAAGTCATTTTTTTCATTTAATTTCTACAAAACAGGCATGATGTTCTCACGTGTTGTCGAGGCAGATACAACTCTGTTAAACTGATCTCAGAGAACATCATTTGAGGAAGACTATGGATGAAAACGGAATTGCACAGGTAGCAGTATATGCACCAAAGCTGATAAGTTATGTGCTGCTCTGAAAAGGCTACCAGCCCCTGCCGACACTGGAGCGATCGGGGATCGAACCTTGGCTGTGGGGCTTACAACTCCTCTGCGAAGCGGTGCCTTAATCCAGTGTTTCCCACCCTGTCCTGCATGTTCTAGAGCTCTTCCTGCTCCAGCACAGGAGAATCACACGATCAGGTCATAATTAGCCTCAGAAGCTGCTTGATAATAAGCAAATCATGAGAATCACCTGTGCCGGAGCTGAGAGAGATCTAAAGCATGCAGGACAGGGGTACGCCAGGAGAGGCTTGGGAAACACTGCCTCGATCGAGCGAATTAACCTGGAAGACCGCTCACCACTGCGGAGCGGGGGAAATAGTTTTCAGCTCTGTCCGTTTGTCCCGTTGGAGTTGGCACGATATCTCAAGAACCAGCGGACCGATTTTGCTCATGTTTAGCACCAACATGTACTTGGTCCCACGACACCAATCGACTTTGGTGACCTTGACAACATTTTCCAGGTCACAGAACAATTACATAGATTTTGCCTCTGTAAACTTTGTTAACACAAGATCTCAAAAAACAATGGACCGCTTTGGTTCACATTTAACACCAACATGTACTTTGGGGGGCTGGGGGGGGTCCCGTGACACCAGTCAGTTTGGTGACCCTCAGTTTATTTTCAAGGTCACCGCACAATTACAGAAATTTTTGGCTTTGTAAATCTTGTTTACGCAATATCTCAAGAACCAGTAGTGTGTGTTCACTCCTTCTGCACAAACAGATCTGCCCAGTCTCCGAAGATGAACAGATAAACGCTCTTTGAAGCCGACCACGCGCCAAATCTTCTGACAGTGGGGTCACCCTCACCAAAGATTCCTGCTCCCAATACATTGCAAATAACATTCATGTGTTTTACGGACATCACGTAAATTACATTTTTGGATATTTACAGGTGAACAGTATTTAATCTTTATCTTTCCAGCAATCACCTCTGGAAGAGTTAAATGAAAGATTTTATCAACGTTATTTTCAGTAACAGAATTGCTAATTGTATTCTTTAAAAAAAAATAATAGAGTTATTTACAAAGAGAACAAACAAAGTCAAGGGTTAAAGACAGTTTTATTTGCAAACCCAGTCTGGGAAAATAAAATTGAAACAGAAAATATTTGTGACCTGGAAAAATAAAAACACCTCCTCGTGACACAAGTGTGATGTAATAAACACAAACTAGCGAAGACTCGCGGCTCACAGACACAGGGAGCTCACTCCTGCAAGTACCATGATTTTGTCCCGTTCAATAGCAATGTGAAGAAAAGATGATTCTCGCCAGGGTTTGTGGGGCGGGGGAATGATTAACTCCACAATAGGATACTACGCCGAATGACAAAAAAACTTATTCTGAAAAACAAAAACTAAACGAAATGGATCTTCGGGTTTACGTCCAATTTATCTTTGGCTTAACGACTGAGATTCTTTCTTTGGTACAGTATGGCTAACGGCATCCCAGTCCTTTAGAACCGAATCATTCTTCACATAAATAATTTTAACTGTTTAAATAATAAAGCAAGAATGGATATACTTTCTGCTCAAGTACTTCATCATAAAACACACCTCCCATCAATATAACTGAATCAACAATGATGGGCCATGCACAACCAACACTCTCCTTTGCACGATCCGACCCAAAAAACCAACAAAGAAGAAAAATTCCATCACATCATTCATAGTGTGGATCACATGAATGTGCGGAATAGGGGCTCCTGGAGTTATTATGAAAACAGCTCATGCAATAGGATGTATAAATGACAATGTGCACAAACGTGTAACAATGGCTAACGATAATACTGTTCTCATAACAAATAAAGTCTAATTAATTCAGGCGAGTAATGTGGAATAATAAGCCAAAAAAAAAAAACATCGATGGCGCGGAGACTCTAATCCTTTGGTCCAGTGCGGCAGTCCATCACTTTGGTCCCTTCATGAGACGGTATCCACCCTCCTCTCTCTCTCACGGTCCCATCTCCGCAATCTACATAACACTTCATTTCAATCCATTCTGTCATGGACTCTCCACCAGGGAGAGTGTTCCGTATCAAAAATAAAGGAGATACATAGACCGTTTGTGGAATACAGACGTCAATGTTTATACGTACATAGTGGCACAGTCTGGGATTATAAAGGAAATGGGATAAACGACATTTCAGGGGGCAGCGGGCAAGATGTCAGAAACGTGCTGGAAAGCAGCTCCAATTTTGTAGTCCCTAAACCGCAATTACTAAAGCATCTCCTGATCATTTCAACTAACCTGAAGGCTAATTAGCAGCATTTAATGGCTTAAATGAGGTTAACCCACCAGCACTTCGCTGCAGGTCTCCAAAGTATGATGACAAAACTAGCAGAATTTCAAAAGGGCCTACTTGTTGATGCCCAAATGGCAGGTGTGTCGCAAAAAGATGCTAAATTATTTAAGATGATCAGGGACGTGCTGTTGTATGACAACATCCTCCAAACGCCAAAACACATCAATAAAAATAAACTGCGGCTGCAAGTCGGGATCATATGGACACGAGGGTCCGAGTCGCTAATAACCACAGAACTACAGCTCTAAAAGTCATTCCACATTTGAATTAATTGATAACTGACCCAGTCTCAACAATAAAGTACATTGTGAGCTACGAAGCTGACACATTTATGGCAGAGTTTCTGATGACCTGACCACCCCCTGCATGTTTTGGCAATGATAAACTGCATTAACCGCCATGACTAAAATGTCAATTATTGTCCTTTGAACTCGTCCTTGCATAGAAATATAAAGCAGTCAATTTATTATAAATTCAAATTAATAAAAATACCCCATTTGAGAATAAGACACAAGAGACACCCCGCCAATTCGCCCCACACTCAGGTCTGCACGCAAGTGTGTCTGGAAGGGCTTTACTTCAGACCTTACTCATTAATAGCACGGGCTGTAAACTTCCGCCATCTATTTACGATTTTGGCCCATACGCAGACCAGGCCAAGTGCCGCATATTTCCTTAAAAAAAAAAAAAAGACCAAAGGTAAAAGAGGAGACAGGCCGGTCTCGGAGATAAAAAGGGGGGAGGAGGGGCGTTTGGGATGGTGGTCCAAAAAAGAAGAAAAAAAAAAAGTGGCAGCGGCTCGGAGTTCAGCGCGTCTGTTCACCTGGGGATGGGGGGCAGTGGGGGTGCACCTCTCTCCTTCCTCGCCGAGCCTGCGAACACAAGGAGGCCATTATGTAGAAAGGAGCTAGGGCAGACGGAAGGACCACCTGACCAAAACTCCGCTGTGTGAAATGGACAAAATCAAATACCACGATAATTTAGACTGAATACCTTGATTTTGACGCTTTGGCGAAATTTGAGGAGTAACAACTGGAGCCTTCAGGAAATATTCACATGATAAATAGCGATAGGTATTGGGGACATCATGACCAAGCAGGTACAGGCATCAGCTAAAACACTTCATTAAGTCACACACCTGCATCCCGTTACAATTACACAGCCTTTAACCCTTTCAGTCCCAAGAGTGCAATATGGCACTCAGGCCTGACTGCATTAAAATCCCCAGAGTGCCACATGCCACTCTCGACCTTGTGTGATTGACACCAATCAAAATCATTGTTATATTCATCCTAGTGCCCTCTATTGTGCTTAAGCCTATAGGAGAGGATCTATAAAATTACCTCTTAAATCACTTTATGTGCCCGTAAAACTTTATTCAGTATTCAACGATCAAAATCACAAAGCACGTACCGTATTGGAGACCTCGCGTAATTGGTGGACTGTCATGGTGGCACGAAATTTGAAATTTGATACTTCATAGTTTGTATCATAATTTCGTGTGTATATATATATATATATATATATATATATATATATTTATATAAAATACAATCTTGAGGGCTGACTGCAATTAACAGTTACATCCCGATGTAATATACTGGACATAACTGTTTATTGCAGTCAGCCCCCTCATATTATATATATATAAAAATCTATCATTTGAAAGAATAACTAGCATTAACATATCTAAGATTAGTTGAAAATAGTTTTGTGTCACTATAATGCTCATTTTTTTCAGTACATAGAAAAAAATTCAACCTTTATAGTTCACTGACACCATGTTTCCTTTTTTGCAAACGGGGAAATGATCGAAGATTTAATGTCGAAGATTGAAAGGGCAGTGGTCCTTAAATATTTTAATAATTACTGTGATTTATCAATCAAAATGTTCCTTGTTCTCAGGCAAACAATTTTCCTTCAGATTTCAGGACTTGATATTGCCTAAATAAAGAGATACAGTGTAAACCATGCATATTTCATCTCGTTTCTTTATCAAGCCCATGGGATTTGGGTGTAGTACCATAGCATTACCCCCAGGACTTAAAGGGTTAAAACTAGAAAAGACAATATCCAGCTGACCGAAGCTTGACCGTGAGCAGGCAGGAGGCTCACCTCTGCTCTCGTTCTTGCTCATCTTGCTGGGGTAGGTCTTCTGTATGCGCTCGTATGGCTCTGGTGGGGGCAGGTCCGATACGGGATGGAAGGAGAATCTGCTCTCCCAGTCATCTGTGTAACACAATCAGGTAATCAAACCGTTAGCATAGTAGCGCCTACAGCCCCCGTGGCACCCGGAAACAAGCAAACAAGCAATCCTGGTCAAACTACATGTCCTGAAGAAAATAAATCAGCATAAACTTGTCAAATCACTAACTTAAATAATTTATTTTTATCACATAACTGCAGTACTTTTACCATAGCCAGGCAGCTCATGATATATTTCTGATATTATCCATGGTACGCTTCACTTTTGCAAAAATTTAATTGGCTGAGAGCATGGGGATAAAAATCGCTTCGCCATACATCACATTGTTAATATTTAGCCAAACAGAATACCAAGCATAACGTTGGATAAATTGATATGGCTCAGCGCTGCAGTAAGCTAGCCAAGTATCACTCACTTAACTAAGGACACGTTACTTGGCTAGCTAGTGTGGATGGTGTACTTTTCCATAAACATTATGAAACATTAGTTTGTAAGCTAGCTACTCTGTTGACTGAATACAAACCCTTGCTAGTTCAACTGCGAATGTCTGTGACTCACTGACTGGCTAAGTTAGCAGAGCGATGGAATTAGCTCAATGCTAACATACAATGGGCATGAACAGTAATTACCTTCGCCAGCGACTTCGCTGACGAAGGTAATGTTTTGATCCCCGTGTATTTATTTGTTTGTGTGTCTGTCTGTCTGTCTGTGTGTATGTATGTGTATCGAATAACTCAAAAAGTACCTAACGGAATTTCATAAAATTTGGTGGGTTGATTTGGCATGACCTGAGGATCAATCGATTAGATTTTGGGAGTGATCGGGTCAAAGGTCAAGGTCAAGGCCACGAAAATGTCAAAACCGACTTTCGGCCATATCTCGGTCAATTTTTATCCGATCGGCATGAAACCAACGCCAAAATGTGCAGAATTATATACCCAATCATGTGATGTGAAACACGGTACAATGGGGTCAATACCCTTCTTAGCGGTTGGGGGGTCAAAGGTCAGGGGGGTCATTACCTTTCGAACTTAAAGGCGTATTGATGTAAAAAAAAAAAAAAATATCGTACTCTTCTCATTCATCGATCATTTAAAAAAATAAAAATTGGTCCTCAGAGTTATGTGGCGAGGGATTCAGTGGCGTCGGCGAAGGTATGCGCTCTACCGAGTGCCCGTTCTAGTTACATTTGTTTTCTATAAAATTACTGAATTAATTTACGTGCTAAGAAGACTTTAATACCTTTGGTGCTGTCAAAGGAAAGTTATGAAACTCGTTGAGTAAATTTTGAGTTTGTTGCTCACTAAAGCTTCCAACAAAATTAACCCAAAGAGTTTCATAACTTTTGTGTTACATGCCCACTCATGTAAGATCCTCCATTTAATCAACAGTTACTTTTTACTTTATGAATTTAACAGCTGGTTAAAAAATGGTAGATGGCATGTTTGAGTGCCCTGCTGCGCAGCACATTTTACAAATATAACCAGCAAAATTCTAAATTTTTCTTCAGTAACCATGGCGGAGTTGTATTATTTGCAGAAAACTAAAATTGTACCTTGTAGAATTTTTTTTTTTCCCCCCAGAGATAAACGAAACAAACATTTTGACCACTGGAGGCAAAGGTTTTGGATGCCACAATGCAATTTCCCAGGCATCCAATGCATTTGAAACCCACACCAGGAGTATGCAGCCCTTGATGTGGAAATATTTCTATCAAAAGCAAAGGAAGTGTTTGTTTCCAAAACCCAATAAATCCATTTTACTCATTTTGAGTAATTCAACTTTTTACATGCTGGCATCTATTGCATCTTATATAGAAACAAACTTTGACCATGAAAAATACATTCGATAGTATGAATTTCAATAAATGAAACTTTGCACCATGTGTAAGAAGCCCAGGGCTATTGCTTTATGGTATTATCTCAATTTTTGTAATTTTGGCACTTATTGCGTTTTGGAACCAAACTCTTCAAATATGCCTTGAAATTTTTATTTAGGTCCACCCATATCCTCCAAATGTTCTCGCTGAAACATGAGGCAACAAACGGTGCGAGATGAAAAGTGAGGCCAATACAGGCCGATACCTTTTCATGAACTCTGATGAACTAGTGACATAATTTTTGAAATATAATTAACATATTACGCAAACTCAAATACATTGCCTGCACTGGTATTCAAAGGAGAGGCCAAACATGATACAGGTCTCAGAATCAGATTTGTCTGCACTTACAGATAGAAACCGCAGTCTGTGTGAACAATAATGGCCTGTAGATGGAGAGGCCAGTTCTGAGAAACCTCACATAGATTCTTCGGGGAAATCGCGCCCCGCTTTTTTCAAAGAAGTTTCTTTGGAAAACACACGGAGGTGGCAGAACCACGAAAAAAGTAGTCTGGCGAGGGTGTTCTGTAGAAATGGGAAGTGGGTGTAAATGCAGGTTTGCGTGCTTGAAGGCAGACCGGCAGATTTGCGTCCTAGTTACGAAACCTGCGAACCCAAGACCAGACAAGACCGTGCCGCTTATCTTTACATCACAGTTCAAGTTCCAGCTTGGATGGAGATTGAATACCTCAGATCTCACTATCCGTTACCACCGATTATGCCAATGTCGAACAGCACTTCCTTTGTGAGGATACGTTTTGTTTTCGTGAGGACTGTACATAACCCCTCATTAATGCTTGTGAAGTGGCTGTTTGAGCTGAGAGTAATACGAACGCGGCCATGCGTCCACCGGGGAAGAACAGGATTTTTAGGTGCCTGGAACAGGATAGCGGGGCTGTCAATCACATGATCAGGGCATGCAGCCATCTACTGAGCATGTGAGCTTCATGATCCAATAGGCTTTTCCTCCACCCCGACTCACCACAACCTTCCTTTTAGATATTCAAGCACCTCTTCCCAAACTGAAACAGATCAACGAAACTGACCAGCGATCAGTTTGAGCTGCAGGGCTCCAGCAAGGGTTACCAGAAGCAAAGCAGGTGACTTGCAGTGATGAGTGACAACAAGTGTCGTTGTGTTTTAAATCCCATCACCAGCTATTCACAAGCTTTTATTCAAACCCCAACACAAGCGACCACAACAACTCCAGGGAGACCAAACATTCCCCAACACTCCTCGTACAAAACTGCCCTGTGTCTACGATGGAGATACCGTGACCAGTGTCACTCAATCGAAAATGAATCGTGTGAAAATGCAAAAATTATCCAATATTTACGAACAACAGCTCGTTTTATTACACTACTACTGAATACATTCCATGCATTACATTCATTAAAGGAAATTTCAACTCATACAGCGCACACTAACCATTTTAGTGCATCGGCGCTGTCGATGATTCAAGTTACAATTCACCCTAACCGCCACGCAAAGGCAGGTATGGACTTCATCTAGAGAAAGCAGTGCCACAGACCAGGTGACCGATGCCATCACACACAACCCTCCACAAGTCTAGCAGCTAAGCCAACAAAATTGACATGAGTGACGAATTGTGCCGTGTGTGTTGATCATGTTAGCACACGTTATTTACCCATATCTGACGAGGCGGTGTGGGTATACAGTTCCTGTCTGTCTGTCTGTCTGTCTGTCTGCGCGACAGCTCGGCCACCACTGAAGCTAGGGTGACCAAACTTTGTGGGGTAGATGATCCTAGGCTTCCCTGTCCAAATTTGCATTTTGAGGTCCAAAGGTCAAAGGTCAAGGTCAACAGGAGGCATGGGTTGGCATCTCTATAGAGTGCGCATCATCTAGTTTATTTATTAATTTTATTGTTTACTTTTATGGGAACAGCGCACAATTAAACGTAACTGCACCAGACTTAGCGAGTGGCTAATTTGCATCGGTTGTCCCTGGGCAGGAAGAGAAAAGGACAAATACAGGAAATAACAAATGCACAACATAAAAGCGCGCAGCACATGCAGGTAACAAGCAGGGGTGATGTACAGGAACCCGCAGCGACGCTCGGTTCTCTTGCCTGAGGAGTTGTGGTGAGAGTTCTGGAACCCGTTACCCATGAGAGGCGGCGGTGGCGGCGGGGCGCCTCCCACGCCAGGGCGATCTGGCGGTGGCGGCGGTCTGGCTCCGCCTCTTGTGTCCGCTCGATTCGGCGGGGGAGGGGCTGGCGATGACCTCACGCTCCCTCCTGCCCCAGGCCGACCCGCCGGGGGAGGGGGTGGGAGGGGACCTGTGACAGGGCGAGATCACAGATTATCTGCTTAAACATCCCTGCGCCACAACACTGCAGCGTACGGAAACCCCATCAACCTCGCCACTGGCACTTACCCCTTACAGCGTTAAATAAAGTTTCAAGGAATTACAAATTCAATTATCTTGTGCTGTTGCAAACCTCTCACGTGGCAACTTGTTTAAAAGAGTTCCCCAGCTGGGAGCTCTTTTAAACAAGTTGCCAAATGATAGGTTTTCAACAGCATCTGATTTAGACATTTTACATCATTGGCCAGCCTAGTTGCCTATAGCGCTCGAAGGGTTAAGCAGCCCTGAAATGTGAAAATACAGCATTTACTAACAATCAGTAAGGCAGCACGAAAATATCGTGCATTCTGCTGTGAGACAGAGGGGGAAGTACAGAACTCATTCTTAATATAGAACATTAATTTCCACAAATAAAACTTCCGCTCAAGTTTGCAGCAAAGGTCCATTTTTCCATGTAGGCAAGCAAAACTCAGTTATTTGCATATCAAAAGGGGTTTTCTGTGCCAAGTGACCAGAGGGAACAGTTTTGATGCCCATCATCGCGGCTGTAGCTGAAACTCAATCAGATGGGGTACACTGATAAAAGAAGGGTTCTTTAAACATTTTTTTGTAAAGATGTTCTCTGGTTTCATAAATAACAGTCAATTAATTTGGGCCAAGTCAGCCAGATTGACTGCAGTCTTTTTTTTTTCTTTTCTCAATAACGTTGACATTCCGGCTCTGATTTGCGCCGGCTGAGGTAGTATTTCTGATTAAGGAACAAGGAATCCTAAACAATCCAAACACCTTTCATTAAGCATATTACCCCCTGAATTTGAATATTGAACTGGACAGCAATCTATACAATTACACTAAGCAGGACCAGACATATGGAGCTGAACTTCTCTAATTAATTTCTGCACACTTGACAGATTCTTCTTCTTTAAAATTGTGACGGTTGTTTCTTTGCAAAGAGAATTAAACCACCAAATTTATCGTCGTATATATCATGAACGTTATAGTTGCAACACCTTCACCGTCCACTAGATGTCTCCTTGTCCATAGGTGCTTCAATGGTCATAAATGTGATAAATTTGGAGATTTATTTCTCCTTGCGGGAAAAAAAAAACCATCGCAATTTTCAGTGAGAACAATCTAAGTGTACAGAAATTCGGCTCCATAGCTCTTGTCCCACACTGCTATATTGCATTTAGTCCAGATTAATACTCAAATTGCGGGGTTCAAAGGCCTAATGAGGGGTGTTTGTAGTTTTGTATGCTATTTTACCTCATTTGGTAAAACTACCAAAGCTGATCCTAATTGGAAGTATAATTTTAAAGTTATTGTGAGTTTTAACAATTAACATTTTAACTGAACAAGTTTAAAGACCACTTCTTTCATTAGTGTACATCATCTAATAGAGTTTGAAATGCAGGGTGTCCGGCCTATGTATTCAGAGACAAAATTACCCCAACTCCAAGACAGCAGTTTGAATTTCGGGACTTGATCTGAACCACACATTCCTCCACAATAATGATCATCGTCATACAACTATTAGGGCTTATACTGCAATCATAAATAGGGATTGAACACCAGCTATTTAGTCCAGTGTAAGAGAGAGAACAGAAGTCAGGTGATCAAACAGGGCAGAGTCCATGAACAGAGCTACAAGGATAGAGAAACAGGATTTGGTCTTAAAATCAATCATATGGTGATGAAAAGCCAAAATTTTTGAAAGTGAAGTACTGTGAAATATAGAATTATTTGCCACAGTACAATCACAGCTTTGAATGGATGTCAATGGAAAAATGTGCAGTTTGGCACCAGAAGCTGTGATACTCCACAAACTACTGGAGCCTGGCAGCTTGCAGGGGTTCCCAGTGCATATCTATGGCCATAAAAAATAAACTAAAACACATAAATTAAACATTCACTCATGCCAGCATTGACTCATAAGAACTGTCACATAGGTGCAGTCAACAGTAAATTAAAAACCACACATGTAAAGCACAAATACTCTTGACAATTTTAGAGCTGGAGCATTTAACTATGTGGCATTTTTATTCCTAACCATTAAAAACGGTTAATAAGTGCTAGCTCTAACCAACTAGCCAATTACCTGCCTGGAATGTATGCAATTTGACACGCATTGAGGGCTGTTGTTCACTTATACAGAGGACATGACAGGCCTCATGATTTACATTTTGAACAGGACTTGTAAACAAGCCAAGGAACAAGGAATCCTAAACAATCCGAACACCTTTCATTAAGCCTCTTACCCCAATCACTTACTCCGCATTCATACTCCAGTTCATGTTGCACTGGTCACAGACGATAGACAGCACTACACATTATTCTGTTCCTTTAATTATCCTAAAAACTCTTTGGCGAGCCTCAGAGTAAATCCCTCCATATTTGTCATTTAAAATTCTCCAAAAGAGTGACATCACTCATTATAGCACAGCACATCACTGTATATCCAATCACTCTCAGTACTGGGTATGTAAACACTGGTTACAAACCGTGCTGATAAATTTGTAGAGATCGGCAACATCATTCTACGTTTACACCCAGTCTTACCGTACGGCCAAACGATCTTTCATTCAATAGTCTGACGAAGTGTGTAAACAGGAACCAGCACTGGCCAGGACTTCCCTCCTATATTCCACTGAAATTCGATGATTAAATCATCATTATTATTAAATAATAATTCTATTATTAAATAATTTTTTTTTTTTTTTAAAGCGGTTCTTTCAGTAGCCATAAAAAAGGCTTTGGGGTCCAATGGACCCCAGAGCAGAACTTTCCCATTTAGAGGCAATTTTGTCACAGAAAAAGCCAAATAAAAAAAATCCAAAACACAATGAAAACAGTGGAGATGCTTTCATAGGGATTTTGTGTCACTGAAATGTTGAATTCTAGACAAAAAAAATATATTCCAAATGTTCCAAATTACCATGATTTAGAACAAATGGAATGTTTTGGTGACATTTGGAATGTTTTTGGAGGTATTTGGAACGTTTTCAAAACTCTGTATCGGTAGTCATACAACAACAAAGCTTATATGTTTGGAATTGTTGGAATCTAGACATTCGGATTCAATCTGAATATTTGTCAGAAAAAGTGATTTGAAAAACGGAGTTTTTTTTTTTTTTTTTTAATTGTGTTCCAAATAGAATTGTTCCCTGCATAAAATATTCCATTTCATTTCCAAGTTTGGCCCTTTTCCATGTATTCAATACTTTTTACAGCTCACCAATCAAATAATAAATATAAGAGTTATGCAAAGTAATAATATTAGGTGATTTTCTTGTGACTTAAATTTTGAAGGTTTCATATAAAATCCGAACTGTGCCTTCAAAATAATGATTATGTTGTTGTGTGGATTTGTATTATAATCACAAGATCCAACAGTAATAAATGAGAAATAATTTTTCATGTGCAACACATTTGTCATGAAAATGGTAGGAAAACAAGCTTGGGGTTCATTGGACCCCAAAACACGGGCAACATAGGTAAAAAAAGAAACGTGTAGGGTTAAACAAGTCGCCACATGATAGGTTTTCAGCAGCTTTGATTTTGATATCTTACATCACTGAGCAACAATAGCTGCATTTAGCGCTCTGAGGGATAAATGATTTAAAGTTATTCATTCAGCAGTAGGATTTGACTGGACTAGAGTCTCAGGTTGACCTCCATATCATTGCCGCGTCATGTAGCGTTACAAAGACCTGCATGGATGGTGCTGATGTATAGTGTTCAACCAATCCACATGACACAGGTGGCACTGAGCATGCTCTAAAGCAGTGGCCACCAGCCCAGTTCCCGCAGATCCGACCTTAATCTGGAAACACCGGACTCTACACATCAGCAGTTCAGGAGGATATCCAACTGTTGAATGAGGTGAGCTTTGTAATGGTTGGAGTGAAAACCAACTGAAAAGGAACGGGGTTGGTGACCACAACATTAACGGGTACCAGTATAGGTCCCAGTCGCCATAATGGTTCCTAGGTACTGAAGTTGTGTGGTAATTCTGATATCCACCAGACACTGGTGCCACAGAGTGTGCTGGCATGGCTGCTACCATCTTAGACACTACTGAACTCCCAGCGGTGCTCTGGTGTTCTGTAGTGATGCTTGGCGCGAGTGCAGCGTGTCTGACGCCGAATCAGCTGGGTGTGGCGGCACAGAAGGTATCTCGACCTGGAAACCTGACCGTGATCAGAGTTTGCCATTTCAGGGAGAGAATGTAACCTGAAATGAGGTCAGAACCTGATATCGGTGGATGTCAGAGATAAACCCTTCATAAGAGCTCAGACAAAGGCAGGCTTTCGTTCCTTACCTGAGCGCCCTGGAGGGTTCCGGCCCGGCGGCGGCGGCCTCTCATTGGGAGGGGGCGGCAGGGGGCCGGAGCGCCCTGGCGGTGGTGCCGGGGCGTGAGAGTTGAGGGAGAGGTTCCTCTGGGGCAGTCGGGGGGTGTGTTCATCTCCTCCGGGGGTCGGGGGCAGCGGTGGGGGGCCAGGCCTCCCTGGGGGGAGAGGAGGAGCACTGCCGACCGGCGCGCGGGACGAGGAGGAGATCGTGGGCTTGCTGTTGAAAGACGGGGGGGGGGGGGGCCCGTCCCGGGGCATGGAGGGCCTGTTGGCCACAGGCACAGGTGGCGGGCGGTCGTCTGAGGGCCTGCCGGGGGCCGGGGGCAGGGGCGGGCGGCCGCTGCTGGGGACGGGCGGCGGGGGCGGCCCCGACATCGACGACTGACGCCCAAATGGGCCACTTGCCGGGGCAGGGGGCAGCCCTGACGGTCGTCCCGGCAGACTGGGGGGCGAGGAATGTTGGCTAGATCCCATAGAACGGCCCCCCCCATGAGATTTGTTCTGGAAGCCTCCTTGGGTGGGGCGCGGGGTGTTGGGGACTGGGGGAGGTCCCCCTCCCACATCAGGTCTCGGAGGGGTCGCGCGGGACTTAGGTAGGTCTGGCGCGCCGCCCCGAGGGACTGGCGGTGCTCCCGGGAGTCGAGGGGGGCCTCCCATCCCCCCAGTGGAGGGCTTTGGGCCCGAGGATCTGGCTCCTGGGGGCAGGAGGGGAGGTTTGGCGCTCCCAGAGTCTAAGGTGAAGGAGACTTAAATTAAAAACAGGAAAAAACACAGGACATTCCCAACATCCAACCAGCATCTTCATTCAGAGCTCCTCACAGATTCCCCACAGAACTCACCGCTGCTGTCTCTGTTCCCTGCCGATCGGAGTTTGGGCATCCCTCCCTGAAAGAGTCCGCCGAGTCCTCCTGGTGCACCTCCGCCAAACCCTCCCCCACCTCCCCCTCCCCCTCCCCCTCCCCCTCCCCCACCTCCTCCTCCACCACCTTTGGGCTCTGCGGAAACAAAGTCAGAGTCATTTCACCAGGCAGATGAACCTTCAGTTTGGCCCCAGCCCACTGAAACACAGGTTTGCAGAGTGCAGAGAAGGGAATAGATCCAATAAGAACAAACGATCCACTGCATAAGGAACAGTTGAAGTCACAATAGTGTCCTGACAGCTTTATTTGAGAACCTGAGACCCTTACAACCTTACACTCAACAATTAGGGATGAGCACGGTTGATGGACTAACGCTTAACCAAAACGACTAACTTGAAACAAGCAATAAATATCTTATTTTAGCCCAATTTTAAGCGGTTAAATTTATGCCCATTTTACACACAACATTACGATTAGTGAACAGTTTTTCAGAGTGTGATGTATTTAGACTGGTGTAGTGGTTAGCCTACGACAGCGAGCTCTCATGGAGTCTCCAACTTAGCATTATGGCAACACCTCAAAGAGACTAGAGACTACAGGAAATAATTTAGACACTGATGGCAAATTTAAAAAAAAAAAAAAGACTTTGGCGTTAAATATGGCAAAGTTTTTGGTTAAAACTGCCAAACAAAAAAGCACTAAAAGAAGTCAATGGATGACGGAAAAACATCAAACACCACAGGTGATTAAATCAGTAAATTGGAGACAGCACAACTCATGACATTTTTAGACCCAGACCACAGTATAGAAATGTGAAAGACCATTACAGCACAAGTTGAAAAGGAACAGGCTATAGTAACACAGCTGAGAAGTTAAAATCCAACCATGGCGTTGTCAGCAATGTGATTTTTACCACCAACAGAAGCAGAAGTGACTGTTACATGTTCCCACACGGTCAGACGAGGAAAACTGAAAAACTGTTGAGCTGCAAACTCATAATATATGAACATGAGAGAAACAGAGACAAAGATCTCATCTCTCAGGTCCCATTAGATTCAGAACTATCAGTCGTATTTTGAAAGAGCGCTGAGACGATTCACAATGCTTTGCGTACCCCGTCCCATGCATGCGCTGACTGTATAAAGCCGGTTTGGCTGTAGCCCAGCTTGTGCGCATGTCTGTACACAATAGCATATTTCTGAGATTCTGTCAACAGACTTTTCACCAATTAAATATCAACGTTAATAGAATAATGAGACCAAATTTTAATTAAATCAAATAATGAGACCCCAATGTAAATGCACATTTACAGAAACCCATGCTGCAGCCAGTTGTTGAATTTTTTTGAAGACTTACAAGCGGAAACAATGTGCCTCCTGAGGTAAAACTGCACATGCAACAGTGTACAGTACTGCAATGCCCAATTGCAAAAGGAGCTTGAAAACCCCGCCCACTCCATTGGGTCAATGAGGAAAGCCCAGAAAGAGGCCATATTCTCTGAGGAAATGGGCACTTTCTTCAAAACACAAAAACAGATGGTTTAAATTTCTCTCCTGGGCCCAGCTTTTTTTTTTTTTTTTTTTTTTTTTAAGATACCAGTGACAACGTTCTCTCACTGCCATGTGAATAACAAGAGAAGACCTCAGTTAAGCACTTCTTAGTATTTCAAACTTAGCTAAACACATTTCCACTGATCCAGTAGTAAAGGTTCTTGCCTGAACAGTGAAATGTATTTGAATGCTTGTGTAACATTTCTCATCTTAAAATGGGTAAGGGTAATGACAGCCAATCACCGCATCTGACCCTGAACCCAACAACCCAGTCCAGAATCTTCCCCGCCGACTGCTACTCTAAGCGCTCTTCACGAAACATGAAAATAGCTTTTTAGCTTATTAGTCGCTGACTGCTGGTCTCTGGCTGTGGACGTGGGCCTGTACAAACCTGCAGTGAGCAGGGGAGCTCAACTTCTCCTGACCCGAGCTTCTGTAATGACTGTACAAGCCAGTCTGAACAGGCCTTCAAATAATCCTGTACTCAACCCTTTCAATCCACTGCGTTTGCATTTTGGCCCTCCGCGCGCACGTGTACCCCAGGAAGGGGAGAATTAATGGATGATGCAGGCAGTTACTCTGTCTGTACTGTTCTACTGTCCATGCATACTTGTCATAATCGCACCTGCGGACGTAGAGAACAGGAGAGAGGCTGAAATGGTAAGTGCACTGCAGTTTTTGAGCAGAAAGCATCGCTCTATACCCTTTGCCTGAAGAAAACCGTCAGCCAGAACTGGTCTGACCTGGCTGTACACTGGCTCCTGAATGTTAAACAAGTTTCCCCGCCATCTCTGTGAAGTACTCGACCAGTCAAAGATAATGCAAAGATGTTAAGTAGCCAGTTTAAGTCTGTCTGAGTGAGGAGCTAGGCTGCCGACTCAGCATTCTATTAAAATTACCACATCCGCTTGCCTTACTCAGCATAAGCGCTCAACTTTGGCTAAAAGCTAAGCAAAACAAGAACCATTCCCAGTGACAGGTCAATAATAGCAACTCCAAATACATATCCAATCCCCCTCTTTTTTGGCACAAATTTAACCCTTACAGTGTTAAATTCAGCTATTGTTGCTCAGTGATGCAAGATTTCAAAATCAAAGCTGTTGAAAACCGATCATGTGGGACTTGTTTAAAAAGGCTCCCCTGCGGGAGCCCTTTTAAAAAGTATCCACATGATCGGTTTTCAACAGCACAAGTTAATTTACATTTATATTTTTTTTATTTCAGCACTGTGGGGGTTAACGCAACATGACTGGTTGTAGAAGGTGCAAAAATAAATAAATGAATAAAAATCAGAACTCGGTAAATAATTCGGGCCGGTCGCTGTTTACTTACTGTCGAGAACGGGAGCACTCCTGTCATTGGTCACCGCTTTCTTGAGTTTCGCGCCTTTCGATATGTCCGATAATAACGCGCTTCTCCCCTGCTGCTCGGACCTGCTGAGCGACGGCTTTTGCGTGTTCGCCTGGAAAAATCGCAGAAGAATGAGCTGCAGCAGGACGCAAGACTCATCAGCAGCTCAGAGTCACCACAACGGACATGGCGTTTAAACCAGCAATAAAAGGGTTTGGGCCCAAAGCGCCAGATTTACAATGAGGCCTTTCAGCCGTCCCATACGTTGATGGAGCATGTGACCTCCCAACTGGCCTCACTGCAAGTAACAGTCAAATGAAATTTTCTCAAAATCTCCAAAACTTACCTTTATAATATTCATTTAACACGTTGAGAGCCCCACTATCTTTTGCAATAACAGTCGACATAATCCTCAAGTGGACTGTCATCGTGTCGCAATTCACAAATCAGCCATCAGGGGCAGATGGTCAGAAGTCTGTTTTTTGAGGGATTTGACCAAAACACCAACACCAATATCCAGACTATTAATTAACATCTTTAACATTAACATCATACTATTAGTGACATCTTTACTAATCGCATTAAATCAGGATTTCAGTTTCAAGTTATGCCCCAAAGACAGGACTTCACCCAGGTGAAAAAATATTATACTTGAATTATACTGTTACAGACTGTATTAAGTATGGTGCATGTTTTTTTCGCCCCCTTTATGTCTAATTAAGTGTGCTCAAGTAGTCATTGAATACTACTTGTGTACTACTTCAGTACACTTAAAGTGTACACTTTCTAAAAGTATATATTAAATATATTACTTTTTGTGCTTAATTTGCAAAAGTATATTTGTAATAACTTTTTTATGGAACAAATATACTTTTAATATAATTAAGTGTAATACTTTTTCACCTGGGTTTGGTCCAAAGGGAAAAAGCTGACGAGAGGGGACTCGCCATCAAAGGACTGACCAAGCCTCAATCTACCAGGATTCAGCGATCTAGCATCGAGAAGGACACTGCATGGCTGGATCTCACGGGACAACCATAAATAGTGCAATAGAAAATATTTTACCCTTCATACAATGTAAAATAGACCCAAAAATGAACCAGTTAGGTTAAAGATGCTATCTTAAAGATCCCAGGGTTGGTCTCTACGGTGGTAACAATGGCAAGATGTGGCAACAGATGGAAATGCTTTTGGACATCACATCCCAGAGATCACCTCAGTGATCACCTTCAGTGATGTCCCTCAACAAGGAGGACGCTAAGCCACAGTTTCACAATGTGATAAACTTTAAATCCACAGGTGAAAGGGAACAATATCTTTTCAAACAACAACGCAGTAATTACACAGTAAAAATTATTTAAGTAAATGTCCCACTTTTCTGATGACTTATGATCATTCTCCTTCATGGGTTAAGCAGACACACATGGGTAAACCGACTCCAGATTATGTTAGTAATATTAGCAAGTAGTTTTGCTAATATTAGCAAACACTAGCAAACGTAATGCTGTCTAATGGAAGAAAAACGTTAACTAAATCACTTCTCCCTTCAATTGCATGTTGTAGCTATATTAATTAAGCTGATCAGCAGCTAACTCTGTAATTGCCTTAAGTGCATGATGAAATATGCATCAACTCATGTGACTTACAAACTTTCTCATTCAGAAAAAAAAGTGTGAACAGGACCCAACTGCCACAAAACCAGCCAAACAACAAGTTCTGTGGTGGAAGCTCAAAGGTGTCTCAGCAAAACGTATTTGCCAGTGACTACCTTTTACGGCTCGACTTGCTTACATTAACATTATATATCCAATTGTGCACCGCAGTGGGGGCTATCGCTGTGAACGACCAGTTGTTTACACTAGTACGCAATGCAAATGCAATGCCGTTCATCAAAGGGCGATCAGCTGAATCTTCGTTGCGACACGTCAATCGATGATAGACAGCGTCTCACCGGAGCACTTATTTAAACGACAAACCTTCAAGATTGCGACTTTAAACGCGAGACACTGAACGCATTCTCAAGAAGTTATTGGACTGCATTATTCAGTGAGTGCAGTAACTATTTATGAACAACAGACACTTAACCCTTTGAGCGGCGAATATAGTTTCAAGGAATTAGAAATGGAATTATCCTCAGCTGTTGAAAACCTACCGTGTGGCAACTTGTTTAAAAGAGCTCTGCAGGGGAGCTCTTTTAAACAAGTTGCCACATGATAGGTTTTTAACAGCGTCTGATTTTGATATCGTACAGCACAGGACAACTGGATTTGCTCACAGCGCTGAAAGGGTGAAGTGGGGAAACGAACAATGTGGTATAGTAATGTAACTGCTGTGTGGTGTTAATATTGATGAAAGCAGGGTTTACCAAAGCAAGTGTAGGCGGAGGAGGAGGCGCAGGGGGAGGTGGCGGTGGAGGCACGGGCATCTTGGCGCCTGCGGAGTCCTTTCACTTCTCACACCTGCAGGACAGAACCACATCATCACCACAAATCGCAAAAAATCTAAAGCACCCACACAATCACACTGCTGATCACCCACACCATCGCGATGAGCATAACCAATAAACAAAGGTTCCCAAACGTCTGACAGACAGTTTAAATTTTTTTCTGGTGTTTATGCAAAATGTGGCTCCATTTCCTGGCTCAGTCAGTGCCAGCAGAATCATCCTTTCGGTCACTGACCGCCGAGACTAAATTAACCCCATAAAACCTGCGGACCCATATATGGGTCCATCAAATGCAGCTGCTGTATTCAAACCAGCAGAACTTCAGGCCTCTTTTAAACTCTAGAGGAGACCCCAAGGTTTCTAATAATCCCTAATAAGTCCAGCAGAATTGCGGGGAAATGTGCATAAAATGATGCCAAAATCTAAACTTTCCATAAGCTCAAATGCTGGGATCATAAAAAGATGGTTTCCTGGGTTTGAATATTTCTCTCAATATAAGTGTAATGTACCATCAGTGAAGCACTGAAGCTGACAAGAAATCTGTAAGTGAAATTGTCCAACGATACAGAAAAAATATGCTTTTTCTGACATTTAACCAACTTCAGGGAAAACAAGTGAAAAGTTAGAGTTTAAGAGGTTAAAAGTCACGTTCACACAGATCAGACAGGATCCCCAACAGTCCATGGAGACCATGGATAACGAGATCCCTAGCCATCAATCTCGGTGAAGCTCCCTGTAATCGCTCAAAGGGTCATTCCACATGAAGTCAGCGAGGGCTCCCATGGGCAGAGTCTCGGATTTTCTTCAAACTTTCAGAGACTGTTGCTTTGGGTGCCAGATGAAGATGTACCAAGTTTTAGCCCCATCGGCTCACTGGGTCGGATTTTCTGGGAGGTCAAATAAGTGGGCGTGGCACCCCAGTTGGCAAAATTTGCACTTTTTACATTTTTAACAGGTTATAACTCTGGAACTAATAGACCTAACCCCTGATATTACCAAAAATCCACGTCATCAGACGGGAGTGAAAATGGTCCTCTTAAATGTGTATGTTCTGATATCGGTTCGTAAAAGAGGCATCTTTGAGAGCCTATAAAACCACAATACAAAGGGTTAAAACTACTTTGATTGGAAATGATTGAAGGATGGAACGGTGCCTAGAGAACAAGTCCTGAAAAAGGTCATGTGGTTAGCTTTATTAATTCCAGAGTTACAGCCAGTTAAAAATGGACAAAATGCTAATTTTGCAAACTCGGGTGCTGCGCCCACTTTTTTGACCTCCCAGAAAATGAAACGAGTCGGCTGATTGAGCTACAACTTGGTATTTTTTTGGTTTGGCACCCAAAGCAACGTTCGATTAAAGTTTGAAGAAAATCCATGAGTATATGCCCATGGGACTGGTCTGAATATTGGTTGATTTCGTATGGAATGACCCCAAAAACAGTGACTTCAACTGAACAACCCATACAAACCAGACGCTCTGTTTGCTACCACTGATCTGCAATCCATCATCAGCGAGACTCAGCAGCACGTAGCCAACAAAGCCGTGTGCCGCATCTCATTGTGTCCTGGGGCGAAGTACAAGAAAAATTGCATTCCCTAAACTCTGTACGCAGACACAATGATGATCTACTGTCACGGACGTACAATACTGTGACGAGCACGAGGTGTGTAACAAACACGCCAACTCCACACTAAGCGCACCTCTCCAGTATCGGCGAGGCAGAAGGTTCAGAGCTCGCAATACAAGCTCTTAGAATAGTTGCTGGCCACTGCGGCACAACCTTGGACATTATACTGCAAGACTGGATCAGCTGATACGAGCGGACGGACGGGTGTGGAGACCCCAGCCAGACTGTGTGAAATTGAGGCCGTGGCCCCTGTGCCCACTGGAGCTGTACCTCAATGTTTACAAAGGGCCAGGGACACCATTGTGAATGCCTGAGCACCAGCATGCGCACGCTGTGCCAAGGCAAGTGAACATCATTTTTAACCTGGTGCATCAACCTGCTATTCATGCATTACACTGCTCTGCAGGTAAGACTTCAGTCTCGTAATGTGTTAAAGCACTGAGATCTGAGCTCAGGATGCTCAGCTCATTCAGTTTACAGCCGTAGGAGGCTGCATTGAGCATAGGCTTTAAGAGGCTAATCTCGACACCATTCCTCCACGCCGCTGCAATGGCACCATGTGCTAGTGACCGGACTGCATGCGTGGTCAAGCAAGTCCTCCGTGTGAGACGAGGCCGGTCATTCAGCCAGATTTCAGTGATTTAACCCCTGAGCCTTTTCATCTACATCAACACCTTCGCATTTTATAAAGGCAGCCTATTGTGTTGGTTGCCTTGCCAATAACAGCACAGAGACAACCAGTCTAAAGAAAGGCCCGTTCTTCGCCTCCAGCAAGGCACACAATGACGCTGCCCTTTCTAAAGCCGACTCACTGGACACACTGGACAGTTAAAGCCACCTCGCATGCCTCTGAAACCACAGGACATCACATCGCTGTGCTACAGGATTACCGCCCTGCTCAGGTCCAGCAGCACCTCAAGCAGCATTCAGGAGGAGATTGGAGGACCAGCTTCTAGGACATCATCTAGAACATTCTACCACTTTTAAACAGTGAACATGGCCCCCCCTGTCGGCAGTCGGCTTGTGTTTTTCCGTGTTTTAAACAGCTGCTGCAGGACGGTTCCTCTCAACTGCATTGGACAATGTCTTTCACTACCTTACCCCCGGGCAATCTTCCGCTTAGTCAGAGAACCACACTTGTGGGTAACCAACATCCTGCACAATGTGAGGCAACTCAAATACTCTCATGATTTCAAGATGAGCAAGTCACTCAAGTAACGTGCTGTGAGCCACACCCAGTTCTTTTCATCATAACTTCTAATGAATAATTGGCGTTTTACAATCCTGTTGGAGCACTGAATCAGAATTGTACTGTTTATCAAATTAGCAATACGCTTTGACAGGTCTTGACAGCATTAATGAGATCCATTTAACTTAAAACTGGTTTTAGTTAAAGCAAGATGCCGCCACGTCTCCCTGCCCATGACAAGAAAAACCATTTCAATCTAATTTCAAAATATCTTACTGATTACAATGTAGCTAAATCCATGTTCTAACAAAACCCACCAATTTTAAGAACTAACATCAGACTCTAGTCTTTTTCTTTTTTAAATGAGCATCTTCATTTAAATGAACATCAAACCCATCGATTAGAGCTTACGTCATCAGAATTCAAGAATCAGGACTTCTAGTGAAACCACGTTATCAAACCCTGAAATGGCATTTAAAAATGGCCCATGTGTGGTTAGCAGTACTGCTGAAGATTTAGAGGTCAGTTTGAACTACAGCAGAATAGCATTATACATGCTATTCACATTCATTCAGTCATTATGTTACATAAGATGGCCACTATACATGTGCACCCAGTAAAGTCCTTCTACACCCCCATAACACTTTTAATTAAGCGAGTCTTTGTAAAATGGTTCTGTAGATGAAGAAAGCTTCCTGTATTTTCAGGCTTTACCACCCAATTAAACGGCTCCCTTTCAGTAGCTCGCTTTCGGGCTCTGCAGTGTGCTGATACACTGCCGGATTTGCATGTCAAAAAAGAGGCAAATGAAACGGGTCTGTTTGAGGCCCTGGGTTTCCTGTGAAAGTGGTCAACAGGAAGATCCGTGCTCTGAAAGTCAAACCCACAGCCATCCTGTCTCGATGGCAGCACCTCTCCTTTTAAAGCCGTTTCCACGATTCACACCAACTAATGAACACTAAACAATTAAATAACTGCGAAAACAGTTATCTCCATTTTGAATTATTTTCCTAAGTCATGTTTTTTTTAATTGTGTACTCCAGGGAATGTTATTTTTGTGGTCTAGCTTAAATAATTTGTACTCAATTCCTTGCTCTGACTTCATTTCTGAAAATCAAACAGCAAAGTTTAAAATTAGGCAATGATTACAAGCATTTTAGCTTGATATTTAGATTTTAAATCGCACTTGTATAGCTTTTTAAGACCAAAAAAATAGGGCCAAGGGTCCTGTAGCTTACCTGCAAGCAGTCTTACAGCGATGATAAAAGTTATGAAAATTTAATGTGAAGTTTTACATTTGAATTAATGACAATCAATGTCAAGGTCACTAATTAAAAGTTCATACACATTTAGTTTTGGTTAATAAAGCCATTGAAATATGTCAACATGTATTCAATATGTCAATTGTTAACTTGAACATGGTCAGAGAATATCAATTTGTGGTCAGCAAATGGACTTAATATATGACTTTGTAAATGTCTCTATACAAACCCTGGCTCAATCTGTGACCATTTTAGTGATACAAGTCATTGTAATTTCACTGTCGAATTTGACCCTCAAAAGGTCACCAACAGTCAAGTTGAATGTCATCAAATGAAAGTTCATATGTGACTTCCTAAATCAGTAACACAAACCTAGGCTCCATCTGTGACCTTATCAGTGACAGAAGTCAGTGAATTTTCTCTTGCTCAAGTTTGACCTTCAAAGGTCAGTATGAAGGTCACCAAATGAAAGTTCATACATGACTTCCTATACGTCTCCGATACAAATCTACACTCAATCTGGAAAGATTTTGCTGAAATAGGTGATTGAAATTTCACTGTATAGTTTGGCCATTGAAGGTAACTGAAGGTCAAGTTCAAGGTCACCCAATAAAACCTCATACATGACTTCCTATATGTCAACAATACAAACCTAACCTCCATTAGTAATAATTTTCGTGATAGAAGTCATTGAAATTTCACTGTGAAGTTTGACCTTCAAAGGGCACCGAAGGTTAAGTTCAATGTCCAAATGAAAGTTCATATATGATTTCATATAAGTATTCAATGCACACATGTTCCCAATCTTCAAATTTTCAACCCTAGAAGCTTTGAAAATCGTAACATTTAGCTTGACCTCAAGTTTGACCTTTCAAGGTCATCGGAGGTCAACTTTAACACAGCCAAAATATAGGTCATATATTATTTCCTATATGTGTTTAATACAAACTTAATTTCTATCTGCAATCATTTAGCTTCTATAGGCACTTTGGCCCATTCTCCATAAGACCTAATGTTAAAGTATAGCGCCCCCACTAGACCCACTTCCGTTGATTCAATCAAAATGGCACTCGCACTGTGCATACAGTGCATCAAAGTGAGTTGATTGCCAGAATTAGGAAAAAAGTTTTCAGACAGTGTTTGAGAAACAATTTTTTGAAATTTCGAGTCATATCTTCTAACATTGTTAATGTATTCCCTGACCTCGAGTTCAACCTTTCAAAGTCATCTGTGGTCAAATTTATGTCATATATGGCTTCCTATATCTCGAGAATACAAACTTCATCTCTGTGTGCAACCATTTGGCCTCCACAGGCCATCTTGCATATTCATACAGTACAGCGCCCCCAATGGAACCACTTCCGTCGATTCAATCAAAATGACACTCGCACTACACATTGAGGGTACCAAGGTAAGTTGATTGCCTGATTTAGAAAAAAAATTATCAGGCAGTTTGAGAAATAATTAAAAATTTCTCAGTCATATCTTTAACATCAGAGGAGACAAAATTTCAAGAGCCCATATATCGGACAAAACTAATTCAATCAAAAGTCCGGAGATATGGTCTAGTAGTATATTACTGCAAATTTACACAAAAATTCATCAGGCCAAAAAAAAAGATAAAAAATAATCCAGACGACGGACGACGTCCCATAGGGCTGGTGAGCTAAAAAAAATTGTAAATGTGTTGAGGCAGGTTTAATCCTTTTTCGCCAAAGATGTTTGATTTACTAATGTTGAGCATTCCACTCTTTAAGCAAGAAGCTAATTTAATGCAAGATATTTTCTCATGGTTGATATATGAAAAGTAATATTTTCATAACGAGCTCGTACTCAGCACTTGGGCCAGCCCAAAACAGCCCCCCAATATGCACAAGCCCCCACGCATTCCACCAGCTTCCTGACCTACTGCCAAATTTCAAACGACAGAATCCACAAAACGCATGAGACAAGACCGCAAGAAAAAGCGGCGTCATTACTAAATTCTGCAAAAAAAAAAAAAGCATCTCACAACATGTTGTGACCACTGCCTTGCCCTTTATCTGACTTACAGGGAAAAAAAGATGTCAAAAGCCAAGGCATAGTCATTTAATCATATTACTTAATGTTGTCATGTACCAAAAATGAGTGCAAGCAGTCACTCATGCAAAGCCTGTACAGATGTACAACACTTACTTAGGCATTCTGCTAACTACAGGTACATGCGGCAACCAATAAACACAAATCCACATCTGGAAGTCTGACTGAGGTGAGACAGGCCTCTCAGATGGAGGTGGAGCCTATTCCAGCAGCCCTCTTGAAAACCTGGGACAACTCAGGCTTGTTCCTGGCTGGATCTCAATGATAGACAAATGCCTCCCTTACCCAGTTGTGATACGGCCCGGTTATAATCCTCACATTTTGCCCCTGTTCACCGGTCTACCGTAGTCTCCGTCAGTAAATATCCTCCGATTTACAGTGTTGAGATTCCGCCAGTTGTCCCCTCTCAAATCTTTTTGAAGGCGGCTGGTATACTTCATCAAATTAGATGGCATGCAACTTCAAATGAAAACACAAATGCACATGTGGCTACAGCTAATCAGGGCATTTGAAGCATAGACCGCATTTCCGTGAAATGAGCAGTCAGTGATGCACACGCATGCTGCGTCAACTTTGACCTTTCCTGCTGCGCCGTGTACAAAGGCGCTTCTTGACAGGCTGAAGGTGCTGAAGCCTAAAGCTGAGAGGTTCCCACACAGTAATCACTGTGCTGCAGTCAGGCCCCGGCATCAGCTGAGCCAGGCTCACAATGAAGCCTTTCACTTCATCTACTCCGCCAAGAATACAGGCAGCACAGCAGCGGAGGGGCCTTTCAGCGAATCCCGTACCCAGGCACCTAAAATTGCCCCAGAGGATCATGGGAACTCATGGGGACTGCCCGTCTCAGCGCCTGTACAGAAGCTTGCTAGCGTTCCGACGCTGGGAGACAGAGTTTCGTCATTGCTACAAATTTAGCAGATTAAAAAGCGCAGCACGCGTGGAGCTGCGAGCTTCCTGTTGGTAATGATTTCCAAATGTGCCTCGGTGGCGATGGGTTTGTGGGGGCAGAGCACAGCAGGCCTGGCAGTTCTGCATTTAAGGGAGGGGGGAGCGACTGGAGGGTACGAGTACTGCATGTCAATTCAAGTGCCCACACAGAGGGGTTTTCAAGCGCTGCTACCTCACATGCTCTCAAAATGGCCGCCTTCTCAGGATTCTCCCGAGAAAACCACCGTCCATTCATTACTGTTTGTTTAATTGAGGAGATAAAAAACACAATGAGTCAATTGTTTTGACATGGCGAATGTGTACTCATAAGCCACTTTATTGAGTACGGCTATCCAATGCAAGGTGCAGCTCTCTCTGCCCTCAGAACAAACTAACTTTTTGTTATGTGGATTCAATAAGGTACTGGAAAATTTCAGAGACTTTGGCTGAAGTTTATTTGATGGCATCGCTTAGTCACACGTGGCAAATTTGTGCGCTGTACATTCGTGCTGCAAATCTCGTTTCACCACATCCCCATGGTGCTGCACTGGATTGCTATATGGTAACTGTAGAGGCCACTGCAATACACTGCACTCATTGTCATGATTTATAAGTTGCATTACTCTGCTGGGGGTAGCCATTAGAAGATGGGTAAACTGCGGCCATTTGGATACACATGGACTGCGGCGAATGCGGCAGCACACTAATACACACTGGCACTTAAATGCCACTGAATTGGTATTAAAAGGTGCACTATGCAAGTTTGTTTATTTTCTGCACAATTATATTTTTGGCTCTCGCCGACATCTCTCCACAATCCGCTAGCTGCCTGCCCCTAAATTCACTGTAAAAAATATCTGGGCTCTGGAGACTGCACAGGCATCACAAACTGCAAATAAACACAAGAGCCATCTGGCAATGGCGTATCCCCCCGGACCCCCACATTCATGGATTAACTGCTCAAGAAATTCCTAAATACCAAAAGGCACATCTACATGTGACAGCTGACCTACATGTCAAATTTCGTGAGGAAATACTGAACGGTTTTCAAGTTATGCTCTGGACAAAAGAATGTTTACAGATGGACAGACAGACAGACAGGCAGAGTGATAGCTATATTCCCCCACATTATATGCCGTGGGGATAACAAGGGGCACAGGCTGTGCCCCATAACATAACAAACCGTCCCGGCCAATCACCGACAAGAGGTGACAGCTATGGAAGCATGGGAGGGAGGGAACTATGGGAGGGAGGGGCGGGCTGCCTCTGTTTTGTTTGACTTTGAATGTCAACAGAAGTGATGTCAAACAAACTTGCTTAATGCACCTTTAAGGGGGCCAATACATGCGAAGAAAATATGGCCCATGCCATTACACCGCCAGTCTGAAGCAGGACCTCTCCCACACAGGGAAGGATGGATCAATGGTTTCCAGCCGTTTATGCCAAAAAAACTGGGCCCCACCATCAGCAGGAGAGACCAAGATCAGTCAGAGCAGGCGACATATTTCGAAGCTTATACTATTGTGTTTTAGTGAACCTTCACTCACTGTAGCCTGAGCGCTCCATTTTTAAGGCAGCAATATACTTCAAACAAAGTTGAACTTTCGGAGCAGAAAGGCATCTTGCAAGACGCGCAACACTGCGTTTCCTGTTCTTTCATGAGACCTCAGCCAAACTTAAGGTTCGTGTCTCTTCTACTTAACGGAAAAAAATAAATCAGTGCTTGTACAAGCAGCATAATTGAATCAGTGATATTAATAATACAAACTTCAGTCTGTACCTTATATATATATATATATATATATATATATATATATATATATATATATATATATATATATATATATATATATATATATATATATATATATATACACATATATATACATACACACACACACACACACACACATCTGGTTTTGCATTTATATACATTTGTTCGAAACAAGATCTAATCCCTACTAATCCTCCTAGGTACACCCACACAACAAAGAACAATCTAATTTTATTTACTCTATTCCAACATAATCATGTAGAGGGAGGAGCTGCAGGTTCATGTTTCACAAATTGAAATTTTACCTTTAACGACAACCACAATATTACAGAGCGCTGAGTCACGGTAATAACCTGAATAAAGCTGCTTTCACACCGGACGTGAAACAAATTTTTTGCACGACAGATTGACTGGATGCCTCGGTGCAAGCGGTCAACGCCACTTACTGAACACAGATTACAGACTGTGTGTGTGTGTTCAACAACACCTAATTTTAGCTAACAATATATTGTTAGCCCAATATACTCTATATTCTCTCATTAAATAATGCAAGCAAACATTAGGCTTATTGACTACACCATTCTACTATGACTGAAAGCTTGTTTGTGGGCTAGCTAGCTTGTATTTTTTCCCAAGTTGAGTTGCATGAGGCCAATATACACTGCTTGGCCAAAAAAAAGTCACCGTTTGGAAATTAATGAATAAATTCTATAACTGGATCATTATTGCAGTTATTAATATGTTTCAGCTGGAAATAATCATTTTAACCCTGACTGATGAAACGCGTCGCTACTCATCTCTTAAAAAATCATTTAGGAAGACGCATCCCTTGATGGTGGAAAAGATGTTACAGTATTTAAGGACGGGCAACTTATTGGCCTGTATTTAGCAAAGAAAACCATGAATGACAAAAACAAGTATGAGGAATCATTTTCACAAACAAATTTGCCACCACAAAGTCCTAACCTTAAACACATTAAAAGTTATTGGGATGAGCTCAAGAAAGACCACCGAGTGGTTCAACCATTCTGTCGAGAAAACAAGACCTCGGCCAAAAATTATGGCATTTCTGATAGAAAAAAAATGTTCTGACATTGCATACAGTTGTCAAAACAATGACAAGACGAATATGCACTGTAACCAAAGCTACAGGGGTTCGGCGACTTTTTTATTGGCCGGGCAGTGCATGTTCGCAGCTTTCCTCATCCTATGCAGCACAGAGCTTTGCCCCCATGCCAATAGTTTTGCAAAAGCTCGGCATCAAAGGGTTCAAAATTGAAAAATCAAGAACTGCAAGCTAAAGCAAACCGAGCATAGCGCTTTGGCTAATCCTTCTTTCCTGTTGAGATTTTCTTTCCTTTTTTAAAATTGTCTGACGCAGCTACAGCAAGAATAAAGAGGAAATGACATCACTCTCAAGAGTTTCGATCTCTTCTGCCAACATCCCTTTACTTTGGATCTCGATATGCTCATGCCCTGTGTGGACATGCCGCGTAGATTGCTGCAAGCTTTTTTCTGCCGCCAAGTTTTGTTGGCATCTCTGATGACGTTGCCCAGAAACTCATCAATTCATAACAGTACAAATACACTGCGGCGACGCAGGGCGATGTTTTGAAGGACAGAATCACATTCCCATTCACTTTCTATTGAGCCGCTGCGCAGTGCACTATGGGACCACTGACAGAAGCTAAGCAATGTAGGCAAAGCAAGCCGCCAAAAGCTGAAGATTATTCAAATGAGGAAAGTCGATAACCACCTGCTGGCCAATCGGCATCAGGCAAAGAGGCATGAGGAATGAAGTTCGAGACCTCTACCCAAGACTGCTGCGTGTGAAAATCTCAAAACCACCCCGCCTGGCATCAATAATCATTCAATGGACAAAGATACATGAAACGCATTTCTTCTCGATTCGGTTGTTTACTCAAAACAGCAACTGAACCTCTCGATCATGTCTGCACGAGGACTGAGATACGGCTTCATCACATGATGAAATGGCGATCACCAGAGGCTCAGTATCTGCGAAATGAGCTTGTGGTGAATATGATTACTTCACTTCAGACCAGCTTGTGGTGTACGGACAGAGGAAAAGGAAGTTCCCTGTCCCTGCTGTCATCCGAGGAGAGGAAGAGAAGTGGGCGGGACTCATACAGGTACCTTGAGATCCTAATCAAATAACGGCTATGGAAGAGCTCTTGCAGAACACTACAACGTCAAGGCTGAAGATCACCTTCACTGTAAGTGGATATAACATTTGTATGAAATTTCGTCAAAATTAGTACAAATTCTTGACTTTTGATGTTGACTTGACGTCACTGCGAGACGTTCTCTGGAGGAGCCGGGGATTGAACCAGAAACCTTCTGATTCCTAGCCTAGCCAGTCTACCTCCTGAGCCATGCCGCTCCACAAATACAAGCATCATGTCAAAAAAAGAGAAATTTCATCATTCACATCTTTGCCTTAGTCGTATACGAGACGGATAAAAAGAAGACATAAGTGCATATGAATTTCTGTAGAATGACACACTTCTCCCGGGGACACTGCCCTCACAGGCCAGCATCACAGCTGTAATCCCACCGTTTCAAACCCTGCTGAACGCTGAAGAAAGAAGCAGTGCTGGCCTCTCCAAAACAGACCAGTCTAGACAAGAAAATAACAACTGGGCATGCTCCAGCGCTGTGCTGCTATGTGCAGCTCCTGCCATTACTCGGGTCACTTCGAAAACTTCGAGATTTGCGTCACTGTTTCCATTCCCTGAAGCCCACGACCTCAGAGCTGTGAAAGCAGGAAAAGCACTTGGTCCAGTGAAGATGATGATGCAATGACTTTGGTCCCTTTCAATATATCGCTGGGAGCGACAGCATTTTTTTTTTTTTTAAACACAAAGTGAGAACTGACAGAGTGAAAGAAGTTGATTTCCGGTCTCAGGGTCCAGGTCAGAAGGCAGTTTACTGGTTGCTTCTAAAACTTGTTGCTTTGATTGTCTGTGACATGAAGAATTTTTCCTTCCTCGGGTACAGACTATGTAAGTGTTTAGATGTCCGACACAAGTCATCTTTCAATGCCTGCCAATTATCTGCACACCACCAGGCAGAAGTGGGAAATTAAATTGGCCCATTCAGGAATTTTGGTTGCTCGTGAAATGGTGATGGCTTAAGACGAGCCACAATGGAGTCCTGCTCTCAAACCCAATCCAGGTCATGACCAGTAACACACAAGCACAAAATTTCAATCATCCAGTAAAATTAACTTCTGAAAAAAAACTTGTCCCAGCATAGCCGGACGGATGGAAGGCTGGACGAACTCCGATGCAATATCCTGCGCTCCACTTTGTGATAAAAAGAACTTCAGAAGGAAACGCACATATTCAAAATAAACGTTCAATTTATTATGCTTCCTGTTTCATCTTTGGCCTTGAGCATTTTTGTCTTCTTTGACAGTACCGGAGCAGCTCGACACCATGGAAACAAACTTGTCAGGCACTCATCAGGTACAATGATGAAAGCAGCAGGCAGCTAAAGCGTGTCTCTGAATTAACCACATACCGAGCATGTTCTTGTCATCAACAGAATAGGGCTGCACAACTGCCACCCATGGCTCTGAAGTCTAGGTGACATTGCAGCCCACGATGACAGAGCAAAACATTCACCGGCCCCGTGAGGCATTTCCATAATCTTTAAAATAACAGTCAGTAACCGTAAGAGGAGGAAGAAAAAAAAAACAAAAAAAAAAAAAAAAAACACTCAAAACAATGAAGTGACTGTAAAAATGCAACTCCTTTTCCTCCAGGGTTGTTTTTTTAATATATATATAAAAATCAAGCCTCAATGTTTTGGCTTTACAGCCGATCAATGATAACAGTCCATTTAAAGGAGAGGCCCCTATAAACATCCCACGGACAAAGGGCCTTCCGGAAACTGATGGAGTTTAACCTCTAAAGGTGAAAGATCACAAATATGTCACTAGACATAAGACCTGCTGTCACAACCACAAATGGTAATGGAATACAAGTTAGTTAGCATTAAACTTGGACTGAATAAATCTTTTTTAAAAAACCATTCTTCGCAAGGATAATACAAACACTTAATGAAGAAACTGTACTGCAGAGGTTCGGCAGAGCACAGACAAACTGGCAGAACTGACGATCTGTAACAGTCTGTGATATTACTAAGCCAAACGGTTTCATAACTCCCTCACAAAAACAGAGCAAAGCCCTGTGCTGGCTGCCATTCTTTCCGAGCCGTTTCTAGCAGCAGTGACGTGGCGAGCAGTTTTCTCAGCACAGTTTCTGGCAGTAAATCAAACGGGCTGGTTAGAGACCACGCTACGCTCCTGCGTGAGAGCCCTGTTCTACATGCACCAGAGCCGACCGCAGCACAGGACACTTTCACCAGTGATACGGTCTCCGGTCGGAGAGAGAAACACCGAAACTCAAAAAGACCATTAAATCTTGATTAATTTAGGTCTTTGTCATCACAAACACAAGGACACAAAAATGACCAGGATTTACGCCTTCGAGAAAATCTGAGTGACGTTAACAAGTGTAGGGATAACAAATGACTATTTTCCTCTGGACAAATGTTGTTGTAGAGGCAAGAGCGGATGAGGGTATACTTCTCACGTTATAGTTTACACGGGCTCCACTACCCAACCTAATCAGAGATGCTGTTCCATAGAGCTCCGGTGTGAAATGAGAAGACCTCTCGCATCGATGTAAATGCAGACCTTTGAGGCTTGTTCAGAAACACAGATCTGAGAGAAAAGGAAGTCATTATTCAGAGGTACACATATTTTCCACACATCTCAGCATCCTCCCCCCCCCCACACACGCACGCACGCACGCACACACACACACACACACACACAGGACGTCTCAATGCCTGGCCAAGACAGACCACTTCATTAGGCACGCAGTTTCACTTGCCCTACATCTTTATTCTCCCAAACATTCAGTAGTGTGCATTTTATCAGAAGTTTCTTCAAGGCTACATTTAAAAACAAATTGCAAACAACTAGCAGAGGATCCTCTCTCGTAGCTTCAAACATTCTTGACACTTAATGGGTAAACCAAATGCTGAAGAATAAGCACACAGAAGCGATGGTGTGTTGTAAAAGGTTATGAGTCTGACTGGGCCAGGGTTTTATACCAACTGCTGTTGGACAGAAGTCATCCCAGAATCCTTTTTAAAAGACCTCAGAGCAAAAGAGCCCAAGGCACTATACATATGAACAGATCTTTGATCAGATCTTAAAATGCAAATCTGAACAAAAGTAACTTGCCACAACCTGAACACACACTTGGAAACCTAAAAACTTCTTTTTCAAAAATGCAGAAGAACTTTAATGCTTTGAAGACAAACCACCATATTTATAAGAAATCAACATCATACAAGCAACAGCATCATTTCACAATTAAAATTGCACTCAACCAAAAAGAGGAAGGCAGTCCGTGAAGAACTGTTTCAGGAAGTCACAGTTGAACATATTTCTGTTCATGCAAACTCTGTCTTTGAGGCAACAATATTTTTTTCATTAGAGAATCAACTGCCAAAGTACATTGCTCAAACCTCCCCTGATCTGACTGCCATACTGGGCAGAAATCCTGCATCAGCACCAATCAGCTTGTGTCCAAAGTGAGGTCATCATTTCATATCTCTATAGCTCCCATAATCAAAGTACTTGATCAGACAGAAGTTAAAGCCCACAGAAAATTGCAGCGTACAGGCGATTATAAATCAAATAAAACTGCACAGGAAACTTGCACAATGCCAGCACAACTGCATCCAATAATCTTAAATTACCTCCACAATTTAACAATGGACAAAAACATGACAATGGTTTCACTAAAATGAGTCCCATAAAACACCAGCCCCAGCGACAGCCAAAATAAGATCTTGACAAAACGCCTTAACCAGGTTATGAAAACTGATCTTCAAAGACGAAATGCTTTTGATTGGCCAGCGATGTGTAGCCATGGCAGAAGTAAATATAAAGGTATTTCAAGGCACAGAAGCTCCCCTGAAAACAGCAGTTTCGTGTAGCTACTTACTTCAGCTGAGACCCAAACGTCAGTGGCAGCTCAATTTCCGCTCACAACACTGCTAAGATTTTTTTTCTTTTTTTCAGAAACAGGAAAAGACATACTGCCAGCAACCTGAGCAGGCGAAGCAGCAGCAGATGACGATAATACAATGACAGCTTTTCTTAATTCTGTTCTGAGCACTCAAAGCACATTGCAGAAGTTGCAGTTCCACATTTAGCCGGACTTCTGCCTCTCAGTTCCTCATGCGGTCAGAGTTCAGTCATCGCCGCTGCAAGAATCAAGAGCGCGGCGCAGCGTGCAGAACCGTCGGAGCGCAGTCGGCGAAAAGCGCCTCTCCTCTCGCGGATATTCCCTCGCTCGAGAGTTCGTGCTTCCTGCGGGATGAATAGGGGCTTTCAGAGAGGTGCTCACCTCAAAGCGGTCGGTCCCCTCAGGCGGCACGCGCTCCCAGCGGGGTCTCTTCCTGCGTTCTCTCTCTCTCTCTCTCTCTCTCTCTCTCTCTCTCTCTGTTTTTTTTAATCACACGTCACACTTCCTATGTCGCGCCTGCGAGCCTGACGGCACTGCCCCACTCTCTCGCTGCTACCGAGAGTCATCCGAGGCCTCGGGCTCGCTCCGCCGGCGGCGATCGTTTCACGAGGCAGAGCGCCCTCGAGGGCTGAGGTGAATGCCAAAACCGCTGTCCTCACCGGGGTTCTCGTAAATTCCATTTTCGCGAGCTGATCGCGTTTCTATTCCGGCGCCGGTCTCAAACGCGCTGCCATCACCGGAAAATCGCGCTAAGAGCGCTTCTCGCTTCTAACAGAGAACTTTATTGAAAACATAAAGAATGCAGTGATAACGCAGATCAGCACAGAGGAGCGATTGTGCCTCGTCTCCCTGAAACAGATCTTTTCATCCACTCTCCTTCCTCTCACACACTGTAGTGCAGTAACACACCAACCCTGATGACCCTGAACCACTCAAGTCCACAACATCACGCTTATAATCAATACTGTAGGCACCAGACTCCTCCTTTATTGACAAGAATGCTGTGTGCGCAATAAACAACATGTGTACGTACACAGGGTTATAATAAATAGTTTAAGTCAAACTCATGTAAAGATCATTGTTTCGCGCCCCCACCACAGAAGCATATATCTGACATGCTTCTGCAAGCACACAGGAAACAACATCCGCATTAGCGGTTCGTGGTAATGGTAAATTCGGTGATTAGGCCGCTTAATAATGGTTAGTTTACACTACAGTATAGATCATACAAAGCACTGATCAGAAAGGAAGTAAATAGGTATCAGTTTATTAGTTCCTCCCAAAAAATAGAAGGTAGACAACAAAACAGTTTTTTTTCCCCCGGTTAGTGCAAATGAGCATGGCACGAGAGGAGATGAAAGGGAACCAGTGGTTAAACATTAGCAGTGGCGCAGCAGTTAGCAATAAACCAGGGCTAACAATCACATCTCCTGTTCTGCAGTTGCAATGAAAGCGCGACTCAGAGAACCATGATCAATACAGAGGGCACAAACATAAGCAGAGTCCCAAGCAAATCAAAGTACCCCCCAATTAGCCTCAGTCACAAGTGGCTCTCTTGTGATTTCGCAGCTGTTTAGTCCCAATCCCGTGAGTTCTAATCGCACTGTGTACATGGAAAACCTCATAATGTTAAAAATTGAGCACAGCCATGAGTTCTAATGTCAATTCTTAAGGATGAGGGGAAATTTCAAACAATTTTGTAATCTCTGACCATGATCAATCATGGATTTTTTTCCATCAATTTCTTCCTCTAAGTTGACGGTTCACCACTATTCTTCCCTACTGTGATAATGCGTTGGACAGTTCTTCAGCCAATTTTAGTCGTTTCAGCAATATCCCTAGTTGTCTTCTTAGCCTGACACAGGACAGTCATTTTACCCTTCTGAAACAGAGCATCATCTTTTCTACGACCACAGGATACCAGACATGTTTGCGAAAGAAATGCAAAGCTACTGACTGCAACAGTTAGGGCTAAATAACTTGAGGGCTGAAACATATTAAATCAATGCAGTAATTATCCAATGGAAGGCCCCCCAACTCATTTGCTTATTTAAATCTAGGTGAAGACTTTTTCGGCCAGGCAGCGTACACACACCAATCGGCCATAACATTATAACCCATCAGGTGAAGCGAATCACATTAATTATCTCTTTACAGTGGCACCGGTCATTTTGTCCTCGAAGTTGAGGTGCTGGAGGCAGGACAAATGGGTCATCATATGGATATGAGCCACTTTGACAGGGGCCAAATTGTGATGGCTAGATGACTGGGTCAGAGCGTGTCAAAAAAGTGCAGCTCTTGCAGGGGGTTCCTGGCCGGCAGTGGTCAGTGGCCCAAACGTGACCCAAGGAAGGAAAGCTGGTGAACCAGTGACTGGTTTGGCCAAGGCTCAGTGATGCACTTGGGGAGCGAAGGCTGGCCCGTGTGCTCTGATCCAAGTGAAGAGCAACTGTAGCTCAAATTGCTGAAAACATTCATCCTGGTTCAGATAGAAGGTGCCAGAACAAACGGTGCATCGCAGTTTGTTGCGTATGGGGCTGCAGAGCCACAGACTGGTCAGTGTCTATTCTGATCCCTGTCCGCCACTGAAAGTGCCAATAATGGGCACTGAGCATCAGACCTGGACTGTCTTACATCACATGGTTGGCCTGGTGCATGTGCACTGCATACCTGGGGAAGACATGACACCAGGGTGTACTTTGGGAAGAAGGCAAGCCAGCGGAGGTAGTGTGATGCTTTGGACAATGTTCTGCTGGGAAACCTTGAGTCCTGCCATTCATGTGGCTGTTACTTTGACATGAACCACCTACCTAAACATGGTTACAGACAAAGTACACTTCTTCATTGAAACAGTATTCCCTAATGGCAGCAGCCTCTTTCAGCAGGATGATACTCACTGCAACACTGCAGAAATGGCTCAGGATCGGTTTGAGGAACACAACTCTGGGCTCAAGGTGTTGACTTCAGCTGGGTTCACAACTACAGGATTTCCAAAATCCTAACCGATTTTTAAATCGGGTTGCATTACCCACATAAGGAGAATCTTCACAGATAATCTGCTGTCTAATCTAAAACATGCCCACACTACAGGATTTGAAAATTGTGGTGCATTTCACACTACAGGATATTATTAAGATTATCGTGCCAGAGGGAGCAGTGCTCCACCTGACGTGATCTCACGCGACCTCATGCGGAGGCTCGGAGATTTAAAAATTTAAAAATGGAGAGAGACATGAAGCAAATACTTGCTATTATAATCACTTGCAGCGAGAAGAGAAAAAAAAGAGAGCCCAATGGCAGAACTGACGATTTGCACTTATTTCCACACTTCGGAGGGATAGTAGCGGTGGCTGCACCTGATTGGACGAACACATTCTCTTGTGAGCGGTCGGCTTAGCGGTTTCAAACTGGACCCACATGGCGGCTCATTTGGAAACTCTCTTACGTTGCGATACTAGTTCACCAAAACGTACAGCTGAAAACATTTTCGATAAGGAGCAAGCTGTGCATTTACGGAATCTGCATTCATTTTAGATTGACAAGCCTTAGTTTAAAAGTTCTTACAGGCGGCGATGTTGCACTGGATGCCTCCGATTTACATAGAGCATCCTCGACCAGAACTTCACGCAAATTCCGAACTGCCAGCAAGACGCCCAATAGGTCAAAGCAAAGCAACGCTACCAGAATGCATTGCACTGCTGCTTGTAGAGAAAATAAATGGGAAGTGCGGAATTGACAGATCCTGAGGACAATTTCCGTTAAAGCTCAAATAGAGCTCATTCTCAAATTATTTTGCCGTTGCGAATACGCGGTACCAGTCACCGTGTGTAAACAGTTCTTCAACAACATTTCTCGTTTTCAATAGCTATGTAATTGTGTCACTGTTCTGTAATTGTGTTTGTGTTAGACTTAAAGAGATTAACAAGATTCAGGACCAGAACTGGTTCTCGACGGGATACTCAGTCTGCGCCTCCTAACTGCAGCATTGCAAGCACTGTAGTGTTCCTGAAGTGCACTGCACATGATTTTCAATGGACGTCTTCATCAGGGTGATCTTGCATTGTTTCGTTTGGAATCTTTTGAAGTACACTGCCCGCTTTAAGGTTATTCACAGAAATGGTCAAAGGATACGTTTAGCCGACAAAAATTTTTGCTAAAAATGAAAAGGGTTTTCCTTTGTGCTTTCACAATTTTTTTTGTCCATCCAAAAACATAATGAGAACTAATACTTAGTCACATGGATTTGCAAAAATGATTGAAAATGGTGTAGTAAGCGGTGTAGTATGCCAAGCCAGAGGGTGGTGGTCTAAATTTTCTACAAACTGAGCAAACAACAGGGGGGGGACCAAGAGCAAGAGCATGACTAACAGCATGATGGTCCACCACTGTCGTTGGTAGGCTTGCGTCCAGTTTTCCAGAAAATTCTGCATTCCCGTTTACACGGCAACGGAAATTATGGCGTTTTCTAAAGATTCCACACTGGAATGCAAAAGTTTGTGGTTTCAAGTCCCAAAAATGGCATTGTCATGTGAACTATAGGACAACCCGCAACAATTTTTTTGGAGTTGATGCAAATACCGTAGTCTACACCAAGCCATTGTGTCGCCAGAACGATAAGATTACACTTTTATGCACCAAGGCCTTCATTAAGTTGATCTAATTCCCATTTTAAAAGTATGACTGCTTGCACTTGTTTATGTGCTTTCACCTAATGGTGGCGCAACAATAAGAGTTTCCTATTGAGACTGTTTGAGTATTTTTTTAAAATTTGGTCTGCTGGTGGTAATACAGGGATGGTCACAAGGTCCACAAAATCACCTCTTTACAGCAGAAACAAACACAGATTATTTGATATAATTCCCATCAAAATTGTCCGAGTTACTGCATTTGGAAATGCAACATTTGGCCAAACAGGACACATTATCACCATGATCAATAAACTTCTCCACTGTGTATCGGAAGTGTTGAAAGCAGATCTGACACGATTCCCATAATAGCCCTTTGACTTATTGCACTTTTTGAAAATTAGAATTTGACCTAATGGTGGCGCAACGGCACAGGTCAAATGGTGACCAACATCAATAACAGTCCTTCTCTATGCACAAGAAATGATCACAAGAAGCATGGTGCGAGTCCCTTCAAAATGGAGTTCCTGCATTTGGAAATGTGAAGTTTGACTCTGTGGTGGTGCTACAGGAAAGGTTGTAAGTACAGACAAATCAACAGGGTCCCTTTCCCCAAAAACACAGTCTGTCGATGTGTCGAGTGTCAATTTTACTAGAAAAAATTGTGTTCATGGGAAACATGCAACCCCGCTACTGTTTGATGAAATTCTCACTCTCTGTGTGCCAAATGGAGTAAAACTAGACCAAAAAAAATAAAATTACAAAGTCTGAAGTGAACGCCTTTAGGGTCCAAGTAAGACGTGTGCAGCACAATGAATCTTCTTCAGTGGCTTTTGAGGAGTAGTGGACAGAGAGCGTCATCCATCATTCGAGACGGACGAGCACAGATGGTAACCCAATATACCCCCGGTCACATGTATGTCAGGGGCATAAAAATATTTATTGACCTGACTGTGTGAGTGTTTGTCTGTATGTGTGCATGCATGCTTGTATAGACTAGTACTGCTCCAAATCGGCGAGAATTCAAATGAACGGTGAGGCTTGATTAGTTCTGCCTTGACCCAAGCCTGTGATCCATAAGGCCGCAGCAAACTGACACGGTGAACTTGGCAGGAAACTAAAATTAAACTCGCAAAGCCTGCAGATCACATGACTCACGATGCATGCAGATGCTCGGCGGAGAAGTGGGATCACGTGCGCGTCACAGGAAGCAGCACACATCCTCTCCATGTGTTGCAGCTGCTCGCAAAATGGCAGCTTTCCCAGCAGAGGCAACAGGCCTGACATTATGCTCAAATGATACACAGTGGAGCCGCATTCAGAAATACAGGCACCACTTGCGCAGAGACAGCATGTCCTCACACAGAAACAATGAGGTCCCAGTTACATGAAAGCAGGATCCACCCTTACAGAAACCTAATGATACAGTTACTCCAAAATGTACAGACAAAACCAAAAACGGAGGAGTTGAAGTTCACATCACAAAGAGCACAATCATTCTTACAAAACAGAGGTCCCAGGTACAGGGGTGACTTAACACATAAACAGCCAGTAATTCCAGCTCTTGAAGCATGCTCTACTTGGACTGAAAGTGCTGGCCGCCAGCACCAATATGGAGCTCTAAACGCTCGTTGGGGAGACCAGTGGAAAAAGTCCATCAATAAATAATTTTTGGGCACTCAGCATCTGGTCAGCACAGAGGAAACAGCGCTAAGAACCAGATATGACCTCCACATTAGTCCCAGGCAAAAAAAAATGGTAGCAGCCTGGTGAATTGTTCCAACGTGACACACTGGTATGCACACTGCATCGGCCTGCAATCCGGCCCTTCAACATTCACTCGCAAGAATAAACAACAGACAAAGCAGGCACGGCCTCCACAGTTTACCAGGAGAGGAGTAGCGATAACAGTGCAGGCGCCTCAGAAACCTGTGTGACGAGATGCCCGCGAGGAAAGCAGAGAGCGCCTACATTCTCCAGGAAACATATCAAATGTCAAGGAGTTTAGAGGAAACAATGGTCGTCATGCTTCCAGTAAGATCTCTGAAGACCATGTTCATTCTCGGCCTGCCCCGACGGCAAACTTCACCTTTCCATCAAGCTTAGAGAAAATGAGAAGCTGTAAAACTTGCCCTTGTGTGAGTGTTTGAGAGCGAGAGAGATCACTTGTCTAAGGTGGATGAACCTTTGGATTCACCGATAACTGAAGTCAATAACTGCTTTATTATATGACCCTTCCTGACATCTCCAACGTACAGCTCCTCACAAGGACGAAGAGACACAAAATACTGACACCGTCAGGAGCTCCTGCGGGGAAGCCTAATCTATTTTCAGCTCGAGGTCGTCGGATTGTTATAATCGCCTCTCACGCAGTGAACATCACTATAAACAGTGACCGGCAGAGCTCGCCTCGACCAATTAGGAGAGAGCGAATCCTTACATCATATGATGAACATCATTCAGTCCCCGGGGAATTCCGCGATTCCGCGATCGCGGCGTTTTCCGCGGAATCCACACTTCACCGCAGAAACCGCGGAATTCACTGATTTTGCCGCGGAATTTCAAATTCTGCCGACACAAGCTGGTGAAAAAACCACGATTTTGTCAACTCACAAACATCTGTTACCGCCGCGCATCTCGTAGGCGTGAACTCAGGCGTGAACCTGACCGCCAGGCAGTGATGGCCTCCTTGGCGACAAATCGACGTTCTTTGCCTTGGTTGCGTGGCGTATTCTGTATGAAAGTTTAAAAATGAAGCGATTTCTTGAGAGATCCAAGCCAGCAGTTGGCAAGACTGCCTATACTACGGCCAGTCAGTTTTCCTTCTGTTATGAGGACGGCGGAAAGCTCTTTTGTCGGCCCTTTAATGTGGTATCTAATAGACCACATTAGAAAATCGACAGTCGAGGACCATGCCAAATCAGCAAAACACAAAAATGAATTTAAGAACAGAGTAGGTCTACCAGCCAAAAGCAAAAAACCATCTCCACAACAACGCACAGCAAGACAGAGTCAGCGTGTGAGCGGATCGAGATAACGAACTGCCTTCATGTCAGTCCTAATTTTTCTTAAAAAAAAAAGCGGTCGTTTGGACCGCTCGGTTCAAAGCATTCTAATCCGACTCTCTGAGCACCTATGTTGCCATGATTCTCAAAAGAACGAAACAACACCAGCATTATGTTTTTACTAGTTTAATAATACATTTATGAATATTTAGGCAAAATAATTGTATATTATTACCGTGAATTAAGCTGCTTTCACACTGGACGCGAAACGTATTTTTCGCCAGACAGATTACATTCAAATTCAATGCAAAGACGCAAATACCCGTTTCACGCGGATTCGCGTCTTTGCATTGACTTTTTAATGTGATCTGTCGCGCGAAAAATTTGTTCGCGTCCAGTGTGAAAGCAGCTTTATTGTAAACATTTAGCTACAACGATATTTTTGGGTAAAGAAATAATTAAACAATTCAGAACGACAAAACAACTATTAAAAACATCTATTTTGATTAATACACTTTCGGATTCAACATTTATAGCCTAACAGCATAACCATATGGAATATCGTAGCCTATTTATTATGAAATAATTAATCGGAGCAATGACACGGAATTAGAAAACAACAGGTAGGAGCAAAAAATTCCCACAGATGGGTCTGAAGTATCTGCAGCAGGTGACGAGCGTCTTAATTTGTGAGCAGCTCCTGCGGACCTGGCACTGCCTCCGTTTTGCTGCCAGTGTCCCAGACAGTAGGCCTACTGACACGTAATTTATACATTCGGTGAAATGTAAATTCATATGGCAGGTATTTTCATCATCCTTTTATGTTCATTTATTTATTTTCATCTTCTTTCATTTTCTAGGTGAAATTTAGGTGATTTCACCCACTTTGTCTCGCTTTTGTGATATTAATAATAAAAGTCTTTACGTTTAAGGCAAGTTTTTGTTATGAATCATTCAAGAATTAAACATCAAGAGCAATAATTGTGCAACAGATTTTAGTGTCGTCCTACTTTGTTTCAAGAGATTCTTTAATACTAAAAGTAAAGGTAAACTTCTTTGATTTTTGAATGAATGAGGGTTATACTTAGTTGCAAAAGGCTACCGCAGAATTTTTGCAGAATTGACAATTTCTTGCAGAATAACCGCAGAATTTAGCTTTTTTGACCGCAGAATTTGGTGAGATTTTCCGCGGAATTTCATTTTTTTAACCGCAGATATCCCTGGGGACTGATCATTACAAGAGCCAGCATTAGCATTAAACACCCAGCCACTTTCTCCGTTCACGTGGGGGTGAAGCGCGCGATGTATCTTCAGTTTATTTATCATCATGAGACCCACTATCCAACCAGCACACGTGCCCTCATGGCTGGCTCTCCACTCCAGCTGGAGTCTGGCTTCACCATGAGCTTTGGCAACACTGCTTTAATGGGAAGCTGCACAGCCCCGCACGTCCAGAAACCACCAGCCTTACCAGCACAGTGGGCGGAAGCTTAAACTCCACCAGACTCAGCGAGTCCTGCTCCCTGTACCTCCTCCCAGGCCGCACCTCTAAACCAATCAGGTCACAGCATTTCTAACTTGCATGGGTTCCCACAGACTACAGTCAGGCTGATCACGGGAAGCTCCAGTTTGCTATTCACACAAAACGAACAAAGGGTGCACAGGCCTCGAGCCAGGCTCAGTGACTTATGGTGCCGATGGCCAATCTTGTGTTCTCAAAGCCACCAACATTAGATGATGGGCTTTCATACACCAGCAGAGGGCGCAGTGTATGGGTAGGACATTTTGTGGATAAATTAAGGCTATGAATTTACCTACAGTTGTCCACATTCTGCACCTCCTTGGGTTAAAATGGGAAAATTCACAGATACGGCAAATGTCGAAATCACTTCTACAGCCAAAATCACGTCTGACATGACTGTCCTTTCGGTTTTATCGAGGAGACAAGGCTGCACTGACTTATGGTTTTTAAAAAAAGTTTTAATAAAACCTTCGTCTTTATTTGTGTCAGACATTCAATCACTCTTTGACCCCATGATTAAATTTGAACAAAAATGCATAAACTGAACAAGTCATTGTATATGAGAGGTGCAGCTCCACCCGAGGGCTCTTCAGATAATGTATTTATTAACCTTTATTTAACCAGATAATTGGCCCATTGAGATCTAGGACCTCTTTCACAAGAGAGACCAGGCCAAGAAAGGCAGCAACACACGTCTAACACAAAATTAAACACAAAACACACGACATTCAGAAGCAAAAATGGAGCAAAGTACAGAGCAGATATACAAATAATAAATGGTGATCATGTTAAATGCTAATTTTTGATGATACTGATGATATTTAAATACGGCAACACTGTCTAATGGATTTATGTTCAAGGTCCTTTAAAATCATAGTGAAGGCATCATAAGTAATTAATTCTGGCAGTTTTAAATCTTTTTGAAGGATGTCCCATGTAAAAGGGGCAGCATATTTGAATGCTCTTTTTCCCCCCAACTCAGTGCGAACTTGCAGAACAGTCAACTGCACAGTATCCTTTGAGCGAAGCCCAAATTGGCTTTGGCTTCTCAGGATGTATCTACATAAATACTAAGGGATCAGGCCAAGGAGAGTTTTATAAATAAAACCCAACCGATGCATACGTCTGCGTACATACAAGGAAGGCCACTCAGATTCTACGTACAAGATACAGCGGTGGGTGAGACATTTACATCCAATGACAAATCTTAAAGCGCAATGATAAACAGAATCCAGTGAACGCAAACACTAGGCTGAAGCGTCCAGGTATAACACATCCCTGTAATCTATCAAGGCAAAAAGGTTGATGATACAAGATATTTTCTGACTCTAAATGAAAAGCAGGATTGTTTGTTTTGAAAATAGAAGCCCAATTTCACCTTTAGCTTTGAAACCATATTGGCAATGTGAGACATAAAAGATAACTGCCGATCAATGACAAAGCCCAAGTACTTATAACTGGATACCGGTTCAATTACTTCTCCTTGAGCCGTCAGAATGTTTGGGAGATTCCGCGGTAATTCAGCAGAGTTTGAAAACATCAAAAGTTTTGTTTTGTCTGCATTTAAAACAAATTTTTGTTTCTTTAAGCAAAGCTGAACAACATCAAATGCAGATTGTAATAAATGAAAAGGCATGTACAACAGTTGACAAACAACAGTAAATAACAGTATCACTGGCATAAAAATGGTACATAGCATTTGATAGGTTCACATAAATTGTTAACATAGATGGAGAACAATATTGGCCCCAGAACTGAACCCTGTGGTACACCCTTCAAAACTGTAAGAAAAGAAGAGGTAGATACTGCCATCTGAACACATTGCACTATATCAGACAAACAGCTGGCAAACCAAGATGTTGCAGCTTAGATACGCCAGTGCGATGAGGGATACAGATCAATATACTGTGGTCAACTGTATCAAATGCTTTTCATAAATCAATATACAGTGCCAAGCAAATTTTTTTGCAGTTTATTGCCCCAGTGATGTCATCAATTACTTTGAGAGTAGCAGTAACAGTGCTATGTTGTTTCCTAAAACGAGATTGATATTTGGAAAAAATGTAATTTGAATCTAAAAATTTCTTGAGTTGAGCAATAACAAGTTTTTCAATTACTTTTGCCAAAATACATAATTTGGAAATTGGTCTGTAATTATTTAAAATAGACGGATTCCCCCACTTGAGCAGAGGAAGAATGAAGGCAGTTTTCCAAACTTTTGGAATCTGATTGCAAAAAAGACTAAGGTTAAAAATAGATGATCAAGGTTCAGACATGAAATCTGCAGCCAGCTTAAAACAGTGAGGATCAAGCTTATCAAGACCAGCTGATTTCTTGAGGTCTGACTTTTAACTTAATTAACAGAAGAACATGTGCCCCCACACCATCAGCACCTGGTACACTGAACTACTAGTGTCTTTACCATTACAAACTGTGACTAATGCTTTCATTTCTTCAAAGGTCAAGGCATCATCTTCAACAGTGATGGGTCATTCGCCAGGCTGCTGCAGAACTGCAGTGCGGTGACTTTCACCCTAGAACTGAGTTGAAGTTAGCGAGGATTTCAAGTGTCCGGTAAAATAATTGCCTGACTGAGGCAATGAAGTAATCCACTTCAGGGAGGACAAAATGCCCTTAGCATGGAGGTACAAGTGATGAAGACTGTTTAGTTCTTAACAAGGCATAGTAAACTAGCTCCTAGTAGTTGTTTCCAGCCATAAAAACACCACCAAGTGATTTGCCATTAGCAGTTACAAAATGTCTCACTCTGCTAACGCATATCCTTCCAAGGCAGAGATTCCAAGAGGATCAGCGTTTCTGCCCCGCTGCACAACCACCTGGGAAGTTAAAAACCTTCGCCAGGAGTTTTCCAAGCATTTCTTCATGGGGCAGAACAAGAAGCCTCGGGAAAGAGAGGGACTGCAGTGGTGACGCGATTCAGGAATTCTGCTGCATTTTAAACTGGCTGAGAGTGTCCCTCACTTTTCCTCCAAAAACAGACAATAGGAAGAATGTTGGCTGGTAACTAGCTTTAAATAGGGAGTCTGTGCTTCATCCAGGACAACCAATACTTGGCAAACTTCCAAATCACCAGGGCTTCATTTCCCAAAAGGCATGCAGACATCAGCTGCCTTCATCATAGTCTACTTTTTCCACAAGAAGCCATCGTGACGGAGCGCAAGATGGCAGTTTGCGATTGAATCAAACTGATCGATTTCCTTTTCCTAGTTGATTTGGATGATGTGCTAAAATCAATGTTACCATCAATAGAATCAAGTAGAAAATACTGTCAAAGTCCATATGAGGTGAGGGACTCATCATCAGCGCCTGACCGGTGATGTAACAGTAAGAAGTAAAGATCTTCTGCACTTCACACGGTTTTGCCGAGTTGCTCCATTTTGTATGTAAAATTTGGTGACTTCTGTTCTTCTCCCCAATCATGCACTGATGAACAAAAGGCAAAACTGAGGTAATAATTCATGTGAGATCGACAATCATAAATCAAATCATGCCTTTAAATGGTCAACCGAATATATTAATAGAAGTGAGCAGTTGCTCAACCGATACCAAACAGGACATGAAAACTCAAAAAGATGTGAAGATCTACCTTATAACATCTTAAAAATAGGAAGCAAGACCTTTTCATGGTATTTTTCGTAAAATAAGGCTCAAGGCTGAAACAAATGTTCAAATTTAAAAGGGTGAGGTCAGAGATCAATTTCTGGCAAAACACCATAGACTCTTTCCAAATCAGTGATGTATTCACAAATAAAAAAAACCTTTTTATTTACCTTATGCTTTACTGAAAACCGTAAAACACAATATTTGATCTTTTAACATGTTGATTTAATTGCAAAGTGAAAATATTCAACGCGATTACAGCAACTGAGTCCAAAAAAAAAAAAAAAAAAAAAAATCACATTTCACCATCATGTCCTTTATTCATACTCAGAAGCACTACGCACTGAGGGCTCTAGTTGGTCAAGTAGGCAGAATTATTCCCCAATTCCTCCATTCAGTTGTGCAATTGTAAGGGGCCTTGATTGCAGTATATTTTGCTACATAATGCGCCATATGCCTACGTTACAGGCCCGCCAATCCATCACCCGCACTCTGTTTGCGCAGTCCTGCGCCAGTAATCCTTGCAGAATGTGGTTGGGCATCTTCTTGCTGGAAAATGCAAGACTGTCCCTGGAGCAGTCGAGGTCTTGACAAAAGCGTATGTTTCTTCAAAACAGGTACATGCATTTCTAGATTAACGACACCTTTGTATAAGTGCAAGTAAGTAATGCCATGTGCACGGACATACACCACGGGCAAGATAAATGCGGGATTTTGGCACTGATGCTCATAAAAACCTGGGCTGTCTTTGTTGTCTTAAGGTGGTGAAAAAAAAATAAAAATAAAAAAAAGACTGCAGATTTAAGTAATTTGGAAGATTGATTCATCAGACCAAAATATTTGCTCCCACTGTCCTATTATCCATCCAAGATGAAATCGAGCCCAGAAAAGATGGCGGCGCTTTCGGGCAGTGTTGATGCGTACCTTTAAAGCTACATAAACCTCTTACCAGCATCTGTGGATGCAGCAGAAAACTCTTCACTGAGAGTGGTTAACTAAAGTACTTCTGCGATTTGGCCGGATTTCTTCCATCTTATAATTATATTAAGCATTGTAGAGGGTGAAATGCCAAAATTCTGACCGGTTCATCTTTGGAGAGCGCTGCTCTCAAGGAGACAGATTATGAGTGAACATGATCCATCTTTAAGGGACTGGGCCTTTTTGGGAGGCTCCTTTCACACTGTAATGAGATCAGACCGAGTTCACCTGTTTAACATCGTCTACATCACATCACCTCATTCTGGAAACTTCCGGTAGTCAAATCAGGATGAGTCTCAAATTGCTCCTTCACCAAATTCTTTGGAGTCTGTTGCAGTCATTAGATTTGCAACAAGCGTGAATTTTCAATGAACAAATGAATTTGCAAGTTAAAGTATCAAATACTGCACTGCTGCAGCGTTTTCCATAAGTAGAAGATTAATTGAATTCTCAAATCAATCCTTTTTGATATTTTAACATTTTCCGGAATATGCCAACTTTTTTGGAATTGGGGTTGTGCAGCAAGATATTGAGCAGACCATTATTTCTCTGATATTAGCTGTTCTCATTGTTTTTAAGGTTTCTTGAAACCTCAAGGAACCAGAGGGTAAGAATTGCCTCAGATCATTATCATCATTCAGAATATTACTCAGTACATTAAAAATTGCCATGAGAGGAAATATTCATGAACAAACAATTATTGGATTTCAAAGATCAGATTGAAACTGAAAATAAAATTAATATAACCTGTAAATTATTAAACAAATATCCAGAAATGTCAATTCTTATCAGCACTCAAGAAAGAGATTTCAAGTGTAGGCAAAATAGACAGAAATGAAAAAGGTTTACTCCCGTTACAACAACTACACTCTATGGTAGTACCATCTGTTCAAATGACAGATACAAACAGCACTTGCCATCAGTATACACAAGTTTCAAGTTTTTCAGCACCCTACATGCACATCAGAAAAACTGACAATTTTTGGCCAACAAATGAACCAAGTAGCCCAAAACAAATAATAAAATGAATAATGCTTGCTACACATTCTCTGAATAAGATTGAAAAGCTCAAGGTCCATTATAAAGTTTAAATAGTGAGCAATCCAGGATCTGATAAGTTTGTTACATGCTTTGCATGGCATTCATTACCCTGCAGTAAGGATGTTAAAGATTAATCATTAATCGATTAATTCCCATTAATAATTAAACCAATTGAAAATGTGTTTATCAGCAATATATGTTCAATGTACGTAACGTTTATCCAGAGCTAACATAATTAGCTTTCACTCCACAACTGGCAGTTCAGAAAAAAATACTGGGTTTATTTTGGTCTGCCTTGTTGGTTAAGAATCGCCGAGTCAAGCATATTCTTGTGTCAGATCAGCATAAATGAATTAAGTGTGGATTTTTATGGTCCCACTTTGTTCACATGTAACTGCACATTGTTTTATTTGGCGGCACGCTTTCTGGCATGAGGACAGGCGGACAGAGCAGCAGTGAGTGCCTTATCAGTCCTTCCTTTAGAGCGTCTGTTCGTCTGAGGCTTCCCACCCCAAAGGTCACCGCTGGAACTTCATTACTTTCTCTCATAAGTCATCTTATTCAGGAGACCTATAGTTTTTGCTGAAACTAGATCAAAGGTCAAGGTCACCAAAAGCATCCATGACACAAACTGATTCATTACTCTGGTTTTAACAGATAGTGGCTTCAAACCGACACCGTTCTGTTTGTAAAGTCAATGCGGTCCTAGCAGTGATGGGTTGAGATGACGTCACACTCATGCGAGTACATTAAAACATCGTCACTAAGTGATGGAAATTCTCAATTTTTTTCACAAATCATTTTTGTTAACCTAACTGATGAGCTAAATGAACAAGTAGCTCACACAAAATTACAGCCCCATTGGTCAAAGTGTTGTGACATAATTGACATTTTTCTGATGAAAGTTTTGAAAATCGTGACAATTTTCTCACTTTCCTACATCCTTTGATTTCAAAGTCAGTTGAATTGGGTTATATATTCTCATAAGAGAGAAAAATGTTGATTTTTGCCCATATTTTCAGACCTGAAAGGTTATGGTCAATATCAAGGTCACACAAAGGGTCAGAAGCGCATTGTGGCTGATAATACAGGTTCTATTCAATCTGAAGATGTCAGACCAACGCCAGTCTGTTTGTGAAGGCAATCCGGTCCTCGCAATTCATCTGAATTTCAGCAACTCAAGATTCTAAGAACGATCTTTCATTGTTTTATTATTCTGTCTTATTATTGTGGTTCATGAATCAATGTTCAACTTATCTAATGTGCTGCTTGAACTGTTAAGCTGAATAAAAGTTAAACTGAGAATACGATGAGCCTTGATTAATCAATTATTGCTTGAGAATGTGTTCAACTATCAGTTAAGGAAAATGTAGGAAATAAATTTTTTTTCATTTCCCTTCAGTGTTTTCAAGTGGTATGAACGTTTTTGCCACTTTCGCAAAGGTAACCAACTCGCCTGTGGTCAAAGCGCGGCTCCGTGACGAAACAGTCAACAATTCGCAAGTAAGAGAAGCATTTTTACTGAAGAGATAAACTTAAAATGTCAGTTTTATACTGAATTCAGGAATGGGCAAAAGCCATTGTACTGATGTGCAGTGCATAGATATGACATTATTTCAGAAATGTTATTGCTTTGCACAGACAAGTAACTATAGCAGGGGTTGGTGTTGGGGTGGATAAGGGCGTTTGTTAAGAATACTGAACTGGGTTGTCGGCACAGAAACGGCGCAACTTGGACGAAAATAAAACATTTTTGTCCATTTACAGATGAACAAGTATATCAGCCTGACAGCCTGTCCGTCTGGACACTAATGCAGTATTCTAAGGCTGTAGGGCTGGTAGCTGGTTGATTTCGAGGGATTCTTGCTGCTAGCTACCATAGCTAACAGGAAGTGAGGCCCTCTAGATATCAATGACAAGTTCATACAGGTATAATACTCAATACTCCAAAAATGTAACGTAAACAAATACAAAGTGCCATGCAATCAGATTTGCCTCTGGAATATTCTAAATTTATAGCACATCAATACAAAAATCGAAAGCGCTACAGGGGAAAGCTAAAAACAGTGAACGGGAAAAACAAAACATTCATCCTCTTGCTATTTTGGTCGCACGGTGGTTGACACGCTTATTTTGCGTCGTAAATCAAGGCATCACTTTCCTGAGAGAGCGTACCCCACGGCTGACAGAATTGCAATGTGCAAGCAAGGTTTACAGGACTTGTCATTACTGTTCAAACAACATTTATTTCGTGTTGTTAAGTTCAAGCAAAAAAGTTTTCAATAGCCACATTCATTTCTCTGACAAGTTTCTAAGAACCTTTCACAGACGGAAGTTTGTTAAGAGCTTAAAAAATATATATCCCTACTCTCCATAGTACATGATGCTCTGATTGGGTGGGTTCAGATGGAGTAAAGAGAGGACTGACCCCAAACAGGTACACCCATATCGCCGCCCTCGCTAGTATTCTACGCAACACACATGCTGATGATGGCAACTTGAGTCTGATCAATGCCATCCAGACACTAATCACACACATAAGGAAACTCACATTTGACATCACTGGTCAAATAATGGAAGTTTGATTCAAGCGGATGAAAGTCATTTTTATTAACCAGGTTTCATTACACCATTTCTTTTGTTCAATCAGCGCTGCCTTGTCAAGAGACTCCCCAATACAATGAGGAGCAGAAATCTAAAACAATTATGGAATAGTCTAGTATATTACACTTTGACTGAGATTTCATTTCAGTGATTCTGGTGGTGCATCCATTTCATCATTTCTAAAGTGTTTCTAGCAGTTTCAAGTGTTGACTAGACAGCCATATGTGCGCAGTGCAAGGTCATTTCCAATGACTGACAGGATACCAGCCATATAAACCAAACTGGAAATGATCCAGTAGCAATTCTGTGAATAACTGAAACCCGTGAGCTGAAACCATAGATTACATAGATATTCATCTATGGCTGAATCCACTCAATTTAGAACGCATTACAATAGGTCCTACCTCCTTGAGTCATGTGACTAAGTCTCCCACAATCCCTCACTCCAAGTCTCCTTTGCCTGCATGCAGGCCACCTTGTTTACCAAACCCTGTCTTACCTGTTCTGTGTCGGCAGGTAGCCCTTCCTCGTGACCATTACCACACTTTATATTTGTTCATTAATTATACAATTCAAGATAATTCATTCACTCAAAAAACGATGTTTTTCTCTGCGATAAACCAGCCAAACGAGAACTATAAAATAGTCATCAAAAGATTCAGCCAAAAGATCAAGGAAAATTTTAAGCAATTAAAAGTAATGCGTAGCACAAGACAGCCAACAGATAATCGAAGAGGAAAGTGCAGAAATCGAGTTTACAAAAAATAAATAAACAAACAATCCCATCATGGCAAAGGTCAGAAGTACAACAAAAGAAACAAAAACTTCCATTTTATTGTAAAATGTCACTTCCTTGGTAGAAAACCAAAGCAGATGTACTTAGCGAAATTAGGCCCATTACAACAAACCAGCCTCGGATCAGTCTTTTTAAAATAAATACAGCCTTCGCTGAGACTCATTCATCACATCCTACCCACAGAGTACACTGTATTAATTCTTATCATATACAAATAATTCAGTTTGATTTCAAAACACCAGTGTTAGGAATAGCCATTGGAAACGACCATTCGCCAAGCCGCAATAAGGGTTCACTTCGGCGAATGGACAAGACGTGAAAGGACTGCAGTGAAAAGTGGAGGAAGTCGGGCGAATTACCGTCACCGGCACAGATTTCAAATATAATCGGTCCCTGGATCACGGAATTTTACTCAGTAGTTTCGTACAACAGTGAGCGGCCATGTAAGCAACATTCCCCGGACATAAGGAGTGGAAATGGGCTCTTCCTCCCAAATAGACTTGGCCCATGTCACAAGTCAGTTAGAGAAAAGTTTTATCAGATTAAAATGGTACACGATCGAATATAACTACCATTTGCGGCAAAATAATTGAGGCCAGAATCAATGTATCCTGTTTAATCTGAGCCAAAAGAATATACGTCCCTTCGGAGCGCAAGCAAGCTTTGCTGAATCAAAATATAGATGTTTCCAGTAGGCCTGCGGGACAGATTACATTCCGACGTTGCGAATACAAACACACATCCGAACTTTAAGTTAAAAAGACAACCAGGACGCTCCAACAAAACTATGAAGTTTGCTACGTTTTTTGGCAATTTGTCTGCAGCGGCTCCTTCGGCGTAAACATTTGATGTTGATTTCCGCTCAACTTGATTCAGTAGCCCTTCCTCAAAAAGTTCTCTGAGACACTGTGATAAAAGTTTTGTACTACTTACCTATCTGAACTTGCTTTTGTGCGCAACCGAATTTACATAACTCGTGATTGTATCTTCACAAATTTTGCAAACCGGACATTATACACCGAAAAACGATATTTGTAGACTTTTGCGTCTCTGGTTCCAGAGAGACTCCTGCTTCTCCTTAATCCGGGACATTAGCAGTGATGCAATGTTTGCCAGATGTGGTCGCCTACTTGTTGAAGTTCAGGGAAGGCGTTTCTAGGCTAAGCCAGGTTGAATAAAGCATATCAAGTACGGCACATGCACACTGGCACAATTCAACGCTGCCGAAAATGCTAATGTGAAACAATATCTGTATTTTGTCAATATTTCTTGCGTTTATCCTAAATACGAGTGTCCATCACTGGCATTGCTTTTACACAACGAAAGGGTGTGCGTGAAGCATTTCTTAAAACTAAAGTTCTGAGTATTACATAAAACCTCAACAGGGGCCTTATCAGATATTAACCGTGTTATATTACTAAAAACCTCCATCGGCCGCAGTTCTGAGAAAAAAATAATAATGAAAAGACTACTTCTCGAATTGAATATATCCCATTTGCTGAAGCAAGTTGATAAATCAGTAAACTATTTTAATTACTCACCACTTTACCATATACAATTGATTTAATATAATAAAACCATTAGTTATTAGTATCAACTAAATAGCCATCTGCTCACTGTAAATCTAAAGCCAGCAAGTCTCCAGTAACATGGAAATATCAAAACAAACATTAAGTGGTACTGTGCCCAACTTTTTAGAGTATTGTATTTGGGTTATTGTTACACGCATTCAAGTCAGCATCAAAGGCATTCAACATATTTAGCCGTAGGCCCAGCTGTTACCAACTAAACTTAGAAGTTTTTGCTATCTGGTTCAACCGATGCTAAATTGACAGTAGTACAGTCTAACTGCTCTGATCTAGCTTTACTAACATTTTGGCCTTGTTCACTTGTAGTACAGGTACTTTTAAAAATGGGGTTTCACAGCTAGCATTAAAAATAGAAATAAATAAAAGTAAATAAAAAAGAAGAATTACTGTCCACACAAGAACGCAAAAGCACAGTTATAGTGATGTTTAAGAGAATAACAAACAATGGGGCTGCCGTAATACCGTAGGGGAGACCCGGGTTACTTTGTTCTGATTTTGTATTTGGCTCCATAACTCTTTGTTGTTTAAACTTAGAGAAATACCTTTATGGTATGTGTGTAGTGCAGAATGTCGCCTACAAAACTTGTATTGATACAATCTCAGTATAACATATATTCACGTCACATATTTAACTTTCGATATATCACCAACATGCCGAAGTAACCCCATACCCGGGGTCACTTCGTCAGATGGGTGGGGTAAAATTGTCATACTAGGCGATCAGCTAACCCTGAAAAAGTCCAATATTCTCATAACCGAAATGGTGAGAACTGTTTTATTTTTACAATGAACCAACACAAGCTATAATTTATGCATAATCACTAGAGTTGCAGTTGTGACATATGTAGGCGAGCCCACTGACATTTGCACACTCCTCATGTGCCCACCCTTTGCATGAGAAGCACTGGACCCCCCCCTCTCCACCTTCGGATGATGAGCAAGGACCACGACACCAAAGAGGAGCAGCAAACAGTCCCACTGACAAAGGAACAGAATGAAATTCAGAGGCCCCAGGGCTGGCACCTGCCAACCCTAAATACTCTGCCAACACCCCCACTTCAATGGGCCCAACCTGTGGCCCATTCAGGTGGAGGTGAAAGAGTGAGAAAGTGGAGGGGCTGCAAGGAGCAAACCCTTACAAACCCATACTTGTGTCCTCCAGACAAAGGCCCTAATAGGTCCTCTATCATAAACATAAAAGAAATGTAAATATTTGAGTTATTAAGACACTATAGGTGTCCGAAAAAAAAAAAATTGGCTCCTTTATTTGACTTTGGAATATTTTAATATAGGCCTAACACAGGACCTACAAGTGGTGCAACCTCAGCACCCTGACGAACTAACCCTATGCTGCTTAGCCAGTGTAGCCCCGTGCTCCCATTTTGGAAATCAGGCCGCATCTCTCATCTCATGTTCCCAGGAGGCCTTTATCTCATGTGTTGTCAATAACTCTAGTTACATACATTTATGAAACAGTAAAAACACCATGGAAATCTTTGTCTTCAAAGAAGCTAGACGCATTTCTTTTAGAAACTTAAAAGTTTACAATTTGGGTCAAAATTCTGTTATTTAGGCAGAAAACACTTTCATGACACTACAAGTCCTTCTTCTTTCCAAGAGATGACGTCGCTGGGATGTCACGTAATTTGCACATTTTCGTTTTCCCATCAGTGCGTTTGCAATGCAAAAAACTGGGGTGACAAACCTAACCCCCTGGCCGAAGTAACCCCGGCCTCCCCTAATATAATTTCATCTTAGATCACGTAGGCTAATCACAAGCCTTATAACTCACTATAACCATATGGCCCCACTGCGTGCGATTTTAAACACGTGCGAACATGCCAGTCACTTTGTATTGAGCGCAACTCATTAGTATCACAAATGATCATGGGATACCGAGCGCGCAGGCGCGGACGCAGGACACGTAGAATGCGAAGGGACAAAAGCTGAAATTCAATCAACTTTATTCAAATGAGCGCTATGTGAGTGGGGCGTTCCACTATTTGATTGGATGACAATCTTGTCACTCTTCTACCATGGCACCCTCAATATTGTTTGCGAGCCTGCCGACAGTAGTGTTGTGCAGCGCTAAGTGATATTAGTGAGTTAGTATAGTATATTGAGCTCACGTTTTTCAATGTTAAAAAGGTGGCTCTCTTTGAAGCTAACTTATGGTATCTCTGACTGTGGGTTTATGGTTTGTCCAACCAGCTCACATAAAGAAAGACTGACTAATGTCTAATTTGTTCTGAAGTAAATCCCTCAGGAGGGTGTCTTAACTCATGAAGACCCACAACAATAGCATTTATCAATATACAAATCACTGCTAACACAAGGGGCTCAAAAATTACTGGCACCCCTGACTGGCAATGCACAAACAATACTTTAAAAAATTGTAAAAAAAAAAAATAATAATAGAATAAAAATAAATTAAAAAAACAAACAAAAACAAAAACAAGAACAAAAAAAAAACATTCATAGAGAAACTCTAAATAAAGACATATGAGAAATTACACTGATGTTCCAATGGAATCAACCAAAATCATTCACTGATTTAACTGTCAAACAATTTCCTCCAAATCGAGGATTCACAATTAATAGCACCCACCCTTAAATATTATTTTAAATAACATCTACCGAAATTAAACCAGGCATTAATTTTCACTTCTTTAAGTTTTATCTAAATATTAAGAAACTATATTAAGCCATTGCCATTGAGCCGTTACATCCCTTCATATTTCACTAGGGTATAAAAATGAGGAAACACACGTGATATACCTTTGTCATCCAACACCATGAAGGCAACAAAACAACGGTCAGTTCAGAAGAGGCAGATGGTCATCATCCTTCATTAATCTGGTAATGGCTACCAGAAGATTCACAAACAATTGAATATGCCACTGAGCACTGTCAGGGTGATTATTAAAAAAATTCCAAAGATATGGAACTGTTGAAAACCTCAAAAGTAGAGGATGCAACTACATTTTGCCCCCCCAGGATACTGAGGAGGATGGTGAGAGAAGCAATAAAATCCCCAGTAATCACTGTGAAGGAACTGCAGGCCTTGGTGGCACCTTGGGGTCACCAGGTTTCAAAAAGCACCATCAGGCGCCACCTCCACAACCACAGGCTCTTTGGAGGGGTTGCCAGAACAAAGCCTTTTCTGAACAAAATACACAAAAGCAAGTGCCTGGAGTTTAAATTATGACTGGAGCAAGGTCCTTCGGTCAGACGGGACCACGATTGCACATTTCTGTCAGAAAGAGCATCGGCATGTTTGGCGTCAAAACAGATGAATACCTGAAGAAGAACCTCATACCTGCAATTAAATATGATGGTGGATCAGTCATGTTTTGGGGCTGTTTTAATTCAAGAGGTCCAGAGGCACTGGTTAAGATTAATGGCATGATGAATTCCACCAAATATCAGGATATTTTGGCTGACAGTCTGGTTGCCTCCACCAGAGGGCTGGGACTTGGGCGTGGGTGGACTTCCCTACAAGACAATTACCGCAAGCATACCTCAAGATCCACACAGAACTTGTTCTGTGACAACAAAATCAACGTTCTGCAATGGCCATCTCTGTCTCCAGATCTCAGTCCAATTTAAAACCTGTGGGCTGAGCTGAAGAGGGCAGTTAATAACACAAACCCAAGAATTTGAAGGAGCTTGAAAGGATCTGCTTAGAGGAATGGTCCAAAATCCCCAAAATGTGTGCTTTAGCCTTGTCAAAATTTACAGGAAAAGACGACATGCTGTTATCCTAGCCGGAGGTGGTTGCACTAAGATCCAAATGAAGGATGCCAATAATTATGAAACCTTGATTTTGTTAAAAGTCCTTTAGTATTAAATGAATAGTTGACTTAGGTTGTTTCAATAGAAATACTAACAAAGTATTTCACCCATGTTGGTATATTCCTTTTCTTTATAATTATATTGTTTTCATATATATATATATATATATATATATGTACAGTATATACTGTATATATATATATATATAGATATAAATATATATATTTATATATATATTTTTTTTTTTTTTTTTTTTTTTTGTGTACTGTTTTCACATTGCAATTCAGAGGTGCCAGCTCTGGTAATAAAAATACAGGTGTACGTGTGGACAAGGCGTGAGCCTGGATTCGAATTTCTCTCTGTAACTGATTTAATCTTGCCTAATAGAAATCACTACAAAACTTGATAAAAACAATTCCACTCATAAAAACTCACATTCAAAAATCATATGCACTATGATATGGATTCACAAGTTTTCACTTTGTCGTACCGTAAATACTGAACAAGCCAACATCATATTATGTCTTAGTCTGTTTAGTTATTGAAAAGTTCGTGCAAACCTACCCCCCTGACACTTAATTCTCTGGTCAGAACAAAACCTCACATTAAAGTAGCCGGTGGAAAGATGAGATGCGTATCTTAATAACTAAAAAGACAGCTTCACACTATAAGAACAGTGTTTAACTCATTCCCTACCGCAATCCGCAGCCAACGGCGCGGCGAATTCTACCATTCCCTACGGTAAGCTGGTGCCAGCGGCGTGGATGATGTCATTCGGAGTTCCGTTGAAAACATGCATAATACAGTGAGTATCGCGCCAATCTGACCAATCTGATAGCAGTAATGGCGACGTTGACCATTCGCAGTCCGATGAAAACACGAAATCAGTTGACGATCGCGGCGATGGGCCACCTGTACTTCAACCACAGGAGGGGAGGGGCTGTGGCCGAGCCAGGACAGGTCGTGGTCGAGGAGCTACTCAGCGTCATGTAGCAGGAGACCAAAATGACAATTGGAATGATGTTACCCAAAATGGCGCTGCTAGTTTGACATTGGCATTTGAACCTGCTAAAAACCTTTATTTTGAAAATACAGACAATTCACTAAATGTGTCTTTATATTGTGTAATTTTCTGGAAAAGTATTCGATACAAACGCAACAATTTTATATAGATGTATACCGTAGAGAATAAGGTAAGAGGCATGTCCATAAAGATAAGAGTTTGCGGAGGATCTGTGTTGGCGTGGAGGCTCCAGCAGGACCCTGTGCGAGAGTCCCTGACGATTTCAGCCCTGCATGTTGAGCTCGATCAGGCGGCCAGCGAACACGCTCAGTGTGCCGATGATGCACACGGCCATGAAGACGCACAGCAGTATGTGGTCCATTACCATGGCAACGAATTTCCACTCCTCTGAGGCCTGTTGAGAGTTGAATCAGAGTGGGAACTCAGTGAGTAAGGAGTTACACCAGATTGAAAGAGTAAACATGCGGACTAAGGACTTTGGGGCAAATCGTAGATCAGAGTAAGACATAAAACATCCAGCATCCAGGCATGCATTCGCAAATCACAATGCTGGGCTGCTGCAGTGCAAATGCATGGCCCTGCTGCACCGCATAAATCTGCATCGTACGTCCGCATGGCGATGCTGAGCTCCAGTCCATGAGCGGGGTGGGGGGGCGCAGTCCTGGACAGTTATTATAATAATAATAATAATAATAAATTTTATTTAAAAGTGCCTTTCTCAGCACTCAAGGACACTTTACAGAGTGATTAAAAACACAACACAATAAAATAAATAAAAACGACAAACGAAAGTAGCACAAAATTAAAATGAATCAGTGAAATTACAGAGAGCATGCAACTTGGAACCATGGAGGTAATATAATAGAACTGGAGAGAGCGAGGAAGTCCCACCCCTATTACATTCAATGGGAGATGCTAGGCTAGCTACCTCAGCCCAGGAATTACAGAATTGACCGATGCCATCTATAAAAATGGCGTTCCATGGATGCTTATTCCCGGCACCAGTTCATAAGATTGCCAATCTGATTACACAGCACAAATGGCCATGAAAATGTGTCGTCTGTGAGGATTGGCGAATGTGTTCGAGGGGAAATGACGAGCAACACTGTTGATCCGGAACGCGCACGCACTACACACTCATTGGCTGACCTGCTGCAGTCAGAGCACAGCTGGACAACCAAACTCGTGCACGAGCTGTCATCAAGCTCCAAGTATCAGCTCTTATTTTACAGACCCTCTTGAAAACATTGAACAGCTGCGTCAGACAAAGAGCAAAATAATGAAGGATTACCGAATACATTTTCTTTTGCTTTCGCTTTGTTTGGCAAGAAAAAAATGTGCACTTTTCAATTGGTGTCAATGGAGCTGCCGCGTCTTTGGCCACAAAATTGTCTCCAGCGGTTAACGCAGAAGCAGGAAGCTAACATGCCAACTGGCTGAAGCAAAGGTACTTCCTCGTTCTCTCTGGTTCTATTATACATCTCTATGGTTGGAACAAATGGGTTTTAGTCTTGATTTGAAGAGGGGTAAAGACTATGTTTCTGATGTTTGGTGAGAGTGAGTCCCAGAGTTGGGGAGCAGAGCGACTGAAACCCCTGCTCCCCATGATGCTGAGACGGGCGGAGGGGACAGAGAGGTGGAGGGAAGAGGAGGATCTGAGGGAGTGAGAGGGGGTGGCAATGCAGAGGAGATCAGACAGATACGGGGGGGCGAAGCTGCAGATGGCCTTAAAAGTATATGCATATGCAGACTGGATTATGTTATTAATGTGAGAGTGGAAAGAAAGTGTGCTGTTGATGATGACCCACCCAGACTCTTACCCCTTTGAGCGCTGAATACATTTTCAAGGAAATAAAAATGTATTTATCCTAAGCTGTTGAAAGCCTATCATGTTTCAACTTGTTTAAAAGAGCTCCCGGAGGGGAGCACTTTTAAACAAGTTACCACATGATAGGTTTTCAATAACATATGACTTTGATATCTTACATCACTGGTCAACTATATTTGCCCACAGTACTGAAAGGGTTAACCTGAGGGGAGGGGGGCACTGTGGAGCTGTCTATGGTGAGGGAGAAACCCTCAGCTTTGGATAAAGTGGATTTGGTGCTGACAAGAAGGCTTTATCACAGTTAAGATTAAGGAAGTTGGAGGTGAACCAGTATTTAATTTCTGAAAGTCAGTGGGTGAGGGAGGAGGGTGGGGGAGTGGAGTTTGGTTTGCTGGACAGGTAGAGCCAGGTGTCACCCGCAAAGCAGTGAAAGTGGATACCAAATTTGCGGAAAATATTGCCAAGTGGGGGGAGGTAGATGATGAAGCGGAGGGGCCCCAGGACAGAGCCTTGAGGCACACCTGAAGTAACAGGGGAGGGCTGTGAAGTGAAGGATTTGAGTTGGATGAACTAAATGCGGCCTGTAAGGTAGGAGTGAAACCAGCAAAGGGGAGTTGTGAAAGACTGAGCGGAATAAATTAGAAAGAAAACAGCTCTAAACTGCAGTTCGTGTTTATGTGACATTAAAAATTTCAGGTCACAAAGAGTTTGATGAACTCCCAATGCAGTCATATCTGACCGTGATTTGGCAGAGCTGTCAGGAAAGAGTTAAACCAGCCTAAAATTACACCTTAGAAAAGTAAAAAAACAGGATACAAAAGGGACACGTTATTTTCGTAACAGCATGTTGACAGCAGCATTCCGATGGAGAATGCCAAACTCGAGCTCTTACATTGTTTGACTCCTCATCGGACTTCATGGTTTCAGCGATGTACTTGACCCCTTCGATGGCGTTGCGGACATCAGGATTCTTGGCGATAGGCGGATGGAAGGTGGCTGGGGTGGGCTTGCCCGAAATTTCTGATATGTCAAAATCAGCGGTGTAAATATTCTTCTGCATCTCCTTCGAGGGCCTTTTCATATTCGAGAAGAACATGAGGTTAGGAATGGTGTCGATGAAAATCTGGAATCAAGAGAGAGAAATAAGCTTATAACACCTTTCTACACTCAGAAAAAAATCTGCCTCGACATTATATTTCATTCCCATTATGTAATTTCTTTGATTATACGTTAACCCTTACAGCGCTGAATACAATTTCAAGGAATTATGAATGTAATTCTCCTGAGCTGATGAAAGTCTATCATGTGGCAACTTGTTTGAAAGAGCTCCGGGTTTTCAGCAGCATCTGATTTTGATATCTTATATCACTGGACAACTATATAGTAGTTGCCTATAGTGCTCTAAGGGTTAAAAGTAATAATTAGGTTCATACATAATACTTCTAACCACTCTAATATAATAATAGAATATAAATGCTAGTGAAATAGCACTATTCGCATTATATAAGTGCTACTGGCCACAGTGTTTGCAGTATTTGCTCTAATCATGCTCTACACCATATGATTTACCTAATTTTCTCTCTATCATTTTTGTATTTCTTAGAAAACTGCCCCTCCTCTTTTTAGCCATTTTGCTGGCTTGACAATACCTCAGTTAATTTGAAAAATACCCAATACCACCAGAAAAAAACAAGAACATTAGAATTTGGCTACTAGGAGAGTAATCAGCACTCCAAAAAAATGCTTATTGACACAATGTTAGTGAATTAATTATCAAACTTTTCACTAATTTTTATCAGGGGTTAGTTGTTGTGGTTGGGAGTGTACGACACACACCACAGCCTGCTGGATCTGAACAATTCCGCCAGATCTGCACTCCGGGGAAACAAAAAAATAAAAAGAGCTTTTGATGGTCCTAACAAAAAATTCTTGGTCAGGAAATGAGCAAGAATTCAACAAATAAATAAAGTAACGTAGTTTACAAATAATGTTACTTAGTTTTTTTCCCTTTGATTTATTTAAATGTTTAAGCTTTGAGGTTAAACTTTTGGACAACTGTTTACAGAAATGAGTTGAAAAATATCATCTGATTGTTCCGTTTTAGAAAACAACGTTTCAACTCGGGGAAGCAAGCCTTTCTGAAACATTCCTCTGAACTCCACAGCATTTTCTGACTGTTTGCAGTTTTGAAATTAAACCTCAGACTATCAAAATTAACCCAGTAATGACCACTGTCCCATGTTTGGGACGCGGCACATTGTAACCTCTGTAACCCCAGTGAATGTGTTACTGTGACTAAGCTGCTGTAGGTTAATCAAGGGAAGTAACTCGCATCCAGGAAAAGTGCTCATGAGAGGAGTCTCCCTTTGCAGCAGTGGTGGGGGCCGCCATTTGCATGAATTTCTTGAATCTGTTACAGCACTACGCAATGCTCTAAAATGTGTGTGCCATTTTTTTCTGAGACACTTTTTTATACATTATGATGAGCATAAATTGGAGATTATAGCTTTGTCTAAATATAATTTTCTAGAAAGATGTTTTTTTTTCAATGCTTTCACCGATCTTTGAACATTTGTTATGGGACATACATATTTGGGGTCCTCGATGACTACATTTTTTTTTTTTTTTCATGAAAATTTAAGCATTACACGTTCTTTGTACACCATATCCAATAATAAAATGTAACTTTTTATCCAATAATAAAATGTAACTTTTATTTTGAAAAGAAATATGGGAATGAATGGGTTAAACTAGAAGCAAGTGCATCCATGTCTGGTGACTCATTAGGCCAAACCCCTATTTACACAAATTTTCCTCATTACAGGGAACCATATGTGGAGTGGATTATACATACACAGAGTACCAGGCAAACGTTTGGACACACTTCACGCCTGCTTTAGCAGTGTCTTTGGTGAAATGTAAGGGGTTTAAACTCATTAATGACTTCAAGTGGCACAAGATACGGCATAAATACTTTGAATAGTGCCCAGAGTTTGGAACTTATAAAAATGTACATCTGGATAAATAAAGAGATGAACAAATTCCTTCCATTTTCAAAAATGTTAATTCGATTCAAGCTATTTTTGCACTTTTTTCCACGGGGAGATCAAGGAGAAGCAAACCGCAAGTGCATCACAGCTGAAAAAACCTCAACTTTGAGCCTTTGTGAACTAAGAACCACATGCCTGCCCTCAGGCAAAAAAATTATGAGTATGTATGCTCAAAAATAATGACTGCAAATGGAGGGAGATTTCTTTCAAGTAAGATTTAAATTTTATTTTGTGAAATAAAAAGTGTTTTGTGAAAAGGAGTTTTGTTTCTTTTTATAATCAGTGCTTGTTTGTAAATTGTGGGCATATGCAAACTTGTATCCTTAATGGCGATAAAATTGCTAAAATAATATTTTTTTAATTCTATTTCTCATTCTAGAAATATTCCATTTCCTGTGTTCCGAAAACAAGGAGGCCCGTCTTGTCAAAATATATATGGTTCCAGCACAATTAGAGAGCAGTATGGGTTCGAACAAAATTGCGGGTTTTTACACGAAGTCAAATATTTTCCCTGCACATCACGCAGGAAAAAGCCTCTTCGTCCCGATCGTCAGAATTCTTCAGTAATGCTAATATATCACCAGTAGGGGGAAGCAAAATGCAAGTTAAGAGATTGTCTTATCCTACACTTTCCTCAGTTTTGAATGTCTCCTTGTATTCCTGAGCAGAGCTAATTGCTGAAACCTCCTCATCAGGAGAGAATGCAAGCAGGCATTGGCATGAATGGCAAAAGTGACATCATTTGTCCTAGGAAGAATGACGGTGTGCATATCTGAAATGACAATCGTGGATAGGAAGAATGTCATTGTAGATACCTGAAATGCTCTTTTTGACTAGGAAGAATTAAATTGCGGATATCTGCAACACAAATCCAGTCTAGCTATTAAATGTAAAAATGGCTTGCCATATTGGCTCTCCTCCAAAACACAAGACGGCGACCGTTTGTTTCCGACGCTGCTGCTTCTCAATTGAGCCTTTCAGGAAGGCAGTGCATAAGCAGCTTATTAAAAGTGCAAGGCAAGTACACAATCCTCCAGAGGGCGTAGCTGCAACACGACTGAACACGATCTTCCAACAAACGTCTAACTAAAGTCCCCCCTTCCGGGTGATACCATATTAAAGGAGTTGAGTCACGTGAACTGCGCATGCTCAGAACTTTGAAAACTGTTCATCCTAACAAGAAATCAAAATCAAGGCGATCGTGACTTATCCTCCAAAAATCCGTTTCCATCGGCGCTCTACATTCTTCAATTTCTTGTATATATAAATATATTTTAGTTCCTTGAACATAGGGCTTTTGTTTTGGGTATTTTTTGTCCAGTATAAGTCGAAGAACTAGAGGTTTTAGCGTCCTCTCGAAGGATGTCCTCTCGAGGAGGGAAGCGGTACGGCAGCGGCCGTAAACTCTTGTCTCCAGGAAGCTTTATCAGGAGCACATAGAAGAGAGAAAAAATCGGCAAAAATCCTCGTTCGGCTGATCGAGTTCGTCTGTGTTTTTTTCTTGCTGTATAGAAAGCAGACGGCAGTGCTACATGAAGGCGCTCGAATTTCTTTCCCCGGCCAACAAATATGTTTGAAAACAAGATCATTTGCATAGAAATCAGATACTTACCGAAAGTGGCGTGCTTGCACCAGCAATCGAAGTCATTCCTAGTCTTATGCAGTCTTTATTTTGTCCCGAGAGATTCACGTCCTGAAAGCTCTGTATCCTACGAGTCTCCGCACGTGTGAAAGCCGGTCTGTTTATCTGATTTGTATGTCACCTCCTGAGCCTGCGCATTAACCGTGACACAGCTCCTTGAAGACACACGCCCTGGTACGGGGCTAGCGGCTTTAGTCGGTGCCCCCCACTAAGGGAGAGCATTGCTAAGTGGCTGCTTTAGTGGTAAAGTTTGCATTAGCCCCTCAGTTGGCCTGGGGTAACAGGCTGGGATCTGGAGAGATGAAGTTTGGAAGCACTGAGCCATTCTGCCCCTGAGCAAGACCCTTAAAGTTGAGTTAAGTCGCCTTTAGTTGCGTTGACTCACATTTTTAAAGCGGCCGGTGAACTTTCTTTTCAAGTTTAACCAGCTTGAAATGTATTCCAGAGTAGGAATTTAATGGATTTACCAATTGTGGGTTAACAACATCCTCTGATCAACAGCAGCCACAAACATTTTAACACTCCAAATACTGTAGCTAACCATTCAAAAAGAGTAATTTAACTCATTCCCTACGGCAAGCAGCTGCCAGCAGCACGGCAAATTCTACCATTCCCTACGGCAAGCCAGGGCCAGCGGTGTGGATGACCATTCACAGTCCAATGACAACACGAAATCAGTTGATGATCGCGGTCATAGGCCACCTGTACTTCAATACTTTATATTGTGTAATTTTCCGGAAAAGTATTCCACACGAATGCAACAATTTTATATAAAAGTATTCCATAGGGAATGAGTTAATGGGAGCACATCAAGTGCTTAATGTTTCTCTGAAGGTGAACCAGCAGTAATGTATTAGGAGGCCCATTATCTGGATAAAGTGGTCTAGAACCTCATTCTATTCTCCTCCTCTCTTACATTATAAAATAGTGCACTGCACAGCAAGTTCTCAGGCCTTAATGGTTAGCCACATAATGTTACCAGACATAAACTAGAGGCACTCCGAGAGTGCAAACCTCCGTCAAGGCGGCACAGTCAAAATCTTGCTGAGTGAACATGACTCATAAGAAATTTAAGGAAAGGTTCTGTCCCTGATGCGAGACCAATCAACCTACAATATTTGAGTGATATCATTGGCAGCGAAGTTCAGTTATCGCGTGTAATAGGATTTCAAGATGGCTGCTGCTGCAGCCATATTTTTTGACCAATCACAGTTAAAATCAGTAGGGCCTATCTCTGATGTAATAGTAACCCTCCCACAAAGTTTCAGAGAATTATCTTTTTGAATTATCTTGTACATAAATAGACAGAAAGACAGACCTATGCCGGCAAGAACATAGCCTCCTTGGCGGAGGTAATTATATCCCCGAAATCCCAGAGTTTCGGGGATATCATGGTTTTGCCCCACCCGCCACCGCTGCCGTAGATTTTAGCCATTAGCGCGATAACTCACAAAATACTTTACAGTGGCTTCTCATTTTTAGCATATGGGTGGATATGGTACAGAGGATGAACTGGTTAGATTTTGGGCAAGTATTCACTCCTAGGTTTGCCACCAGGTGGCGCTATATATTGAAAAAATCAATTTTTTAACCATATCTCTGGAACAATTACTTACACAGACCTCAAATTTGCCTCATATTGTAGGTCTACTAAAGGGGAATCTAATAAAGGGGGCTTTGAGGATTGGGGAATTTCAGGGATACACCCCTTGCTGTCAGCCGCCGACAGCGTAGGCCCCGTTTATAAGGGCAGCTAGGAAGACTAATATTGAATGAGAGGCTGCCATTTGCTCAGAATACAGTTATCAGCAAATGAAAAAGCACCACTGCAGCCAATGTCTCCTCCAAAAGCATATACTGGCCACACACTTCGTGACCTTAATATTAGAAAGGTTCTATCTGCCCCAGAAACACATATGTGATAGACCCTTACAATACCAGGTCATGACTTTTCAGACAAAGCTAAGGAGCAGGATCAGAGCCGAAAGTCATAGTGTTTGAATCAAATAAATCAAATGTTCTTGATTTCATTGAGAGAGATATTGTTTCAGTTTGAAAGCATTCTCAGCATCAACTTTATATTTTCAGTTACAATTATTTTGATAATAATTTTTTAAATGTATTTTTTCTTAGCTACAAAACTTTTGGCCCTGACCTGGCCCCATGTAAAGCCTGGAAAAAAAAAAACATAAAAATGTTTTGAACAAGTTTTTGAATGAGGAAAACAGGCAGAAAAGTCAAGATTGGACAGAAATAAACACGGGTGGCCTGTGGATCATTGTAATTGACTTAGCATCGCTTTTTAAGAATACATTCAAGGGGGAAATCCTGCTAAACATGCCTTCCGTACATTTGTAGGAGTGAGCATGATGCATTGATGACTGCAAATGAGAGTCAGAATGGTAGAATTACAGCACATGTGAGCAAAAGAGGAATCAATAAATGCAACAGATTACCTATAAATGACTCAATCAGGCTGTAGTAAGTCAGTAAGACTTCTATATTCGTCAGACCACAGCTGGAGTATTGTGTACAGTTCTGGGGACCATACTTTAAGAAAGATATAGAGCCTCTAGAAAAAGTTCAGAGAAGAGCCACTAAGCTAATTCCAGGTATAAAAGATGAATGCTATAAGAAGAGGCTGAAGATCCTTAATCTCTTTAGTCTTAGGAAAAAGAGACCAAGGGGTGATTTGATTGAGGTCTTTAAATATGCTAAAGGGATTAAAACATTTAATTATGTGGGATTACTTAGGCCAAGTTCTGTAGGAAGAACTCAGGGTCACAAAAGGAAGTTAGCTGAGGGTAAATTTAACACTGGTATTAGGAAACATTTTTTTCAGGCTGATAGTAATCTCAGTGTGGAACAGTTTGCCTGAACATATTGCTGAGGCAGAAACCTTGGGAATTTTCAAGAGCAGACTTCATTTAGCGCAAGATACCATTCGGTCATTAAGTATCTAAAGTGATAGATTCACTATAGTGACAGGAAAATGTCGAGCCCAGCTGGGCTGAATGGCCTGTTCTTGCCACTCATGTCATGTTAAGGCAGTTCCTGTCTTTCTCAGAAGGCCAGTTGTACATACCCTGCGCACCCACTGTGGCATGGTGTGTGTGCTGGGAGACCGGTGATGGGTGTTGATGATGACGACGGTGATGATGATGGCAGCAATGACGAAGATCATGGTGAACAGCATGTACTTTCCGATGAGCGGCACTGCGCTGGATGTGGAAGGGATGAGCTCCACAATGACCAGCAAAAACACAGTCAGGGACAGCAGGACGGAGATGCTGAGAGTCATCTTCTCTCCTGGCGAGCAGACAAAACAATCTCAGCTCCCGGTAGCCAGTGAGAGGTGAGTAACTTACAGCCCCAGCCAGGAGAAAGCATGTTAACCCCTAGAGCACTGAAATACATTTTCAAAAAATGATAAATGAAATTATCTTGTGCAGTTGAAAACCTATCATGTGGAGACTTGATTAAAAGAGCTTCCCTGTGGGAGCATGTTAAGCATGAGGCCATTTAGGCTTTATAACTCATTATTTGTGTCACAGAGACTTTGGAAAATTATTCTAGTGAAGCAAGACATTTGGAAATTCGACTACAGAATCATTTAGGAATTAAATATCGGAATTTATGGACACCGGCGTCTATGTCTGCACAAAGGGGTTAATGGAGTCCTGAAAGAAATGCAAGCAGCCCTTGCCAACGGCATTCACACGGCCGCATACCATGCCATACCATACATTTCTAATTCCTTGGTTTTTCCACTTTGTCGACGATTACCCTCACAGCTGTTTTCAAAACCAAACACAATCCGTGACATGCGATAGATCTACATGACGGGACCGATACCAGAGTCGGTGGGCAGGTAGAAGACCAGACCGGTGAGGAAGGAGAAGAGCATGCAGGGGATGATGACGTTGACGATGAAATAGAGGGGTAATCGGAGGAGGAGGAAGTGGTAGGTGATGTCCAGGTACGGAGTGTCGGGGCAGCAACCGTAATACACCCAGTGCTTCCAGCCTCGAGTGCCTTTCATCACCCACTCGCCGCTCTCCATGAAGTTACTCAGGTCAGGCTTTTCTCCATCCTGAGAGCAGAGGGAGAGGACAGGAGCTGTTTACACTCGCTCTTATCGGTCCAGCATGGGGGTCCTCAAGCTAATCCAAAAAGGGCTGGTGTCGGTGGAGGATTTCATTCCAACCAAGTACTTACGCACCTGATGCTACTAATCAGCGCTTAGAGTCTTTTCTAAAGACCTTAATTCGTAGAATCAGGGGTGAAACCGCTTGGTTGGAATGAAAGCCTGCACCCACACCAGCCCCCGAGGACCCCGAGTCAAATACATCGAAAGGGCCCAACTACTTCACATCAAATGCAAAATTACCCTCTGGCTCTTCATCAGTCCTCAATTCTGTAAAGACAATCGAGCACTAAGTGAGTGAATGGCGTATTCTGGATAAATTTAATGCATAGAATGTCTATGTATGAGTTAAAAGTTCACCACTGGTGCTCCATCCTTCCTCTGTGCATTTGCTTTTTTATCTTTCTATAGCTGCTTTCAAACCAGACGTGGAACTAATTTTTTACACGACAGATTACATGTAAAGTAAATGCAAAGATGCGAATGCACGCGAAACACCTGTATTCGTGTCTTTGCATTGACTTTGAATGTAATCTGTTGTGCGAAAAATTTGTTCCGCGTCCCGTGTGAAAGCAGCTTAACTGATGATCATGTCCGTGTTGAGATCTGAAGTGGATGTTCTGTGTCCAAGCACACCTGTCTCAGAGCAGGGAAGTCATCAACTGAAAAAATATCTATGTTGTTTAGTAAATGACAGCAGAGTTCAATGATAAATTCAGAGCTCGTCAGTCACATAATATCTTCTGTTACATTTACACCAGCTTAAGGGCCGGTTCATAGTCAACGCAAGGCACGCGAGCGAACGCGACCACAGGTTCACAGAGAAGTCTGAACGCACGTCCCTTGCTGCGCTGTGCCTCGTTAAAAAGCAGTTCACTGCTCATGCAACAGGGGGCAGCAAAGTCCTCTCCTTCTCCTCCTCCCTCTTTCTTCTTTTTGGTGTGTTGAACACAGCGTATGGTGCATTATTTACTTTATCTCCCCTATTGGAATTTCATGGAAATACACGCGTCGACGCGTTACAAAAATTTGGACGACACACTTTGCTACGCAAGGACGCAAGATGGCCACCTTGCGTTGCTCAATGCGTTGCCTTGTGTTCGCGCTCGAGTACCTTGCGTAGAGTATGAACCGGCCCCAACCCTTACAGCGCTGAAATACATTTTTTAAAATATTAATTTAATTGTTTTGGGCGGTTCTTTTGAAACACGTGATAAGTGTTCAACAGCTTTGATTTTGATATCTTAAATCATTGAACAACAATAGCTGCATTTAGCGCTCTAAGGGTTAAAACTCTTGCTAGCTGGCTGAAGACAAACAAGGGCGATTCCAAGCATAGGAACTCAGGACAGTGCTGAGATGACTAAACGGGCACTTTTAGCAGACTTATTCCAGCACAGATAGATTAAATCTGAACTACTCAATGCAGCGTTACCGGCTCAATGACGACCAAATTGCCATCGTATGTCCAGGTTCCCAATTTCATAGTACAGTTCTGTAAGTCAAAGGGGAAGTGCAGGACTACAATCTCGCAGTAGCTCTTAAAGATCGCCGGGGGGTTCCACGTGATCGCGCCCGTGTACTCCAGCAGGACTTTGGTCTTGTGCATAATGGCGAAGTCACCATCAGCACTGCAGAAGAGACAAGCAAACATATCAGCATTACGGTGGTAGCACTGGTGACGGAACAGGCAACACTGCCGCAGCACTCATTGACACCAGCTAATCAGAGAATAAGCCGACTCAGACTGCTGTGTTGAGGGTTGGTTGTCAGGCAGAAACAACATTGTGTAACAAGCAGCATATAAACAGTGATATTGAGGCCTGGGCCAGCCTAAGGGGGAGTGCAGTCTATTTGCTACAGTAATGTGCAATGGAATTCTGCATACTGGCCTGACATGCTTCAAATCAGAGGATTTAAAAAAATATCCAGTCTAACGCGTGAGCCAGTTCTTACTTGTTATACAGGACAAAGTCTGGATGCCAAATGTCATTGGAGGACACTCTGAGCTTTTTAATTCCACCATACGCACTTGGGTCCCATCGCAAATTCACATCCTCCCATTTCTGTAATGATAACAGCGGTGCACATTTTAAGAAGTAATGAGACTGAAAAAAAGGTACAAGTTCACAAGTAAAATTCTGAGACATTTACCCGCGTAAAGTTAAATTAAAATGTAGAGGACAAGGCATGGATGTCTTTAAAACTAGAGCTCTGATATTTAGTTGCTGCTGATCAGCCTCATGTGACTTGCACAGCGTTAACAGGACACACAAACAATAATAACCTGTTTCAGCCGCACGTTACTGGTAACAATCTGGCTGACTTCATCCTGTATATGGAGGAGAGACATTAAGAGTAAATGAGGCAGTAACTGCGAAGTAAAAATAGGGTATCTTGCATGTTACATTTCATACCACATTGATGAGCTGGATGAGCTGCAAGCCCACGGTAACCACCACTGCATCCTTATAGTGATTCACAGGACGAACATATTTGTCATAGTTCCTGAACAGCTCAGCGACCAGGCGGGTCTCCTCTTCTGAGCCGTGCGTAGACCCTAAAACACACCAGAGAGGTTTGCAGTGAACACCAAAGCTTCGTCTCCCCCGAGTCCCTGCAGGTACCATCACAGATATTTGTCACTGGTCGGCTTGCTTGTTTACATTCAAAAGTTGTATTTCACAAAACTGGACTGACATACATTACTATGCAAGTCTTATATCTCTTTCCAGTGTTTCCCATAGAATTTTTGGAGAATATAAGGGGCGCATGCGTGGGGGGGTGTCATTCTCATTCTCTTGAGCCGGGGGGGGGGTTACGCAAATTCCGCATCTTTCAGTACCTTTCCTATTTTTCCGTTCTTTTTTTTTTTTCAAACGTCTGCATGTATGATCAACACGCGGCAATTGCACATATTTAGACTGTGGGGGGGGTAAATTAGATTATAACGGGCCGCCATAATCTCGTCAATGTATGGGAAACACTGCACACAGAAACAAGGACCTGGCCATCACTAATGGCTTCTAAGCTGGTAATGTTGCAAGAAACGCGCAGGTTGCAAAACGAGCAAACTTATTCGCAAAACTACACAAGACTGCTAACATAACCTATAAGAACCAGAGAAAAACAACAACAATATTCAAAGGTATATTAGCTGTTTTAATTCATCTGCTGACAGAAGCTAGCTACAAACAGGCTGCACAACTCATTTAGTCTTGACTGCACCTTATGTCAGAGAAACCGAAGAAACTGGCAATAATGCAGAAGAGGAGCTTTGATTAAGCCCACCCACACCCTTAAAATAGCCAGTAAGGAAGCACACAATAATTGAATGTCCAATGAATAAATTACAGAAAACTGAGAAAGCTCAAAAATAGCTTTAATGGTGATTTTTTTTTTTTCAGAACTTTCATTGGATGGGCAGATGATGCCTCTGGGTGGATAAAGCCCACCCAACCCCACCCACAGACATAGCCCTGCACTATATACAATTATACTGAGTTGCATGAGGTATCCACAGAGTTGGGCAATCAAAGTTCAGACAGTAAAAGGCCTCCACCGTACTTTGTTCCAACTAACTAGATTAGCCAATGAGAGCAAGCCTTCAGCCAGGAGGTGGAACTGATTGGGGGAATCAGTGGGCTGAGCCCATGGATGGAAGGAAAACATGGCAGGACTTTTACTTTCTGACCCGCTGAGTGTCCACCTCTGGGTATCCAGTGCACTCTGGGACAGAATATAGTCAACGAGTTGCCTCTAAGAATTCAAGCACTGGTGGAGTCGCCTTACAATGAACTGTTTTCAAGCGTTTGATATGTTTTCAAGCAACATAAATACACCAAAAATATTTCTTTGACATATCAAGCAATGCAATTAATAGACTTTTTCTTAATGTCCACAAAATAAAGGTGAGTGCCTTAATAAAGGTAAGTGAAGTCAATTACTTGTGTGCCTTCCTCTTGTCTGTACACCACAGCTTCAACATACGGTGGCAGTGTTGGTATGCAAGTCGAGCCAGCCTCTTTCAACTGATTATAGATGTCTACTCATAGCTACTGCATAACGCTTGTGCAGGTTTAAACATCAGTCAGAAGAACCACTCCAAATGATGGATCACAAGTCAGTTTGTGATGATCTGTGGGTGTACTGCATATGATAGGAAAAATAGGGCCCTAAATGCTTATCTTAATTGAAGACCTGTGGGCGAAAGGTACTTCAGTCACATTTTGCAAAAAAAAAAATGAGCTGACAGCAGTATTAAAAGCCACAATGGCCAGAGCATCATCTGATACCGGATATTTTTCAGAGGAAGTGCTCAATTCCTGTGTATTGGTGCATTACCATTGTCAAATTCAATAAACTTTCGTGCTAGACATACCCAAGTCCATATAAGTTTATAACTGTCCAGTCAAAATCCAAGAATGTGTCATGTGACTAGCAGTGAAAATGGCAACCTTGGAGGCTGGAAAGTTGGCTTCATTTGTTGAAAGTACTCAAGTCCAGGCATTTAGTGGTAAAAGGTACTTAAGTAAAGGCATTTAGCAGAAAAGAGTATGTAAGTCCAAAACTAATTTTCTTGTTAACTATGTAATTCATGGGTATTTTTCCACAGAAAAAAAGGGTTTGTCAGCCCTAAGTAGCCCCTGAAAAAAGTAATGAGCTCCATAGGACGCGACCATTAGAAAAATTATCTGTAACATGCTTTGAGAACTTTGACCCCCAAAATCTCAATAGTATTTTTGTGACTTTGGTGCTTCCTGCACAAGTCTTCAATTGTTTGTGGAAAGATGCAAGTGAAGGATTTCAATGCTATGGCTACAGTTCAAAATAACTACTGCCACAACAAAAATGAGGCAGGCTCAGTAGGCCTGCAAGGCATAAAGAAATGGCAGGAAGCAATTTTATCTGTTTAATCCTGACGCACTGCTCATAGTCTGCTTCTGTGCAGTTCTGCTCATTCTTTGATTCGAGTTTCATTCATTCATCAATAGTCGAAAAGAGCCGCCCAGGTGGGACTGCTAGCAAATGTTGCGATACAGAGGTAATGTGTGCTGGTCTTGGCAGAGAGCCAAAGTGGTTCATGTAAATAATGTCATTGTATCTAATAACTTGTGAGCAAAATTTTCTGATTGAATCTTCATAGGTTTCTGGGATATGGAGACTTTAAAAAATAAATGAGAATAAATAAATGAGTTCTGTAAGTCATTACTTTTAAACTATTTGTGCTATATGCTTCACATTTTCAAGGATTATTCTCCACTCTTTGATATACTTAAATTCTAAAATGTTTGGCCTGAAACTGAATATTTCTCATGTTACGGCTTGCTGAAATTGCACTCAAAAAATTTGTGCTTTGGAGTCCAGACCTACGGTCTTTTAAATTTTTACATATAACACTCATAATATTTTCCCAGCAACTACCTGTGCTTCTGAAAGAACTCGACATTTCTGTTTGATGAGGCATTAATAATGAGAGAAAAAAGATTCCACACTAAAACTGCAAACACATGTTGCTTATGTATGACATTGTGTAACGGACTGTGTCTCATGTACTGTGAAGCTCAGCGGAGGAAAGGAAGTTGAGGACTGGACTGCTGAGCAAGGATGGATTTGGTATATTTATTATGTCGACGGCAGGACAGCGGGCACAGGCGCTGCGGTTCACACAACGAAAAGGAACAGAGGGTCCACAAATATAGTTGGTAATACAAACACTAGCTGTGTCTACAGTTGCTGTGTATTACAAACCGAAAATAATAGGCAGCGATGTTCCTTTAAAAAGAGTAAAGTGCTGAGTTAAAAATAACAGCACTCGGCTTTAGAGCTTTGAGTTGTAACACGCAAATAAGAAAGTAAGTCTACATAAGACTAACAACACTGTTGGAGCATGGCGCTACAAGAGTTCACAAAGATACTGAGTGAGGCTCGGACATTTATACACCACTGCTAAAACTCAGTAGGAATAAACAACAGATGCAAGTGATCATTAAATAAAGACGAAGTGCGGTCCAGGTCTTAGTAAACCGGTGAGCTGGACGGCTGTAGGCATGGCCTTACACGTTGTATATCCCAAATACAATCATACCACTGGACTGAGCATTTTTTACTGTGTAAATGCACAAAATGTTATGTTGGTACTTTGAACCAAGCTGTATTCATAAACGTATTAAACAAGATCACCACACATTTGTTCCAGGAATGTCAAACCATCTGCTGGTCAGGAGGGCTGCAGGTGGCCCCTGTTTCATTGTGGGTTTTGGTGGAAATTGTCCACGAGTGACGCAGCAAACTGCGGTGACAATCAGAAGACAGTTGGGCAGATAAAGTTCTTTGGAAATATGTTCCTCTCCTGTATGACCAAAAGCGGTGGAGAGGCAACGTTCGCACAACATAGGAGGATGGATTAGATCGACAAGAAACATTTACGCATCTGATGATGCCTCAAAGACCTTCAGCCGGCCCGAGAGAGAGGATATCAGGTGGGTCCCTCTTTTGCGTATCATGATGATCACTGGTTCCTCGCTATCGCCAACTGGAAGGCAGTACAGACTTTCAACAGATTTGGAAAAGGACATTATTCAATTGTTACAGCTCTTAAGGTATGTTCTATATCCTCAGTGTGTTTTATTGCCTTAACTCTTTTCTGCAGTACATCTTTTAGCAGGAAAACATGGTGCGCTTCATTCCATAACAAATATTGTTTGATAGAAGATACCAACTTCATATTTTGTGCATTAACAAATTAAAACATGCTTTTTCTATGTGAATGTTTGTTTTTAGGGTAGACTCCATCAAACATGGGAAATATCCACATGCAATATAGGTGTGATTTTTTTTTGTTGTCATTTGCAATGCCTCATGAATCAGAAATTTTGAGATCTTTCAGATATGCGTCTAGGTGCTGAAAAAGTACTGTGAACATGAATGCTATACGAGAAAATCAAAAAGACATGATTTCATTCAGTCTAAAGATACAGTGGGCTCTAAACCAAGAGAGAAATTCAAATTTTTTAAATGTGTCTTAACTTGGAAAATATGCAACTGCAAGCTGACCATTTCATGATTTAAAGACATCAAAGAGTGTAAAACATCCGCTGAAAAATTTAAGCACGTAGGATGAGTGGTTCAACAGTAATGACTCACAGAGCCTTGCAATTTTGGAGCAACACAATTATTAGAGCTGATGACCCCTTTTTAAAAGCCTCTATGTCACAGAAAGTAAAGAAGTTATAAGGCAAAAATTTTGCACTCTAGTTGTTAGGTACAATGATTACTATTTACATAAAGTATACAGCAAATCAAAGATGGCCAGTCGGGAGGCCTCTGCAGATTTGGCATGAATTGACTCCAATGTAAATCAAAACTGGGAGAAAATTAGGAAATCCATTTCCTGTTCTCCTGTGATCTGGAAAAACCTAGTGAGTTATCAGTGGCAAGGGTCTCATAATTGAACAAAAACCTTGAGATTTTGGACTTTTCCTAAAAGCAAAAAAGAATAGAAACTTGATTTTGACTGTTCAAATAACCCAAATAGCAAGTGTTTTAAGATTTTCACTGCTCTACATTAAAGCAAATGAGGGTCAAACTCGGTTCCCACTAAAAGTGACATACATACTAGGTTTTCCCAGATCACAGGAGAGTTGCTGACTGAATTCCTCACAGTCGTGGTCGGCAATAATTTAACATTTGTTTCAGGTAGCACTACTAAGAAGCATCTGTCTATTTCTTCCGTTGGTTTAATCAAAGCTGAAGCTGTAGGTCAAGGATCATCCTGGAAGTGAAACTGCAATAAGATGCGACTCCTTCCTGGTGTAATAAAGGATTGAGTGGAAGTTATTTGAGACAACTGGGAAATGAAACATAAAGAACATCAGTATAAAAATACAAGATGTAAACATGCTGGAGTTAGCAAAAATGTTAGACATGTGGTAGTCTTGAGGCATTATACAAATATGCAAATACACGAGTAGAAAAAAAGGACAAAATATATTGTAGGCCTACAACTTGTCAAGTTAAAAATGATCACAGTTCTGGACTGCTGTTGTAGATCCCAAATGGATGGAAAATGTGAATAATATTTGAGCATCTCCAGAAGAATATTTATCCCCCGCTGCGCGATTAGCGCAAAGCGGGGGATATACCATTGGGCTCCGTCCGGACACATAAAATTAAGGCGACGGGGGATATTCCCATGTTAGTGGCAAACACTCGTTTGCTCTATTATTGGTAGTAAATGTTAAGAAAATAAAATAATGCCCCTTGTCCCATACCCCTTCACTGCGAGGCATGTGGGGATTCTAAATGTTTGCAACTATAATGCTAACCACTGTTCCGTGGCTGAAACAGTGTAGTCATTGCCAATCTCTGGCCAGCGGCGTTCCAGTATGACTGACAAATGGAGTGCTCCCTTCGTCAGAGCCAAATTGTCCAAGGGCAGGATGGAGTTGCTTTGGAGGTAAGCAATTCTAATCCTGATGACTGTAGAGGGACTGGGAGCTTGTTCCTAATAAACTGGATAGGAGAACATACAGGTAAAGGATTCACAGGAACACTGTCTCAGTCTCGGAGAGCATGAGAAAGACTTGGGAGCTTGCTGTTACTGCCTAGATAAGGAAGGAATGTTCTATAAATTACTATAGTTAAAGACTGTGTTGTACCTTCAAAAGATTAAGAGTTGTACTTGTAATTACTGACTGGTTCGGTGAGGTACCGTTCTGGAACCAAATGCGAGACCAGGAAGTTTCAACAAAAGTGGGTTTTATTGAAGTTGGGGGGTTAATGTGGCAAAGTGTTTTAAGATTTTCACTGCTCTACATTAAAGCAAATAAGGGTCAAACTCAGTTCCCACCAAAAGTGACATACATACTAGGTTTTTCCAGATCACAGGAGAGTTGCTGACTGAATTCCTCACAGTCGTGGTCGGCAATAATTTAACATTTGTTTCAGGTAGCATTACTAAGAAGCATCTGACTATTTCCTCCGTTGGTTTAATCCAAGCTGAAGCTGTAGGTCAAGTATCATCCTGGAAGTGAAACTGCAATAAGATGCGACTCCTTCCTGGTGTAGTAAAGGATTGAGTGGAAGTTATTTGAGACAACTGGGAAATGAAACATAACAAGGACAGAACCCAGGCATGGACGGCAGGCTATTAATAACACCTGAACATTAATGATGTGGCGCTCATGGCATGTTCTGAAATAGCACAGCCAAGAGAGCACATGCTCCCGTCAATCAAGAACCCGAAAAGATGGTGATACATTTGTAAATCTATAGTCACATCGTATGTTTTTTGTAGTTTTCGTAAATGTGGAAGTTCGGGTATAGCTTATTTTTGCGGTTAGCTTCTGATGAATTTTTGATAGACGATACTGCGACCAACGATGTTCCGGTAGCCCGCAAGCCTACATTTTATAAGTGATCATTCATTAAGCAGAGAAAATATGAACAGCATTGACAGATGAGTTAATAACTATACTCAAGCTCTGAAACTCATAATTTTCTTGCACTACAAGGGAATGGCCGGCGAAGTAGGTCTATAGACCATAATGAAATCTCCAGGACGCACAGACATGCAATTCAGCTTACCTGTTAGAATAATCAGAAGAGGAACCACTTGGTAAAGTTGATGATAATTCATTTCGCAGATTTTATTTTCAGTTTATTCGTTTTTATTTCGGTGACCAAAAATGTAAAGAATCCAGGGGGAAAAAAGTAGTTTATTAGCACAGTTGGCTACAATAGGCGAGTTTGCGGGGTTCTCACCATCAATGTCTTCAACAGCACTGTTGTAAATAAACTCAGCGCCTCTGGAGCCAACTGCGCTCCTCAAGCCGACTGGTAGACAGCTGCTGGACCGCTGCCAAAGCGGAACCCTGACAAATGCCCCCCGTAGTGTGTACGTGTTCCTATACATACGGGCGGAAAGCCTACGAGTACCGATTGCTGCGCGCTCTAAAAGGATGTGCTAAATAACAGTTAGGCTACATTTGAACCGGCGACGGCTTTTTTTCCACCGACTTTTCCAGCAGATTTTTTTTTCGTCATTGTCAACTTCAGTATCACAGTTCCAGAAATTCTGCCGTGGACTAACAAGGTAAACTTTATACAAAAACTTAAAAAAATATGTTGTCCTAAACCAGTGGTTCCCAAACTAAGTTCTAAGGACCCGGCTTTTGTTCTGATCACAATTAGCCTACAATGCCGGAATGAATAAGCTGTTAATTTCTTTTGATTAATAGCTTTCCAAACCAGAGAGGCTTTTCATCCTCTCAAACCACGGTGGCAGAAAAAGCTTTGCAGTCCATGATGTTTAAAAGCCCTGTCACTTGCAACGTCCCGTTCAATCCAAATGCGAATTAAATGATAAAATTCAAGACTGTGCAGAATTAATAAGCTCCCCTGAACGTTTTTCTTCTTTTTTTTATTTATTTATTTTTTAAGTAAATGCTTTTTCTGAGGCCTAACGCAAAAGTTACACCTAACAGGTGATACTCATTATAATTGGTTAGTCTGTGAATGCTTAATGACTAAATAAATGGTGAGTTTTAGTGTACACACGTCAAAATGTTCAAAAATTACAAGCTCATAGATTTTTCTGTTTCAAGAGGTATTTATTTATTACACCGCCCCACCCGAAGAGTGAGGGCAAGGGGTACTGTTTTTGGTTCGGTTTGTTTCTGTGTTTGCGCGTTTGTTTCTGTGTTTGTTTGTTAACACTCTCGCGGCAAAACTAATGGGCACATTCACCCCTGTTTCGGTTTAGGGATTGACACTGACCCAGAGTAGATCCTTATTGAATTTCGTACAAGTAGGTGGGGCGGGGTTTGTTCTGCCTGGCACCACTTGTTTATTTACTTGATTGGGACAAAGCACGTTAATGAACATCAGTATAAAAATGCAAGATGTAAACATGCTGGAGTAAGCAAAAATGCTAGATATGTGGGTAATCTCGAGGCATTGTGTAATAGAAATATGCAAATGCACAAGTAGAAAAAAAACCCCAAAATATATTGTACAACTTGTCAAGTTAAAAATGATCACAGTTCTGGTCTGCTGTTGTAGGCCTACTCTTTATAAAGATCCCAAATGGATGGAAAATGCAAACAACATTTATGAGCATCTCTAGAAGAATAATTTGCTCTAGTATTGGAAGTAAGTACTAAGAAAATAAAATAATGCCCTTTGTTCCATACCCCTTCACTGCGAGGCAAGTCACACGGTGAAAAAAGTGCCTAAAATGGCGTTCATTACATCCAACGTTATTTGCGAAGGAAAATGAAGTGGGGATTCTAAATGTTTGCAGCTATAATGCTAACCACCGTTATGTGGCTAAAACAGTGTAGTCATTGCCAACCTCTGGCCAGTATTATGGCATTCCAGTATGACTGACAGGTAGAGCGCACACTTTGTCTGAGCAAAATTGTCCAAGGGCAGGATGGAGTTGCTTTGGAGGTAAGCAATTCTAATCCTGATGACTGTAGAAGGACTGGGAGCTTATTCCTAATAAACTGGATAGGAGAACATACAGGTAAAGGATTTGCAGGAATGCTGTCTCAGTCTTGGAGAGCATGAGAAAGACTTGGGAGCTTGCTGTTACTGCCTATATAAGGAAGGAATGTTCTGTAAATTACTATCATTAAAGATTGTGTTGTATGTTCAAAAGATTAAGAGTTGTACTTGTTATTACTGACTGGTTCTAAGTATACATGGCAAATTACAATCCAGCAACTTGCAACTAAAAAGAAGGGATAAAAATATTTCGCACACACAAGCGGTTTGGTAAATATAAGAAACACAGGCTTGACTGAATCCAAGATCCCTTACGAAGCTGAACTAAAGGGCTACTATAGTATGCTATAAGACTTGTATAGTATTCTATAGTGTGGTTGCAGTGTTGTACAGTATGTTTCATCAGCTATGGTATTACCATAACTTTCTCTGTAGTGTTATTTAATGAGCTATGGTAGCCATACAATATTTCAATAGTGATACTAAGCACTCTATAGTCCATTCCCAAAAAAAAAAAAACATACAAAAAACTATAGTATTGGTGGTAGTTTTTACATGGTATTACTATAGTGGTATTTTTGTAAGGGACATGCAAAACACCACACCAGCTGGATGAATAATGAATCAATCACAATTCGCTACTCAGCACATTCAGAAATCCTGAATACCAAGCAATGTCGCCATGAGAGCTTGGGAACTCTGCATATTTCTGTAGAGATCTGGGCAGATAGTTGAGTTTTATGCTTGATTTATACCAGGATCTTCCGAACTAAATGACACATCCGAACGATGAAAACAAATCAAATCCCTTCAAACCCACGTTCATCCATTTTGGTGAAACGGTTACCTCACGCTATTGCTTCGTCAAACCCATCGATAACATCAACCCATTTGCCATTTAAATGGCAACAATGACGGGAACTATTTAGCTACAAGAAACTATCCTTGGATCATTTTAGTTTACCCCATAGACTGTATAAAAAGATGGACGAAGCAACCGTGACATCACCCATTGGTTTCAGCATACCATTTAGGAAGCCTCGGTTTTGGCCATTTGAACAGCACCATTTTGTCATTTTGAAACCGGATGTGATTCCTATTGGACGAGAGCGTGAATTGAACATCCAGAGAGGAGTGAGGAGTGGATCTCTGGGTGGATCTGACCGTAATAGACGAGGACCAGAGAATAGCCACGCCCCTAAAGCATATTCTGGCTTTATCCTTTATTCTTGTCTATTTGGGACCATAATTTACAAAAATGAACATCATGATATATCGAAGGAGACTTGGAACTTGCGATAGATACCATAATGTAATGTAGAAAATCATTATTGAAATAATTAATCAGGTGGGAAAGTTGGGCCATTTTCTCTTTTGACTTCTATAGGATTGAACTTCTTTCTGCAACAACCGACGTCGCCATCTGCTGGCCATTAAACAGAATGCAAATTCTAGATATTTCCGCATTTGCCTCAGTTTTCAGACCCACGTGCTGCGTCCATCTTTTTATGCAGTCTGTGGTAGACTCCTGTTTTAGTGAGACAGGACCCAGAATGACGAACACTCTTAGTTTCCATAGTCATTTTGCAGAAGTTTTCAGCGTCGAGCTGGCTGAGCAGTCAGGGTCAGTTACTGTTCTACTCCAAGTGATTGTTACTGCGTGGTAAATAAGCTTTAAATAAACAAAAATGTTTGTCCTCATTTTCTCTCTTAGGAGAGATAAGGCAACACTAGGAGTCCTGCTTCCCCCCTTCCCCTATAGGAAATGGCTGTCCGCCCCGCAGCAGAGTGAATTGGGAGACAGAGATCGGCTATCTACCCTGCTACGGGTCCGACAAGAGAAGCAGTTCTGCTATTTCCCCCACAGTTGGGTTAATAAGAGACTTCATTTTATAATCCGCCCCACTCTTTGATCTTTCGTGCTGAACCGCCGTGGGGCGAATAGACTCTTCCTTTTTGATATCATCACAGAAAGAAAGCCCCAGACAATAAGCCTGTAAATCAAGCAAAATGCGCGGACAGTAATGCCGCACTTGCAGTGAGACATCTTGGATTCTCTTGGCGTCGAATTCTGATTAGGCTGCGTTAATTACACGCATGGTGGTCAAACAACCCTCTGCGGTTTATGTGTCTGTACATGATCTTTGTCGTCTATCTACCATTTTACAGCCATTTTATGCCTCGGAAAATAAATACTACTGCCCAAATTACCCTGACATTTGTGCTACAAACAAATAAATTACTGATATAAGTTAAGTACATGCTGTATATACTCATTTATGGGAAATTCTGTCAAAATTACATTTCTCGCCGATAATTTGTGTTGTCTCTCTCCTGTTGTGTTGCCTTTCTACTGGAAAGACCTAGTTGTTTATGTACTTTACTGGCATGATTTACTTCTTTTTTTAACAAAGTGTATCTTGACTCCACTGTGATCCCTGTTCAGCTCGCTGCTCAGTGGGACGGATGAGCGGAGGCATCAGTTCTCATGGGCTGTCGCCGGACACCATGAAGCTGGTGAGCGAGTACATTTACAGATGCCCGGTGCTAATCACAGAGAGCAATGTGGAGGACCTCCTGGCAGCAGCAGCCAAGTTTGACATTGCGGGCCTCATTCAAACTTGCTGTGAGCTCCTGCAGGCCCACCTGACCCCTATGAACTGCAAAGGCATCTGGAGACTGGCTGGCCAGCACTCCTGCTCCGACCCGCAGAACCACTTGAACCGCTACATCCTGCAACACTACATGGAGATCGTGCAATTCTCTGGTGAGTTCCTGGAACTCTCGCACACCGAGCTCCTCAACATCATTGGCGCGGATCATCTCAATGTCAGAGAGGAAGAAACGGTATTTGAGTCCATCATGCGGTGGATTGGACACAGGCCTGCTGAAAGAGAGCAATACCTCTCCCTCCTGCTCACAGAGTAACTGAAATACATTCAGCCAGTCTATCCTTCATTACCTGCAAACTTTCATTATGTATTCAAGGCCAGTATAGTTCTGTATTCGAGCATGCTAGTTAAAAAAAAAAAGATGCTTCTCACATCATGTTAGTCTGGTGCATGTAAACTTAACTGGGGGAGTTTTTCAAATATTTAAGCGGAATTCAGGTTAATGAAATTCAAAAAATCTTCAAATTAAATTGAAAGGTATATATTTTTAATCCAAGTATTGAATTTATTATTGTATTCATGTTATAGTTTGATTTTAACAAAAAAAATGCCTCAGAGTTGAAGGAGAATGGTTTATTTGAATTAATTAAAACAGTATTTGATTCAATACAACCAATACATATGACACTTCTCGCCGAAGGACCATCACAAAGACACTACACTAATCAGCGAAACAGGGCAGCGCCCCGGCCTAAATCCCCAGCAGAGACAGAAAACACTCGGACAGCGGCAAGAAAAAAAATGCATGATGGGAAGAAATTCCTGCAGGAAAGTGGCGTTAGGAGGCAGCTGACTCTCCGCCAGCCAACAAACTGTAATACAGTAGGTTACAGTGAATGATACAGGATGAGATGTCAGGCGGCGGAGACGGGGTTGGACAGAATTCGGTAGGAGCCTCGAGATGAGACAGAGGGGCTCATAAAGGCTCCTTCTCGTTCCCCGAGGTTCCTGTTGTGGCAAAAAGAAAGGAAGAATAAAAAAGGAACGGGAAGGAAAGGGATTTGCACAGGACAGACAAGGAAATCAGAAGTGAGGCAGGGTAAGTGGGATTATCGCATAATTACTGGGCGAACGGCAGAGCTGAGGAGGGGCTTGCTCCTAGACTTCCGCTAATATTAAGTGCATTAATATTCTTGTGAGAGAAGAAAACCTAGAAATTCCAAACTTGCTCCAAAATTTGGGCATGAAATAAGTAGGTAACTGGTCAATAAAATGACCGGTATCTCCGTGGTCATAAATTGGTGAGCTCTGTCTCCCCAGGTGCGGAGGGGCTCGATGGATCCTGTCTACTTCAGCAGCAACCTGCTTTGATTTGATTTATTTGGCAATAAAAGTACATGTAAAAGACATAAAACAATAATTGCCGAGGATACCACACAAAAGCACAAAACTTATTTCCAGTGCGGTCCTCACCGCTGCGCAACGAGCTTGTGAGGCGGAACGTACCCTGCCACCACATCGTCCAGGAGGGAATGGGGCGCCCATAGTATTCAGCAGGAACCGCCCCCCGCTCAACTTCCAGAACTAATAGTAGCAGAATAATAAGAAAGAAATGTATACAGATGTACCATTAGTTTTCAAAATATGAGTAAGTGCTTGATTAGTTTAATTATTGATGCATGGTCACTAAATTGAACCATTTATTTGACAATGAGGAGTGAAGAGGCAGCGCAATGGGCCAGGCCTCACACCTGTTTTGTGTTATACTGTAGAGAAAAAAAGTTAGAAATTGTAAGTGTGTGCAGCAACCCAGAGGAGCTCAGTAATTAACTTTTGTATGACTTGGATCAGTACCAGACAATTACTTGACATTGGAATTGGATGAAATTTTATAAATGTCACCTTTTCAGATCAATCCATGAACAAATAAACATTCTTGTTTCACATCACGCGTGCAAGTAGCGTTGCTATGATGGTATACCTGCAACGTGCCTTGTTTTCGCTATCACAGAAATTATGTTTCCAGAATAACACACGAGTTGTCTTTTATAATTGTGGCAAGATATAATTATATGCCCACTGATGCAGAAAATACAAAATAACACAAATAATTTAAATCTAACGCTCAGTAAAACATACCATTTCCTTCAGTTGCAGGGATCTCCACCAGCATAGATCAGTAGGGACCAGCAACAAACCAGCATGGACGAGGATGGAGATGATGCTGGTCCATGCTGACGGATCAGCTCCAAACCAGCATAAACCAGCACCGACTTGCATGGACTTTATGCTGGTCAGCGCTGTTACTATAGGTAGGGCTCATAAAATGATTGTAATTTGTCAAGAGCTTGATAAGAAGGCAATCACTTGAATTTGCTGTATTAGAGAAAACACGCAGGGCATGGCTCTGCAGGGGTTGGGCTCTCTACCCTCGCTCCAATTAATGTACCCCAAACTTTTATTATGAAATTCTATGAGCAGGTCTCCAGCGGTGGTCTCCAGCTCATAGAGAAAATCCAAAAACTGAGCTTTTTCAAATAAACTGTTTTAAACAGGCCTACCAACGAAAACATAGTCTCAGCACACAAAAACTTTGAAATGCACACATTAATCACGGAAATAGCAACAGAAAGATTAAACTCTGCTACCGAAACTGTAAAAACAGCAACATAAACTGTTGACTCGGTGGCATAAGACTATGAAACTGCAACATTTTCTATCACATCCGTCTTTGCCATTTACTGCGCTTGCGCGTACAGGCCCAGGCTTCTTTCAGAGATGGCGGAATCAGGCGTGTCTCCTTTGGTTGGTAAGTAAAACTTCCAAATATAACGTTATTGTTAATACAAATGTAGAACAATGAATTGTAAGACGTATAGTCTGAACTTTGTGGGTTGGAGGTATTGATCCCAGTTTTTCGGTGTTTGTTTGGCAACTTTGTTGAAAGTTCTGAAAATTTTACATTTAGACAACATAACAGCGAGCATTTTTACATGATTAATTTAGTCTACACTAGTTCTCTTGTTGGTAAGTAGGATATCTGTCAATTTAACAATATGCGACTTACCTCTGGAGGGTGCTATTTAGCTTCCCGCAAGGCCATCATTCTGAGGGTGGTCAGGTGATCAGAAGCTTCGTTGAATGCCAAGGGCTTCACCAATCTGACATTCGCTGTGAATTCAGTGTCGCAGAAAACAAAGTAAGAATTTACTGTACAGACTTCACTGCAGCCTATAATGCCAACGCAAGCACTGGAACTGGACCTTGCAGCGAGTGAAGAGGATCGCATGGTCCCGTGACTCCTTTTTTTTTTTTACCCCTCAGCCCTCAAGGCTGTCGGGGTTTTGCTATCCTTCGTGCGGTTGGGCGGGCGGGCGTCTCCTAAAACTTCGACATCGGGCTGAGGGGTATTCCGTGCATTGCACGCCTATTTTTCTTTTTTTTTTAAATCATGTGCATCGACCAGGTCTTACAGTGGTGTCACAGACTGTAAGCTGGGGTCGAGGTTGCTCTACCTGGCATAGTTAACTCATTTAAGCTTAAATCGTCCTCTTAAAAAGCGTTCTAAAACCCGAGACATTGTTTGAAAACAACTGGCAAGTACTGGGGGTTTCCTGAAAAAACTCGACAGGATTGTCAACATTCACTAGAACCTTTATTTTTCAGCCACTGTAGCAGATAGAAACATGAATAAAAACCATTAGAGAGCTTGCACCTTTGGCTTTTATTAAAATTTTTGCCGTTTCCCAGATGTTCTTTAACATTTAAGAAAAAAAATCAATAAACATCTATCTGTTTACAAGTGGCTGAATACAAAACAAAGAGGCAATGTAACAAAAAGACAATTTAGCTCCCTTCCGTTCAGTCGCCAGCAATTGATACTGAAGTGCAGTTCAAGAAACTTTCTGTGGTTCACACGAGGCTCAATTTTTTAAATACAAATCCCATAGTGCATTTTGCCCTCCCTACTTATATTTTAGCAAATCAGAATGCACTTCATTTGTTGAGTTTCATGAAAACCATGGCATCATCTGAAAAGTGCTCAAGTCGCATCAGGTCTTAAAGGGAGAGGCGCACAGGCATCACTCTCGGTCTTAAAGAGTTTTTTTTCGCACCATACCCTCAGTATCACATTGCTTTTTCTTCTTGTTGGCATCCTCCGACTACTCCTGGCAAATAACTTTTGGACGTGTTAGTTTCTACTGCGTTTCCCCATTTCATTTTCCTGACTGACTGAAGCTGTACTCCTGGTGTGTTTTGTGTTTTACTTTTGATCTCAGTTCGTGAGAAGGGGAGACTGGAGTCCAATGAGCCACGGGGACCAATAGACCATATCACATACCTGTGCTCAATAGATATCAGTGCTGCTTACAACAGGTTAAACAAGTCGACATGGTCTACAACATCCCCTGCCAATCGTGCACTTCTTATTTTCAAACTCCATCAAGGCCTTTATGGTCTGAAACTACACACCAAATTTGGTTACTGTATCTGTAGTAGGTTCTGAGTAAAGCTGTCCCCTTCATCTCGGCGGACGGACGGAAGGACGGAGGTCAAACCTATATCCCCCTCCCACTTCGTGTTGGCGGGGGATAAAAAACTACATGGCAGGGTTTGGCAGTATGGTTCTGAACTTTCGAACTTGATCAAGGTATTCATGTTCCAGAACTACACACCAACATTGGTTTGGCCACCTGAAACTGTTTTTGAGAACATGGGTCCTTTTTTCGCCAGTTTCGGACGGACGGATGGATGGACGGACAAACTGAGATTAAATCTATATCCTGGTCCACTTTGTGGCAGCGGATAATAATTCCTGTGTAAATGTGGCCCCTTTGAAAAGATCTTGCACTAAGTTGAAGAAACGAGACAAGGGCAATAATCCGTAGAAAATGGCGGCAAGATACCGGTTTTCGAACTTGACCTGGGTAATCATGTCACAAAGCTACACACCAAATTTGGTAATCCTATCTACAATAGTTTCTGAGAAAACCTGTCCCCTTTGAACATACCATGCAGTAAGTTAGATAAACGAGACAAGGGCAATAACTCGGTAGAAAATGGCGGTATGGATCTGGTTTTCGAACTTGACCTGGGTAATCATGTCACAAAGCTACACACAAAATTTGGTAATCCTAGCTACAGTAGTTTTTGTGTAAATGCGTCCCCATTTTGGACGGACGGACGGAGGTCAAACCTATATCCCCCACACTTGGTGGCGGGGGATAATAATGACATAACTCATCAGACCCCAGTCTCCCCTCAAGCTGCCCTGACTGGCTGCAAGGTCTGTCCGTTCCCCATTTTCCCCTTTTGACCTCGACTCATGAAGCCACCTTTTTGAACCGCAAACTGCCTCTGTGTCTCTGTATTTGGGTCCACAAGCAACCAGAACCACCCAAGTTTTTTAGAAATAGGGTTGTTAAATGAAATCCCTAACCAAGACTGAACTGAGTGTGGCCTTTAGTACACTGGGAGCTGTAGGAAATGCAGAAAGAGGAAGTCATTGTGTCCTCATAAACCAACACAGTGGTGACTTTTGACAGGCTTTGACAGACCACCAGGAGGCACTGCACTCAGTTATTTTCTATTGCAACCATGAGCAGCACAAGTACATACATTATATCCTGTTTTGAATATTTAAGAAATACCTGGACAGGTCTCTTTATCAGCCAAGCCAGCGTGGCCAAATAAATCTCTCCTGCTGCAAACAGGCATTGTGCTACACATGCCTGTTCAACAAAATATTTTTTGTTCCCCTTTCTTATGCGTCTTATGTTCTTATTTTATTTTATTTTTTGATATCCCTGTAGTGTACACACTTTACATTTTATGTGAAACGGCATACTGACTTGGCCAGGTCTCCCTCGAAAAAGAGATTTTGAATCTCATGGGATTTCCCCGGTTAAATAAAGGTGAAATAAGATGAAAATTTCAGTCAGTCAGCCGGTCAGTGAGGGAAAGGGTCCACGTGGGTTTAGAAAAATTATATATCCTGTTTATTTTTGAGGGAAATGGCTGCTGAAATGATTTTTCCCTGTACCGCTCATGGGGGCGGGACTGCCACAGCCCCCTCCCACTCTCCCCCAACACCCCAAATACCCGGCAACGATGGGACGAGGTACTGCAATCTTTCCCCCTGGTCTCCGCCCCTTCAATCAGCCAGTTGCTCACCAATCAACATCATCCATCTTATTTAGAGGAAAATGGAAACCGGGATGACAGTTTAATTAAGGGATCTCCCCCGTCCCTCTCCTTTCGCCAGTATCAAGTACAGACGACCGAAGCTGCCGTACCTAACAAGTCGGCACGTGACCTCTGAAGAAACTGTAGAAATAAAATCATTCAACGACAATATTCAGTCGCTCTGCAAGCTGACGATGGAGCCTGGAAGACGAACTTAAACCTGACTCAATCGGAGCCAGCGCCCGGACACTATTTGCATTTGAGACGCAAACGTGTCGTTTTATCACCAGAATCCAGCGAAGGTGATGTAACCATGTGACATCTGCTGCCGATAGCGAAGGCAGCTCCCCTCCCCCACCGCACTCTGTCCCTCCGGCCCAGTCGTTCTCCGGCTCACAGATTACTCCAGATCATCCACGCTAGAGTGGAAATTAATACGTTAGTGGGAGTCATTTGCATAATGCTTTTCACCCTCTTTAAGAAAAATACTCACGCATGTAATTATCTGTAGGGTATGAAAACAGCAATGCATGATGGGATTTATGTCAACAGCAATGCACCTATTAAAGATATTAGTCTATGCAAGTTGAAAATAGAAAACCCACAGACCAGCTTCATATCCGAGGAAAAATGACCTGCTGTAAGACATTATCCTCCCCTAGCGCTGAATGCTAATACCTTATATTAAGCTGCCTTTGTTGAAATGCAAAATAAACATATGAAGAATTGGTTTCCAAAACGCAATCAGAGCCAAAATTACAAAAACTGAGATAATACCATAAAGCGATAGCCCTGTGCTTCTTACACATGGAGCAATACAGAAAAACAGAACAGAAAAAGGTTACTATGACCGTGACATTTTTTATATCGCCCATTTGTTGTACAGAGATTACAGAATTTAATGACAGCGACAATACTACAGGTTTTTTTTTTTTTTTTAACTGACGGAGGCATATTGAATTCTTGGTGTAAAAGGAGCGAGAGATCGGGCACCCAGAGCCCCTATTGGCACAATCCTACTGCCAGGCAGTGTCCCGTTGAGGTATCGTCCAGACTCTACCCTGCTCTTCTCCGGTCAGTGTGCAGTAACAGTGTATAATCATGCCTATGCCCTCAATAGTATGCCCTTTTGTAGTATGGTTTCATCATTCGGTAACTCACCCCGTCTCCAGCTCTGCTGATGTGTGCTGTTTATTCTTGCTGATGGCAGATTAAGCAGGTTTTACCTCTTTAGTCATTAAACATTTTGTAAAAAGCAATCCATAATTTTAATACTCCCTTAATTTAACGTTAAATATTTTAATGCCAACATGCAGCAAATCGGTTACATGGTTTTCAAGACGCATACACACACAAAAAAAAAAAAAAAACTTTATGATTCCCATTAGAGCTGGTGACTGCCTTAGTGACTTAAATATAAATATACAATATAAATTAAAAGAAACGTATGATGATATACATGTCTCTTACAACAATAAATATTAATATACAGTTGGTCTACATGCCTTATGATGGTGAAAACTTTCACTTCAACAGCTTGGAACACCACCACAGTAGATTTAAAACAATCAAGAAATGTAGACTTGCAACTTGAATATATGCATTTTGCCAAAAATGGTATGAATTCCATGTCCAGAAAAGTTGGGAAAAATGGGAAAAGGATGTATGTAAGGGAAAAAAAAAAGCAGAGATTTGCGATTCATCATGACCTGCATAATACTGGAGAGTGCAAGACAAACTATTTCATTTTTTACCTTGTAAACAATATTGTACCTTTTATTTTGGGAAAACAAGCTTGTTCTGAAGTTGATGCCTGCAACATTTACCAAAAAAAGGACAAGGACAATAGAAGACTAATGAGCCAGGATTCCACTACTGTCAGCTCAGAAATCGTGTGACGGCATTCTTGGAACTAAGCAGAGAAGTGCCGTCAGGGTAGGCGGTACCCGCACCCTCTCAGGCAGAATTAACCTTACTGTTCCTCTGCACTTAGACTGATTGACAATCACATTTACTGACCAATCACTGACCAACCAAGGTGTGACCTTCAATAATGAGGAAGTGATAACATCAAAGATGTACTGTGATTACATAATGGAAGATTGTAAGAATGGCAATCGGTATTATAAGAAACATTTTTAACTGTCTAAATTCCATCTACAGTTGTTGCATTTTAGCTTATGAAAGATTAATGCAAAAATGTTTTGAAGATGGGACTTGTGATTTGGTTTTAAACATGAAAAAACAATGCAAAACATTTTGTTATGAGCATCAAACAAGACGATCGTACAGAACATTTCACGTTTTCACATTGGTACGAAATGGCTTCATGTACAGTTAGAGACCAGTAAACAACCCAACAAGAAAATATTTTTTATCTATGAATAAGATATATGGCTTTAAAATGGATGTTGCCCATCAGTGCAGTTCTGGGAATTTCCAGGTGTAATTGTTTCTGAAAGTGCAAAGGTTAAAATGTACCCCAGTACCAGGGCATACTGCGCTACTATATACTGCACCAGCATCTTATGTGTTGGGAAAAGACAAATGAACAGTGGGAAGTAAAATGATAAAAAAAGAACAATTTTTTCTTTTCTTTTAAAGGTTTGTCATTGGGCCAGGGCAGGGCCAACACCAATCACAGATTTCTCTGCCATCTGTTCACAATGGAACACAAAGTAAAATAAAACTCCGCCTCTACTTTCATGTAATTGGACAGCAGGGAAATGATTGATAGCGATGTAAGGCATTTTATATCGCAGCCCCATGACGCTGGAATGTTTTCAACTCTACGCGCGCCTCAAAACAGCTAAACGCTATGGGTGCACAATCGAGGGGCGCATGGCGCTGTTAAGCAGTGTGGAAAAGGCCTGAATAATGAACAACATTAAGAGAAAGAGAGGGCCCCATGAGGCTAAAGCATATTTGGAGACATCGGCCCCTCAGTTAACTTTCTGAGTTTGTAGAGTGAAATCGTTCGAAAACAGCACAATTAACAAGGGTGAGAATAGCAAAGAAAGGTGAGAATAAAATGCCTCTCCATCACTGATCACGCAGAAATTCCTCCAGTGTTGTTAGGAATTGGATTCCTTGTCAGTAGAGCTAATAGGCAGCAACTTTGGAAAAGAAAAATGTAAAAATGTCACCTTTTGTACCCAGTACATAATGACTCAGTGACAGTTCAGGCAGCAGACATTACACTGATAAACACAGCACTGAGGGGCCGTAGGAGGAATGTTGTGCCGTCATTTCAAATATGCAAATAAAAACATAAAAACATCCTAGTTAAAATTATTCCTGCAGCGCAAATCAATCAGCATTAAAATGTCAGAGCCATTTTTCATTTGCTAAAATTGCAGGTACAATAGCTCTGTTGCGAAGCTTGGACGGACTAAGAGAACACTAAAGACGAGTGATTTTTGGAAAGAAATTTTTAATAAATTAATATATCCATCCATGCGCAAATCAAGTACAAAAATATTACAACCCAACCATGAACTGAAAACTAAAATTTGCAAATTTTAACACAAGATATTATTGAAGGCAGGGAACCAGTGCACTGGGCTTCTCGGTTTCTGCCAGAGAGAAGCTTCCAGATCAACCGAAAATGGTAAGCCATTAATCACAAAAGCATTAAAAAAATACTGTTTCCTATGTCACATCCAGGTATATAGTGTTTCACAAAAACAACACGCCCATTTGGCGACAATGAGCACCATCCACAGGACAAAAAAGCACAGGCACGATGCCGGACGACCTTAAACATGCAGGATAACTGCTAAAAGCCCCTCCAAAATAAAGACCCTTGGCCACGTTTGGTCCATCAGTTTTAATGACCCCCGACAAAAATGGGGAGGCAACATGCAGGACCCGGGTTTAGGGCGCAGAACCCAAACCCCTGACAGGGGAGGGAGGGAGAGGGTTTATTTCGCAGGGGCAAAGGGAGGCATTTAAAAAAATTCTTCATATCGGAGTCTCTGCAGGAACGAGAGGTTATCGATCTGCACTGTACAAAATCACGATTCCTTCATTCGCCACACTGTCGAACTGATCCCTTTCAGAAGAGGATATCCTCGTTTTTTATGAGCGTCTCGACCACCAGCCGCTGGTAGCGGACATCGTTGAGGGCCGTCATGGCGTCCAGGTCCGGGGCCCTCATGAGTGTGGGCCCGAAGACGATCCCCAGATTCTCGGCGTTCATCAGGTTGTCCTTCTCGTTCTGAGTGACCCTGCAGAGGGGAGGTCGGGCGAACGGTCAAGGCATGACCCCTGGACAAGAGCACTACACCAGTACGCAAGCTCATGCCAGATTTCTGTTTCTCTCCGTTTTAACCCATTAAGACCTGAGGTGCTCTCTGTAAAATCATTCTAGAACCGAAAACATCTTCAAAAACAACCACATCCAACTGTTTTCTGAAAAACTCGACAGGATCAGAAACTTTCACTGAAGCCTAAATTTCTCAGCCTCAATAGCTGATAGATGCATGACACAAATATTTCTTTGAAATATTGCCACAGACACTGTAGTTCACTTGATTATTTCAGGCTTCAGTGTTAGTAGTGTTATGTAAGCTCACAAGAGGCAGTATTTTTCATTCTTGGGTCTAACATCGGGAAAATGAAGACAATTTTTATATAGTAAAGGACTTAAGTTTTGCGTGTATTATATACGGCCTGACTTCTGACCCTACGATTGTTTAAGAACAGAATTAACTAATTTAATGAAAAGTTGGCTTCACTGCGCATTCAGTAACAAGTCGGAGGTTAACAAGGTCAATTATTCCATCATTACTGAAGTGCCAAAGTCACACAGAAAGAGAGAGAGAGAGAGAGAGAGAGAGAGAGAGAGAGAGAGAGAGAATGTGTCACACTCACCTCTTTAAATGGGCCATCAGGTACCTCAGGGTCTCGCAGTGGGCGAGCGGGAGCTGGCTGAGTCCCTCATGCAGGGCCTCTAACCTCTCGTCAGGGTCTGTGAGCTCTGCAACACAGCCAGTGTCCCGTCAATACAGCACTAACAGCCTCAGAAATATTCATTCGCTGAGGGTTTGCAGTCAGCTTCGAAAGCTCCGCAACAAAAGGAACACCTGGTGATTAGATTCTACCACCACAAAAGCAGGGCGCCATTTCGGCTATGACAACCAGTGACGTCAGCTTTTTGACACGTACAGCCAAAATGGGCGCCTTCTCAATGAATGAAAATACAATCTTCTTATCAAACTTTTGCACATGTTAGAGAGAGTAAAACCATCCAATCCAGTTTCCGATATTACAATACATGGTCTATCAGATTGAAATGTTCAGCATATGCAGTCTTTGATGTTGTATCGTATACAACATGTGGTGTGTGAGAAAGGTTTTAGAGGGAATTGTGTGCAGCGTTTTAAACACCAGCGTAAATCACATGGTGACAAGCACAGTCACACTAAACTAAACTAAACCCCACTGATTCTCTTCATTGAGGAAAACTGCAGGTATTGGAGCTGGAGAACCACTGAAGCAGGAGTGTTTAGTGTTCTGGGTCAGACATCAGGACCGATTAACACCGTTTGCTTTTGTGGTCACCGCCGATCCCAAATAAGCATCCCGCGCATCTTCAAACCGGAAGAGAGATTCGCAAAAGCCTCTCAACATCAATAACCACTTTAAATGCCAATTGTAGACTAACATTTCCCAGAAACACTGGTATAACTGGGTCCATTTGGTTCACTCAAGTTTCGAGCGAAGCAGGTCAACCATTAGCAACAACGTCTTTAACATCCCGCCAGCAACCGCCGGTTGGGTCAGGACTCTATTTGAACGAGCTTTAGCTGTGGGCCAGAGATCAAAGCCCAGCAACATGAAAAGTGTAGGAGTCTCAGCGTATTTTTTCCAAGTCAAGAGAACAATATAACTGCATGAATGGAAACTGTTATCCCTCACATATTATGGTCAATAGGTACATTTGTTTTGGCTGCACTTCAGAGGGGCCACACGCTGCACACGAGTGCAAGAAGGACAAAGTTACATCATGAGAACCAGGAAATTAGGTTGGTAACAGCCACTGGTGTATTGCCTGTACTGGGACAAAACTCCTCCTTTGCAACACGCATCCCAAAAATACATTTCATGAGAGCTTCCTCATGATATTTCATGAAGCAAAGAATGGTAAATGTGAAAGGATGATGGCCACGCGTGTGTGGATTATATACAAACTAAATGTTGCATGTTCAAGGAGTTATGATTAGTTAGTCAGGAAATGAATAAATGCTCATTGTGTACATGTGTAAAAGGCTCCACCCCCAGACAAATTTACTCCATCCACAAATATTCCATCCACACTTGTTAACTGCAATGTGACTACAACCTGCACCCTGTAAAATCATTAGGTTTGCATAAAAACTTAAATTATTGATATTTGCAATTGGCTCATCTGAACCAAGATTGATGGGTGGCATGACCTTACCACCATTATTAATCCTACCAAATATGACAACAATGTCATCAAATTTTTGCCTGTAGAGGGATTATGCAAATCGCGTATAGTTGCGGAACGCGGGAGCATGATCTGCGGTATACCCCGATAATTTCGTACGGGGAAACAATTAACACCACAATCAGTCAGAGCTCAGATTCACAAGCTGAGAATTTCTCATTTTTAAGGAAGTTTTTCGTACGCTAACCTTTTCGCCTATAATTTAATGTTTAATTAATAATAATACGAGAAGCCCTAACACATGCAGCGGTTAATTATTCCAGTGTTTATTGGAGAGAAATGAGTGATCGGCCAAAGGGAGCCGTGTTACGGTGTGATGGCGTCTGGCTGAAGAATATTTTCACGAAACCCACATTACGGAAGAGCGTTTGACATTCGTGAATCTCATTTTGCACTCGACAGAGACTTTGAGAACCTATAGGAGCGTGAGCCATCGAATAAACGCAGTCACTGAGAGCAGTGAGCAGAAATCATCGATGTCCTCTAAACACAGGATGCTTTGTTCTGTTTAGTGCCGCCTGTAATGCTGAGAGGACGGCGGGCTAATGTTTCCCCGAGCGTCGTGTTCCTGCACCGCGCCGCTGATGCTCTGAATCAGACCCCATGCTGCCTCAAGCAAAACACATCATCTACTGTCCACCCCCCAAACACACGAGTCGCAAATTCAGCGACGAACTAACACAAGAACACTCATTTTTGCACAATTCACACTTCAGAGATGGACATACACAAGAACACGTGTTCATGCTCACGTACTTGCAGCTTCGATGAAGCGCGGGTAGGCGTCGTACGTGATGACCGGAATGGGTAAATCCCTGAAGTAGAGTTTAAGTGCACCGGTGATGATGTTGATGTCTTCATATGTGTTTACAGAGATGTCAGCTTTCTCACCATCTGAGGAGAGACGGACAGAGGTCTGAGCAGACAGTACAGTGCAGTGCAGCACAGGACAGTACAGTACAGTACAGCGCAGTACAGTACAGTACAGTACAGTACAGTATAGTGCAGGACAGTACCATGCAGTGCAGTGCAGGACCGTAGAGAGCAGTGCAGGACAGTATAGTACAGTGCAGTACAGTGAAGAACAGTACAGTGCAGGAGAGTGCAGTACAGTACCGTGCAGAACAGGACAGTACAGTGCAGTGCAGGACAGTACAGTGCAGTGCAGGACAGTACAGTGCAGGACAGTACAGTGCAGGAGAGTGTAGTACAGTGCAGTGCAGGACAGTACAGTGCAGTGCAGGACAGTACAGTGCAGGAGAGTGTAGTACAGTGCAGTGCAGGACAGCAGTGAGGAGGGGAGAGATCACAGATTGGAGACCAGAGCGCATTAATGCCAGTGTGCAGAGAGAAACAGGAGGGGGGGGTTTGTATGAGGAAGGACGGGGTTACAGACAGTGCAGCTCATACCTCTGTCAAACGCCAGCTTCACGTCTTCGATTAAATCACTGAATCCTGATAACCTGTACAGACCCTCCGACTTCAGACCTGAGACACACAGACGCACACAGGTTAATCGTCATGTGTTACAGGTGGGAACTCTGAACTCCTAATTAAGGCCTAAACCAAAGGTGGTTTAACTTTAACGATGCTGTCGTCAGAAAAATATCAGTTTAATCATTTTAAACTCAAACGATCCAGCAGAGGATCTGTGGTCAGACGCAGCCGCAGAGGATGAATGAGAACAAGATTTCGGCTAAACTGAGCGCTACATGATTATAAACCGTTTCCTGCATGATCACGTGATGCACATCAATCAGAGTCAATCGCTCACTATCCAATTTCAGCTGGAATTACAGAGAATCACAGTAAATAAACGCTGTGATGTTCAGTATTTTGGACTCTGTAACAGCATATTTTCCATAAATAATTACAGTTTATTCACGTTACAACTGTATCAGAATGTGTTGCGGTACCATCTTCAACACAGTAAAGGGTGCTTGAGCTTTTACAATCACCCATTTTCGATTTCATCTTCATTTTCCATAATTTGCTAATTTTTGTATTTGGGACAGTATCACAGAAATGCCCTTGTGAGAAAAATGAAATATAACAAGTCATATTTGATTGGAAAAAATACGTGATGTCACTTTTAATGCAAAGAACATTGTCCTTGCGTATGGTGATGGTACCTCAGTGATAGAGCAGGTGTACATCTGTAACACTGGCTGGAGTTAAAGAATGCCTTCTTGAGGCTGAGGCCGTGACACTGCTGCAGACTGATCAGTCATCAGTACAATAACAGAAGGAGACCGCGTCCCGATTCGCTCACATGTCCGGATCATTAACGCTCCGGCTCAGAAGTGCTCTGCAGCACAAAGCACTTCGGCCTCCAGAATCCCGAACTCACACCCCACTGAGGACCTGAACAGCCGTTTCCTCCTGACGGCTGTATCCGGGGGGAACCAGCTCATCGCCAGCGAGGGCGTCGTGCCCGTCCACTGAGGAGCTCCGGGGGACAATAAAGGCTCAGTGTAGATCGATTAAAAGCACAACACTAATGGATCCCTGTAACCACAACACAGGCTGGGACCCTGATGGCCCTTGAGTGCGTCCCCACGCAGCTGCTGGTGTCCCTGTTAGATGTTCGAAGGTTGCTCACCTCTGGACTCGATCTCCCGGATGCACATGTCCACCACCATGGGCCGCTTGATGTTATGGGCCTTTACCAGGGTGGTCAGGTCACAGCTGTACACCTTCTTCACGTGCTTCAGGTCCGGCTTGCAGTCGTTGGGCACCATCTTGGAGCACTGCTTGTGCACGTTCAGCCCGCAGTCTGGAGGACACGGGGAGAGGAGAGAGTCTGTTAGGATACCCAAAAAGTGTTTGATTGATTGATTGATTGATAGATAATCCCACTCCAGTGCAATAATCCAACCACAGACGGCCATAACGCTGGAGTGCTAATCCATTCTTGTCTGTGGTTGACCATCTGAGGTTTCGGAGCTCAATAATACTAGTGAATTTGGATGCTGGTCTTGAAATAAGATCTTATTTCCCATATGTCCACTGTGACAACAGCCAATGGCCACACTAATCGCTGCTCTTAAACTGTAGGGACTGGGTGCCCTTGGAATGGCTCTTTTCACTACACTGCTCCAGGACAGGAAGTGACATCACTCTCAAGGCTGCAGCAGTCACCTTTAGTAGCGAGGTGCGTTGATCGAGAGGCGCGACATAAACACTGTTTTACACGGTTCTGCTGCTCAGCTCCTGACACTCAGGACGGTTTAACAGCAGCGTCGGGGCAGCTGAGGGGTTCTGTTGGTGCAGTTCTGTCCAGGAAAATGAGTTCAGGCAGGAGATTATATGACCCACTGAACAGGGAACAGGGGACAGTCAAAGCTAAAGTTAGCCCCATAGAACCTTCAGGTCGGTCAAATGCAGCTGCTGTGTTCAAACCTGTGGAACTTCTGGCCTATTTTACATTCTAGTGGAGATTCCAAAATTTCCAATGATTCCAAATATGTCCTGCTGAATTACAGGGAAACGTATAAAATGATGTGCGCAATCTAGATCGGTGATCTTTTGTGATGTAGTGCAGTGGCTACACAAATTTGGCATCCTGGGTTTTAAATATTTCTGTGATGTAGCTTCAGTGAAGTGCTGCAACCAGCAGATACGGAATATGTATGTGACACTGCACTACAATAAGAAAAATACCATTTCTGACTTTAGAGCCACTTTTGCAGAAAACATAATTGGAAGTTAGAGTTTAAGGGGTTAAAACGCCACACGTTTACAACAAGGGAGGACCTACGACATTGCCTCTTGTAACTTTTCGAGGGACGAGTAATGCAACTAGCAATTTTTGAGCATCTAATTAAGAGCCACTGAATTACCATTTAAAATATAGCAGTCCAGCATGAACAAGTTTTAACCCTTTGAGCGCTAACTGCAGCATCGTCACTCAATGATGCAAGATATCAAAATCAGATGCTGTTGAAAACCCATCACGTGGCACCTTGTTTAAAAAAGCTCCCACAAGCAAGTTCTTTTAATTAAGTTGCCACATTATAGATTTTCAACAGCTCGGGATAATTACATTTTTAATTCTTCCAAAATGTATGCAGCACTCTAAGGGTTAATAGCCATTGACACAAAGGTAATGTTTCTCTCGGTTTAATACTGTACATTAAAGTAGCAGCAGAGGCACCAGTCAAATTATCAAATATTACATGACTAAGAGGTTGGGATTTGTCACTGAAAATCCAGTTCAATCGAACAGGCTGCTTTATCGCGTCACACTCTAGTTTTATAGGCCAGTGGAAAAAGTATGAAACCCAATGAGCAGCTCCACAGCTGTAAGGCTGCTTGGCCTCTTTCCTGGGTATCATCCAATCACACAGCTGGCTGAAGAGCTGAGACATCTATTACAAATCACGAGTCCATTACAGTCATTTCAAACAGTGGAAGCGATTTTATAACATTACCAATGTCTTGGATGCCCTGGTTGAACAAATTAATGCAAACAGATGAGAATAAAAGTATTTATTTTAAAAAAAAATCTCTTGATTCCTAACTACAGAAGAGGTGTGTTCATTCCCTTTGTGGGATGTGAGGAACATGCCAAAATTGTTTATATGAAATACATGATGCCTTGGAACACTGGCACTGATATTACAGGCTCGTAATATCGTCTCCTGAGCTGAAATGAGTCTAGATGTTGGGCTCAGATGCACATCTGAGACGGCAAACACTCCGACCACATCACTTGGTCAGGAAGCCACCATATCATGGAGTGACTTAAGAATAAAAATGCCCTTAAAATATTTTGTACCTTTTGAAAAACCACAGTATTATAAGCACATATCAAAACCACTACTTTGGAGTGGTTGTGATTAATATTTAACTCTAGTATAACACATTCCCTCTCAAGTGCAGTTTGTACAAAATAAATCAATATTCAATTCAATTTAAAAGAATGAACTTTACGCCCTAATTCAGTTACGTTGCTGAGCAAAGCGATTCAATCGCAGCAGTGCTCATTTTTAAAGAGGCCTTTGCCCTTCATTGATTTTTAATAAATTCCCTCATTTGTAAATCAGAATAATGTAAATAAGCTCGGAGCCCGTGGCCTGGTGTTTGCCGGGGCCTGTATGTAAATGAGAGGGGTGTGTTTGGGAGCTGTGGGCGCGGCAGCTGCCTCACACAGGGATACACTGCAGCGGCCCACAGGCAGATGCAAAGGGACCCTCAGGCCCTTTGTGAAGTAGCTCTGCAGTGCTGCAGCGGAACTCTCCGGAAACAATGAGAGCAGGAGAATGGAACAAGGCAGGCCAGCGCACAGCTTTCTCCTCTAGCCCCCCCACACACAATGGCACTCAGCCACCATTCAACTACTGCGGGCGACACCAGGCCTATTTACTGAGATACAAATGAGGAGCGCCCTTCCCCCCCTCGGAGGAGTCCAAACACACACACACACACACACACACACACAGGCACACAAACAGGCACACCCACACACACCATACACACGCGCACGCGCACACACACACACACACACACACACAAACAGGCACACCCACTCACACCATACACACACGCACGCACGCACACACACACACGAACAGGCACACCCACACACACCATACACACGCACGCGCACGCACACACACACACACACACACACACACACACACACACACACACACACACACACAAACACATACACAGAGTTAGGAATCGCACAATTCTGTAATGAAACACATTTTAGTTTTCAAAAAACAGCAGATAAAATGAAAAAAAATTACAATGTACGCAGTCTTTGTCAAAGAAAAATCAGGAGGAACACAGAAATGATTTACTAATGTTCACCGAACTGGGAACTGCTGTTACTTTCATGGAAACGCAACTTTCTAGAGCCAGTGACAGAGAACAGTGAGAATGTGCCATATTACATGTTCCCTTAAATAAAAGGCCGAGGCCCATCTGTACACTCCGCAGTGTGTCTTGTGAGCAGGTGACCCTCTGGTTCTGTGTGTGTGTTTGTTTGGGTTGGGGGGATGGGACCCTTTAAGGGAGGTAACAGCGCACTGAGGGGCCGAAGTCGTGATCCCATCCCGGTGACTTCACGAGCGCAGCGTTCAGAGCGACGGACACGACGCGGCCCTCGCGGTCACTCACTCACCTCGCTTAACCTTCATCCCCATCTCACCGCACAACCAGCCCAAACCCACCCAGGTCATAAATAAACCAATCGATGAAACGTTTCTGCGGACGCGGCGGTCTTCGTACGTGACTGGAATGCGGCGAGAGGCGAAGGGGCCGGGCTCTGGGTCTCGGTAAGAGCCGAGAGCCCCTCCTCCCTCTCTAAAGAGAGCCGGGCGAGTCGAGTTTCTCTTTGCAGGCCGCAGTGATTTGCCGCTGGGGGCATTCCTCAATGCCAGGCACACAAACGCACACAAATGCACACTGGCACCGCCGCCATCTCTGGCACTGCCCCAGATAAACATCTCACACACACGGAGGAGGGGGAAGATGAAAGGGTACATTTTGGAAACAGAAATTAGCATATCAAATAAGACGGCTGCCCTAGTTTCGCGTATCTATGTCAGGCTAAGCAAGCCAGGGAAAGAGAAGCTAAATATATTCTAACGGCCCGAACACATGCTCCGTTATCAGCGCCACATCCGCCACGTTCAAAGGCAGGGAATTAATCATTCATTGCCCTGCGTCCACCAACAAAGGTGCTGAAAGCTCTTGTACCATAAATAATGCATGAAATGCACCCAACCACATCACAGCAGCAATATGTAGAGTCGCACAGCCTTTGTTGAACAAATACCATTTGAAATGAATCTGTGACAAATTTGCCATACGGTATCCATTTTTATGGGAGCCAAACTGACACATGCTGCACAGGACCCCCAAAGTCAGCAAGCGATAATAATTTTCGATAATATTTCACCTTGAATATTCTTTTATAAGTGTTCAGAAGAACATGAGCTCAAAAAAAAAAAAAATCATTTCTCAGTTCGGTGTCCGCAATTTCAATAAATTGCTCCGGATGCATCAGTTCAGCAGTGCTGAGTGGTTTGCAGTTTTTCTGAGGTCAGTTCGGTGTCAGTTCTGCATTATGGAGCAATATTTCCTTTCTTTTTTTAACATATGGAAAAAAAAAAACTAGACAGAAACAAAATAACTTTGAGCTACACTAGTTTAATACAAAAATATAGAAAAAACAAAGTAGAAGAATTGAAATTTTTGCATCACATTAAGACAATGATAAATAGACCTCAGTATTAGTTTTATCATCACGGTCAAATCTTGAGATAAAACGGTGTAATCCCCGATGACACTTCACCACGTATCACTATTAAACATGTATAGGTAATAGCCATCAGCTAACAGCTGTACAATTATACTTTAATTAATTCCCTATGGAATACTTTTATATAAAATTGTTGCGTTTGAACAGAATACTTTTCCTGAAAATTACACAATATAAAGTATTGAAGTACAGGTGGCCCATGACCGTGATCGTCAACTGATTTCATGTTCATCGGACTGCGAATGGTCATCCACGCCGCTGGCACCGGCTCACCATAGGGAATGTTAGAATTCGCCACGCCGTTGGTAGCAGCTTGCCGTAGGGAATGAGTTAATCTGCTTTTTCAGGGAAAGCAGTGTATTGTAAGCTAACCTTCCAGTGGCTAGTGTGTTGGCAAGCTAACTTTACCAGGCTGTCTAGGTTGATTTCGGAGTTACCATTAGCGATTGATTTCTCAGCTCGTTCGCACTTGTTTCAGGATCAAACATAATCCTGTATGTGAGTAGTCTGTATGCTAATCAGCAGCCTAACCGATATAAGCTTTGGTGGAATGAGCGCTGCATCTCGAACTTTTACAACCTACTTCTTGCACCTGCGGTTCTGGGGTCTGTGAAGCCCTCAATGCCATGGAAACGCATCGAAACAAGGTATTGTGGAAACCGACGGCAATCAAGTGTTGACTAACTGTAATTAAAAGCTAGAGGGCACTCATTAGATTGGAGATGTCTGCCAGGTGCGTACGCTGTCCTGAGCACAAACATCCTGCCAAACTGAAGCAACAGATCAGCCGAGACCCGCTGGCCAGAGAAGAGGAATAAGGAGAGAGCGCTGAACGATGGTTAAAACGGAGCTGTCGATAAACTTGTTTTTTCAACCAGAAACGCCCGTGTTTGAACACCCTCGGCCTGCAGTGCACACACGGACAGACAGACAGACAGACGACGAACTGATGACAATACCCTTCGGCCTGAAGTCGGGCCGAGGGTAAAAATTGAATCACCGGATCCACGAAATGTCCAAAAGAATACAGTCATGAATGTGCATAAAAAAAATGAGGCTGGGGCGCGTTTCCTAAAAGCACAGATTCTAGCTTTCATAAGTAGCACCATTGACTGTATATGGTTGAACTAAGCAAGTTGTTCATGTAGTTAGCAACTATGCTTTTGGGAAACTCAGATGATTGGTCCAGAGCGTGCGAGATAAACACACAGACGCAAGCCTGAACACAAAGCCACAGGCAGAAAGACCGACAGTCAGCCAGCAGACACACACGCAGACACACACACACACGCAGACACACACACACACAGACACAGACACAGGCACACCTCCAGGCTCACACCAGGTGGAGATAAACTCAACTCCAAGAAACCAAACTTGTACCAAAAAAGGACGACGATAAAAACCGAACCAACAACGAACAATTATTAATTTGAAAAAACAAAAATAGTGCAAAAGCTTGGTACACAGCAGCGCTGGTTCACTAAATAAGTTCCATCAGAGAAAACATAAAGCTCCCGTAACGAGCTCCCATTCAGTAAGGGTTACATAATTCCCATGATCTGTTGCTGGATTAAAGGATTTTCACCAGCAAATGGCAATTTAGGCCAAAGCAGACACACACAATAAAGCTGAAAAAATCCACATGGTTTATCTCTGTTCAAAACATTCGGAACACACAGCCAAATAAGGTTTGTATGAGAGGCCTGGAAAGCTATAAATGCCTTAACTTGTGGAAAAAAGGCAGGAATATTCTAACACCACAGTAGATATATTTATCTATACATATTGCAGTAAACAGGCCAACTGACAAGAGTCAAAGTTTGTGTTCTTAATGTCAGAACATGGGTGTACCTGCAGGAATCTGAAAATAGGTGTCACAGTACTAGAGTATTCACATCGATACCGTGGTAAATGACAGCGCCGTCACGCATCACAGTAAATCTGCTTACCTGCACACTTGACGCCCTGAGCGATGAGTCCCCACATGAAGTTGGCGCAGTATTCACACCAGTGAGGCCCTCGAAACGTGTGCACCTGAGACACAGGACCCAGGAGTCAGTAACGTCAGCACTGAGACCAGACACAGTCCCTCTACAGCCCCTGCAAACAACCAACCAGCCAAACACGCTCCGGGAGACCAGGGCTACCACCAGGCCACAATCAGTTTCATCAAACCAAAACATCTCATTCAATAGCAAAAAGAATCTTAAGCAATTATTCAGCACAATCAGATAGAGATAAGATTCAAATGAAAATATACAGGGTGGTGACTTTTAAAAAAACTCGGTTGGTTACAGGGGCCTTAAGTAGTACACAAATAGCCAAGTCAACCGTTTTTCCTCGCTCAGGTGGAGTACATTCTAGAATAGCCTCCCCCAAGTATATACCTTTCATTCACTTTGTAGAAAGCCATTTTTACAGCAGACAAATAATGGTGAGGCATTTTACTTGCTCAAGATCTCTAAACAGTCATCGCCTTTACAAAATATAATTTTAAAAAGCACCACCAGCTCAAAATCTGTGCTGAACCACATGAACAAAACACAAAAACAAACAGGATTAAATGAGATCAGAGGTGGGGGATTGTGATGCCCTGTGTGGCTCTGCAAGCGAGCAGAGACTCATATTGTAAATGGCCTGTGTGGGATTATCCTCGCGGTGACCAGAGAAATCAGCAGTTTAATGGGAGCGCCGGGCTAATCTGCTCCAACAATTAAATGTGGACGGGCGTGTAAGAGACGGGCGCCACAGCGAGGGGTAAGCCGTGAGCCGAGGGGGCGGGTTGTCATGGAAATGAGCCCAGGGAACATCAAAAGCAGCCTCCCCACAGAGACAGAAAGCCCTACTCCGCCAGGTAACAGCGCAGCCAATCAGGAGTGCCGATTCTCCCTCGCCGGGGACGGGTAAATCTGACTTCCACAGCCTCTCGCAGCCAAAGCATTTATCCTTCCCAGTAACAGACGGATTATAAACTGTCAAAAAACAGTTTAAAAAACCGAGGCTGACCCCGAGCGAGCTAACCCCACAGCACACCACGGCTGCATCATTCGGCGCAGTAGGCCACGCTAGATAATATTTACTGTGCACTGACCGGAAAAAAAAAAAAAGATTTTAAAAGAACAATACTAATAATACTTAATATTATTACTAAAACAATACTTAATAATAAAAGAACAGAATTTTCATCACCTTCCTTCCCGAGCTTCAAAAAGATCATTAAAAAGTGTTTTCCTTAACCCTCAGAGCACTAAATGCAGCAATCATTGCTCGATGATGAAAGATCTCAAAATCAAAGCAGTTAAAAATTATTAAATTTATCATTTTTTAAATTTCAGCACTAAGGGTTAATTGATGCGTGTCACCACATTCAGCAGTGTGGTCCCCCAAATGCTTCCATAGTAAACAACCAATACTGGTGCAGTATCGGACTGGGCTATACGTCTATATTACACTGATACCCCGATACAAGACAGCGTATGGGAGTTTGGATATCGCAATATTGTGATGTGACATAACAGTTGTCTTTTTGGGTTTTAAAGGCTAAATTACAGTAGTTTTCCACACTTGTTAAACTGTTATAGATGCTGCCTGTAACTGTTTGGTCACCATATCCGCATTATTCATGACTATTAATGAAATATCTATCATGTAAATATATTGTGAGAACCTCAATAGTTATCCCGACAATAATGCCACAATATTGATATCGAGATGTTTGGTCTTTAATCCTGTGAAATGTGATTTAGTCCGTATCGCCCAGCCCTGGTGCAGTACGGTTCTGGTTCCCCCCCTGACTTCATGTGGTGCTGCGCGGCTGGGTCTGCACTCGGTCCGTTCGAGGCGAGAGGAGGACGGGGTGCTGGGGTGCCGATCAGAAGGCGCAGGAGATCACGCGCGTGCCCGTCTCCCAAACAGGGAAAAGCAGCTCTACCAACGGAAGAAAAACATGTCCGCGCACGCACACGCACGCGCACGCACACGCGCACACTCCCCCCAGCAGCCTAATCTCTCCATCTGCTGTCCGAAATGAGCAGCAGCACCCCACGCGTCCCCAGTCTCTTTTAAAAAATGCTCACACACACAGCAGCCCCAACGCCCGTCCCCAGCCCGTGACATCACCGCACACAAACATCTCAACTTCCCACACAATGAAAAACCCTGCGGAGCAACAGATCAACAGATCATAAGCAATTCCTCTCGCTTTCTGTGTTTGAGTTCCCATATTTACTGAGGCATCACAACAGAAATATCCCCGTTAGCCATGAGTGAGTGAAAGTATGGTGTGTGTGTGTGTGTGTGTGTACACACGTGCGCATCGGGGGCGGGGGTTTACCTTGAAGTTGTGCACTTTCTCGTACTTGGGCGTGCGGTCGGTCTCCTTCAGTGTGGCTCGGCGCACCAGTGAAGTGAGCTGCGAATAAGCAAACAGTTTCAGCGGTTGCCAGATCGTGGCAGGAGGCTTCTGCGGCCCCATCCGGACCCCCAGCGCCGCCGCCAGGATGTCCTGCTGCCCGGGGTCCTGCCCGGACCGCTGGACCAGGGCCCTGTCCCCTCTCCGGCCCTCCAGCGACTCCCTGGATGGCATCGGGACGCCTAAACCCAAAATCGCCCCCCTCACAAACTTTTTAGGCAAAAACCAAGAGACACAGAGGCGAGGCTTCCTTTCTCAGGCTGACAAAAAGCTCAGCTGTGCTCAGTCCCAGCTTAAACTCTGCGTTACTTTGCGCAAAGTCCTCTGAAGAGACGCTCGGTGCATCGAGAGGCCACGGTGAAGCGCACAAAAACTAGACAAACGCGAAGGGATATAAAAATCCCCCAAACAAACAACAGCAGGAAAAAAAAAATCTCCCTCAAAATTTTGTCCACGTTTATAAATTCCCTGTGCTGCTGCGAGGCTGTTTACGTCTGCTGTCTCAAGAGGCTGCCCGAGGACAGAGGAGAGAGCCTCCGCTGAGCGCCTGTATGCAGAACGAGCAGCGCTGCGGCGATAATCCTCTCCTCCCTGTGCCGAGCCGATACTGAAACACAGGCAGCGCTGCGCGTGGACACCTCCACAGCGGAGGAGAGAAGAAAGGGAGGAGGGCGGAGCCAGCGCTCGTCACGCTGGATTAGACTGGTCACATTATGGAGGACAACAGCCAATCAGATCAGTGCCCTATCCCTAACACTCCCCTCCCCCGCTCCTCCAGTGCACAAGAAAGCATGCAGCAGCAGTGATAGAGCAGGAGGGGGGGGGGGGTGTGGAGAGAAGAAAGGGATGGTAATGAGGGATGAATGAGTCACGCATCATCACCGCGGCTAACAGTCCCTCTCAGCCAATGGGAACGCTCGGCCACCGCCGCACCGGGCTGGCTGCTTACCCCCATCACGACGCGGGTACGGATTTACGCTAGCCAAAGGACACGGAAAAAAACAGCACAGCCTTGCAATCAGAAGTGAAGCTGGGCACTAGGAGTGAAAATATATCACTTCATGTACACTCTAAGGAAGGCGAGATTTACCCTTAGAGCACTAAATGCAGCTATTGTTGCTCTATGATGCAAGACATCAAAATCAGAGCTGTTGAAAACCCATCATGTGGTGACTTGTTTAAAAGAGCTCCCGCGGGAGTTATTTAAATTGCCACTTTTTTTTAAATTTATTTCAGCTCACTAAGGGTTAATAATAAGCTAAAAGTATCACACTTCAACCTGATTTATTTTAAATATCACCCCTCAGAACAGAGTATAATAGAATATACATACACATATAGAATGTAAATGCCGTAAGAGAGACTGACTGTTCTAGAACAGCCGAATAGAAATGAAGGGGGATTATGCAAAGTAAGATTTCATACTGCAGGCCAGCAGATTTCACTCTTTAAAAAACCCAGAAACGCAAGCCCATTATGTCCTTCCCGAATGCAATTTAAGTCTAATGAACTACACAGTTCCACTATCCACCTTTAATGTTCCCATTTAAATGCAAAAATATACAAGGATGAATAAATATGAAAAACAATAAGTAAATGAATGCAAATTGCAGAAATATTATAATCAAAAACACTACTTACTGCAAACCACCTCTTACATAAGCCTGAGCGAATACCAAAACGCAAGTACGCTCGAAACTTCGGATGGTTACAGATAACGCTGCTAGAAAAGAAGGATTTGTGGGACAGTGTACAACAAGGTTTTGTTTGTAATGAACATAATTAGTCCTTTCACGTTTGAACAGCTCCCAGTGTCAGGGATCCTGCTCCTCAGGTAATTCAGCTCCCCCGCTGCAGTTTAGCAAAGGGCTCAAGGCCGTTAAACACCTCGCGATCAGCATCGGTCATGCGGCACAGGTGCTCACTCGGAAACACCAGCGCTCCTCATCTAAGCAGTTCACCTCCCGCATCTCCGATGGGGACTAAGACTAGCAGGACAGAGTGCGCTGCGGACCCTAGTGATGAGCCGAACTGTGGGCTGTACATACGCAACCTAACAGAGCTTCAGCCTCTCGCCCGATAGCTAACAGAGATGCTGGGAGCTGAGGATTAAAAGGACTCCGTTCGCCAATCGGCTTGGGGTTTTAACCACAGCACAGCCGTTTGAGTGATTGCCATCGCGGTACTGTTGGACCTCGGTGAGAAACCCCGGACATTCAGTCGCGCCTAAAAACTATGACTAGCATCATCTCAGTTCCATATTCCAACGAGGCCAAAGGCAAGCCTTCATAGGTTGGAGAGCCTCTGGCAATCTTTACTTCTGAGAGACTCAGCCTCTCTAAGACATCCCTTTAATAGCCAATCATGTTACACACCTGATGCCAGTTAACTTAATGACTTGCCAAATGTTCTTTCAGCTGATTCTCTTACATATTTATTGCTTTTTCAGACCTTTTTTGCCTGTGTCCCAACTTATCTGATACCTTTTGCAGCCAGAAAATTTAAAATAGGCTAATTTTGTAGATAACAAGTAGATCAGAAGGATCTAATAGCTGCGACCTCGCCTAGAATCCGTCACATGGCCTAGTGTCCATGACTGGTGGTTTCTTGTAAAAGTTTGATCTTGAAATTGGCAAATGACCTTGAAAATCAATAGGGGACCCTTCCTCTGTACCAAGAAGCTTGTTCTAAGATGAAATAGTCATTCATCAAGTAAAAGTGGAGTTACGGTGCGAAAACTGTGAAATCGGGGCAAAATCGACACTTTTTTGATCGGAGTGACCTTGGGATTCGACAGATGACCTTGAAAATCAAAAGGGAACCCCTCCTCTATACCAAGAAGCTTGTTCTAAGATTTCATAGCCATTCATTGAATTAAACTTCAGTTACGGTGCGAAAACCGTCAAATCGGGCAAAATTGACACTTTTTTTGCCTTTGTGACCTTGGGATTTGACGGATGACCTTGAAAAACAATAGGGAAGACCTCCTCTATGCCTAGAAGCCATTTCAAAAATTTCATAGCGATCCATGAATTCTAACTGGAGTTACAGCGCGAAAACCCACAAACAAGGTCGTGACCTCTGTGAACTTGACCTTTGACCTCGACCTTGAGCATGGACATCACTTTGGTGAAGGTCAATAACGCCTGAAAATTTCATGATGATACGACGACAGGAACATGGTCAAAAAGGTGTCACAGACGGACAGACAGACGGACGGATAGACAGACAGAAGCGTTCATAGAGCTGCTTGGTCGCAGCTAAAAATGTAAAATGTCTCAGATTACATTTCAAATGTTGAAACTATGTTCTATTGTAAATAACATTTACACTCCGTCCCAATTATTTCGGAATTGGGGTTGTATATTGAGAAAATAGAATTTCACTTGGGTCTCGGTGGGATGTCACCATTGAACGTAGCATTGCGGAACACCGTGAAACTATGACTGCGAACTGCAACATCTGCCCAGTGCAGCATGTCATGCATGTGGATTTGGCAAATAGGTAAATTTCATTTAGGTCTCATACTGTAAGCAGTTTCCAACGTCTCAGGAGTAAGTCACAGGCCATTCTGAACATGACCCTTCAGTCAAATTGCTTTAGCTTTTCAAAAAGACAGCCCAAATTATACTAATGAATGCTGCAGTGTTCTACATACTTAATGTCCAGAGCAGGGAATCTAGCCGAAAAGCATGAAGTAACTGTGCCAGGGACAATTTATTCACGAGGACGTACAGAGTGTGTCTATGTTCAATGGTGTAATGTGCATGACTCAAAATATTTTTAAAAATGTTTTGTTTTTAACCATTTAAAAACAAGACGCACTTGGAGATTGTATCGCTTACCTGGCTTGACAATTCTATTAAGCACTGCAGAACTAAACAAACATCAATCTACAGCACAGCACGCTGACAGTCCTTTAATTACCTATCGCAAGAGCTGGAGTGATGTTAAGCTGGTTTTAACACTTTAATACACCATTAACTAGGTGTGTAGTCACTCCGATACAAGATTTTGTGGGTTAGCAAGTCAGTCCATACTAAAAAGATTGCTTAAAAAAAAAAAAAAACCATCAACATTTCAACTTCATATGGATAAACACTTAATACTTAAGCTTGATCCAAATGTATTCACTGCAACTTGAGAAGCATTCAAAAATGCGTCAGCCAATCAGATACCAGGACACCCATGGATTCTAAACTGACCCAATATATTGGGACCTTAGAATTACAGGGTTCCACCCAACATTTATACAGTTTTGAGGAATTTGCTTGCAAAGTTTGGCTGCTCAGTGTACATTTTGGGAACTAAACTTAATAATTCTTAATAAATCCAATTTAACAAATTAATTGAATACCCATGCTCGATCATTATGGAACAGTTTATAACCAATTATGTGCAATAGTCAACTCAATTTTGACCAAAATGTCAGTGAGAACCCTGTAATTCTAAAGTCTTGATATAATAACACTTGGTCAGGGCTTAGAGGTCAACATTTGAAGCAAGTTTGATCCAAATCTATCTAAGTAGGAAAAACTTGAAAATGCATCAGCTCCATAACTCCACTGGATCCAGCATCCACCTGCAATTAACAACTTCTTCAGGGCCACGTAACAGATGTTTGCACAAGTCTGATTAAAATCTGACCGTTGAAACTGCAGAAATCGTCAAACATGCGTCATCCATCACTGGATTTTGAATCGAGCCAGGCATGACATGAAAAATCTTACCAAGTCTGGTTCAAATCTGCCTAGCACTACTTAAAAAGGTGAAAATGCCTCAGCCAATCAGAAACCCGGGCGGACAGATTGGATCCCGAATAGAGCAAAAAATAAATAAAACTTTGTCACGGCTCAAACAAATGCACCATTTCAAATCCAAATCTGACAGGAAAAGCTGATGAAATCAAAACTGCATCAGCCAATGAGCCAAGAGTACGAGTACGCATGTAGATCGCTTGCCGATTGGACATTCCAGATTCACAGGATATCAGAGACGTCAATTTATTTAAACAACTACAACAACAACAACAAAAAAAAAAAAAAAAAAAGGTAATTTAATAAGGAAACAATCTAACCTCAGATGCTGGAAAATGGTAGATTAAATATGAGAAGGAAAACCCTGAAATCACGGCTACAATATGCTGTACATATATGGAACGCAAAACACCCGTGTAATAGAGATAACTACAACTGGATGAATGGAAAATTTGCGAAAGGACCTCGTGTACTTCGCTGTAAAAAAGGGACGTCCTTGTTTAACGGCAGCCAATCTGTACAGTGCAGCCACTGTGTCACCGCGTAAAATCCACTCAGAGGTGTAGGTGCAAAGACCTGCTCTCCTTTCATAACAGATGATTTGTGGCTAGTTAGCAGCGCCAGACTGAGAATTTGGCAGCGGAGCCAAAAAAACACCCCAATGGTTTTTTGAGAAGTGCCTTGGGACATTCAATGAGCCCAAACCTCTATTTAAATATTCATAAGGGTGGAGGAGTGGATTTACATAATTTTGAATAATAAAGACCATCACCATTGTGAGGTTAGTCATGCTCAGATTAGAGGGAATATTTGCAAGAAAACATAAAATATGCATTTTACCATCTGGATATGATATTGCGAAAACCCAGAAGAAAAACAGAGTATTCCTCGCAAGATACTGCCCCTCAGAATGAACAGCAGGAATGGCGTGGATGAAAACAACTGTGCTCTCATTTAATACGACCATCGGGCAAAGTTTTCCCGAAATCAGGGACACCATCACTGCATGGTGTACAAGAATAACCCCAGGACTAGTAAGGACCTCCCTACAGACCATTTCAAATCCTTCCACCGGACAGAGGGCCACGGTAAATTCAGGCTCCTGGCTACTTAATGTCAAACCAACCTCTATTAAACCACTCAATTCTCACTCTCAAACATTTCATTTAATCAGATTTTTTTGTACATAACTTGCACTTGTCCTTTTTTTTGGCACAACTTTAGTAAAAAAATGAAAAAGTCATATTTTTATGTTCAACTTCAGAGGAAGTGCATCTTGACTGGCCAGCCTTGTTCCTGAACATCTATAGTCGTGTTGGGCTTCACCTCAACTCCAATTAGGTACAAGTAGCAGCTCAACAAGATCGTTCGGTGTTGAATGAGATGAGCTTGGCCGGGGGTGGAGTGAAAACCAACAGGACAATAGGCCGCCAAGAAGAGGGATGAACAGCCCTGGCGCGCCTTTCGCTCCAAAGTATTTATGGTAATGACGAGAGAGGACGTTCCGCAGGGTCCTGTCGATATCACAAATTCAGTTAGGATTTGATTCTCGATCACTTCTCTAAATTTAATTCCATCACTATTCTGATAATTCAGCAAAAATACACTTTTTCTCTGCAGTATCCAAGACTCCATAGATAAATTCTCCAACTAATTCACTTATAAATAAACCGGATTCATTGTACGAAGGCAAGAATGCCACATCGGACCAGCAGTCTCTAAAAGGGAACCATGCTGTGAGCAGAACAGCGGAATTCACTCCCTTAATGACTATCAGCGACCATTAATGTGGCAGCGACCAGTAAAACATGTTTTCCATGAATGGTGGATTCATGAAAATTGACGCCGATGAGCTGTTTTGGGAACAACAACCCTGGTTTTTCATTAAGCAGGACAGCTCATGCGACGGAAATGGAAAGAAGCTGCCGCAGCAATGTCCACACTGACCTTCAACAAAAACGGCTTTAACCCTTCGCGATCCAGGGGATGCGTAAAGTGATAACGTCCTCGGAAGGGGAGGCGTACACTGTATGCACAGAGATGCACATACTGCACAGTAGTCAGGCTCATTAGCATTCAATTAACATGTGAGCGAGAATCAGCTTCGTTAAGAGTGGCAAAGATCACCTTAAAGTGCAGCATCACTGTGCTTCGACAGTGCCTGCAGTGAGATGAATGTAATGCATTTGGCTGGCACTTGAAAATCAGAGGTCAGTGGCCAAGTTAACTTCTTCACAGTAGCACAGGAAGATTAGAAGAGAAATTGGCGCCCGTTTGGAGCTGATGCAACACAATTTTCTCTCAAAAGGGATGTAGGCGGCTGGCATTATGTAATGTTATATAACGTTGAAGAGGAGATGCGTAATAACCAGCGGATACGAAGCTCAGGAACTAGGGTGCTTTACAATTCCCAAGATCAGCACGCTGACGCTAATGGCCTGCGTTTGATCCGGCGGTTCGCGTGCATTATCCTCGCCGCCGCCTCCGCGAGATCACTGCAGAGATGCAGGGGGGTCAGCTCATGAATAAATGGCCGGGACTGGGCATGCTCACTGGGAGAACGGTCTGCTGGGCTTCGGATTGCGGTAGACCGATCCTCTGCTGCAGTGCTGTAACACTGCAGGTTAGCGATTATGTAAGGTGGTCAAAACGAGCCCCGGAAGGGAGGGGGAATAAGAAGGCAAGAAGAATAAATGATAACTCGAATGTACATTCAGTGGCCACTTCATTAGGTACAACTTTTTGATACAGGATGGGATGCCCCTTTGCCTCCAGAACAGCCTGAATTCTTCATGGCATGGATTCAACGAGGTGCTGGAAGCCATCTTTTGAGACTCTGGTCCATGTCACTGCAATCGAGTCATGCAGTGGCAAATTCATGCGTCCAATCTCCTGTTCTGCCCCGTCCAGAACTTGCTCCCTTAAAGAGTGATATTGCGACACTGGAGAACATGGATGTCTGTCATGTTTGAGGAACCAGCTTGAGATGAGCCTTTTTGACATGGGGCTTTATACAGCTGGAAGTGGCAATTAGAAGGTGGGCTGACTGTGGCCTCACAAGTGAAGCACAAGGTCAACAACAATGTTCAGGTAGAGCACGTGCCAAACTGGCATCACGGGCGATAATGCTTGCCGAGGAAATATGACTCCATGCCATCACACCTCCATCAGCAGCCTGTACTGCAGACAGAATTTGGATCCACCCTGCTTTGCGACTCCAACATCTGCACGTCCCAGCAGAAATTCTTCAAACCCCGTGACATTTATCACGTTCGCTGCTACCCAGTGTTGGTGAGCGTTTGCCCACTGTAGCCCATTTTCAGTATGTGGAACCAAATGTGGTTCCCTGCAGCTGTAGCCCACGAATGTGAAGATTCTCACCATACCACACCCACATCCAGAGTCGCCCTGACCACATTCATTCCCCATTCTGTGTTCGGTCAGAACAACAACTGGACCTCCTCACTGTATCTGCATTCTTTCATGCATTTAGAAGCTGTCGCATGATTGGGCGATCGAATATTTGGATTAAAGAGTTTGGATACATACAGGGTGCTAAAATACTAGGGGTCCTGGGGAGTCCGAGAAACCTGAACATTAAAAAGCCCCAATATCCTCAACTGAAAAATCAGGGAGGTTTCTGGAAAAATCTTTAAAAAATTATTTGTCACCTGTGGAGCAGCACCGAATAGACTGAAGAGAAATTAAATTTATTCAGAGCCGAGTGGCTCATCAGACCTGGTGCTTAACGCTGGTTTCAGTAGCATGAAGCGACTCAGTTTTGCTACGACACCTGGACCGGATGCCAGTCCATCACTGGTTGCTCCTCAGCTCTTAGTCAGATTTCCCTGACAATCTGACAGTATCAAATAACACACCGAGGTGGAGTGAAGTGTTTTTCCCGAGAACACGCTGTGACAGCCATGGCAAGAACTCGAGCTCAGGACCCTTCGAGCCCAAGTAAAGCACACTTAACCCCTGCATTACCACAAAAAACAGCCAGGACTTTATACCAGGGACCAAGCAGTAAAACCAGGGCAGGTTACTCATATTAATGTTACGATCATTACCCAGAATGCACCCTGAATGTTCGTCCTGCAGTTGCATTAATAACACGAAGTGCCTCGACCTGTGAGAGCAGAACAGAGCCTCAAAAAAAGAGCAGATCAGTATGATGGATCTCAGCAGGGTGGAAACTGGATTGCAAGTTACGCAACTTAAATTTCCTCCAGTGAGGCACGGAGCATGTGGGCACTTCATTCTGCGTCCCTCCCCCGGGACACCAGCCTCTGCTCCCAGCATCGCGTCAGAGGAAGGGGATGAATTAAAGTTCCATTAGCGGCGAGCGATAGCTTTATCTGTGAAGATGGCTGCCGCGCTTCCCCGTGCGTATAAAGCAGGCCCACTCCAGGACCTGAGAGTCAGTCTATCTGCTTACGCAGCAGAAAGGGGAAACAAAACAAATTATAGTGCTTCAGGAAAAAAATAAATTACCTGGCTCCCCCCCTCGACAGTGATGAATGAGGCTGCGCAGGCGAGCGCATGCTGCTGTGCACATGCCAAGGTCATGTAAGAACACAGGCTGCGTGTGACGCGCTGCAGAGGGGGTATTTACATGTGTGTGAGGCTCTGGGCAGCAGAATGTTCAGCATTAACCCTGTGAGAGCCAAATACAAATACTGTTGCACAATGATGTAAGATATCGAATTCAAAGCTGTTGAAAACAACGTGATAGGTTTAACAGCCCAAGAAAATTTATAATGTATTGAAAATGGATTTCAGCGCTGTAAGGGTTAATACAACTCCAATGGTCAAATTAACTTTCACAGAGCCTATTTGATTCCACTCCATCCAGAGTGAAATCAAATAGACACTGAGTTCATTTAACTCTGAACAGTTTACGGTGTACATTCTCAAAACCAGTTCCCTTCTGTGCTTCTAATGCACGACCTGCCTTTTCATTTCAATAGAGAAACCAGAAGCAAAGAGTAAAAAGTATACAGTTTTATAAGTTATACGAATCATACAATTATACACAAAATCACCACAGATGCATTAATTCAGTAATGCATTTAACAATAGGATTTCTGCCTTACAGGTCAAAAAATATAAGTCACAAATTAAGGTCAGTTTGTTGAACCCCATCTTTAAGTCACGCAGTTCAACTCAATCTAAAAATCCAAGAGTTTGAATAATTTATTGCTCATGATGGATTTTCTGCAGACAATCAATAAGTAATGCCCAACTAGACCACACTCCACAGCGGAAACTCCACCGCCGAAAAACCAAGTTAACCATTCAAAAGGCTGACAAAACGCAATATTGAATTCTCATATTTTCACATTATTTTTGAAGAGACGCTCAATTCTGCAATTTCCTGATTTTGTAACAGCTTTTGATGAAAACAGCTCACCACCACACAGCCCCCAGTTATTATTGACAGACGCAGTATAAATACGGCAAAGCATTTTATTATTACAGAATTTGCTGCGACTTGTAATCCTGCTCCAGTCGATCATTGTAATCTGATGTTTCAAGGCTACAGCAAAAGGACCCCCTGCTCTGTTATGATAACATTCAGGTTTCCGGGAAAATATTTTAAATCGAGCCGGGAATAAGTTTCTACTTGAAACAGCTTTGCTAGGACTGCAATGTGACCTCTGTCAATATTGACCATTATGTAGCCAGAAATGTACAGATGCTAGAAAAATTTAACAATAAATCAACATAAACACAGTTATTAAAACCAAACAGCAATGGCATGCAGTGACAAAACAAGAGTTGTCAGAAAGACAACAAAAAAAGTAAAGTTTTTCTGCACGCGGACGGACGAGGACGCAGACGCCAGGGGTACAACAATAGCTCTCCGGACGTTACTCGTCCCGGCGAGCTAAAAAAACAAAAACAACAACCCAACATCCAGGTATTTTGAGTAGATTCATTAAAAAAAAAAAGCCACTGTGATTTGGGCAAAAATGACAAGAAAATTTAATCAGCACTGCGGGACACAAACAATGGGATGTTCTTTGACAAAGAAGCGTTGCGTGTCCAGGAAATTCTTGTTAACTGTGTGAGATCAAACGCACAGAACATACCTGAAAATGTAAATGCTGCAATATATTTAAAAATTGAACCCTTTGATGGATAATTTTATCCCCCACCAACACGAAGTGGGAGGGGGATATAGGTTTGACCTCCGTCCGTCCTTCCGTCCGTCCGTCCGTCCGAGATAAAGAGGACAGCTTTACTCAGAAACTACTACAGATACAGTAACCAAATTTGGTGTGTAGTTTCAGACCATAAAGGCCTTGATGGAGTTCGAAAATAAGAAGCACACGATTGGCGGGGGATGTTGTAGACCATGTCGACTTGTTATAGATACTTTAGATTAGTCATATTCAATTGTGTTCTTGGCAAATTTGGAGTTTTCTGAAGATGAGAAAAGTAAAGGCAGTTCTCTGCTGGAGGCTCATACGTGTGAAATCGTCAGTACCAGACGGGGTCAGTATCTCAAACGGCGCGACTCGTGTGGCGCTCCTGAGCGGCAGAGGAGAGTCACCATCTACAGGGGTCAGCGGAGGGACAAACCGCCACAGGGTGCAGGCGGCCTGAGGGCTAACATTCTCACCTGGTCCACATCGACAGAAGGGCTACAGACGCCCCTTTGACAGAACATGTGCAATGATGGTTACAGGAGGAATGGGACACTGGGTGCGTCGTACCCTGCTGTGTCAGGGGCTTTGTGGCCACAGACCGCTCAGTGGCGATGCTGACCCCTCCCTGCCGTGAGAAGCCCCTACAGTCAGCACGCAACTATCGGAACTAGACCGCGGAGCAAAGAAAGATGGTTGCATGGCTTGACGAGTCCCGTTTTCCACTCCGTATGGATCGCCGAGTACATGTACGCCGTTTATCTGAGGAAGGTATGGCACCTGGATGCACCATAGATTAATAAACGGGTGGGGAATGTGATGCACGAGACCATGTTCTGCTGGGAAACCCTGCTTCTGGGCATTCATGAGGATGCCAGTTTCACACGCTCCACCGACCTGTACATTGTTCTGGACCAGGTACACCCCATCAAGGCATCGATACCCCCAGATGGCAGTGGCCTCTTTCAGCGGGATAATGCACCCTGCCACACTGCACAAATGCTGAGGAATGGTTTTAGCAATATGATGATTCCTGAGTTCCCCAAATCTCAATCCCATTCAATGTACCTGTACAGAGTCCACAAATCTCCAGGAAACTATGAGAGGAAACACTTTTCCTCCAAAAGATATTCCTTTATTTGGGTGTGTTTGTGATGGTGAAAGTGCTGACAAACATGGATCCAAAATGTCTGGTTACACCTATGGCTGAGCTGAGATCAGATGTCAGAGGTACAGTCCAAACGCACATCTATTCTCTAATCATTTAGATTTTTCCTCATTCATTATCCATGAAAATCCCTTTTCACACACACACACAAAAAAAAAAAATTAAATAAAAAATAAAACAATTAAAGCACTTTAAAGAGCTCGCCAAACAAACAGCCGGCCATGATGCAACTTATTGCAAGACCATGTAGAGCCGGTCACAAGCCATTTAAAAAAAACCGCCATGACTGGTAGCCTTGTAGCAGTGATGTCTTGCTTCCTTAACACAGTGACTATGTAACGGTACATTTATGTGTAAACAAGCAAAAACCCCTGTCAGGACAGTTAAAATCAGAAATATTTTTTCAGATCCACCATTGAAAGAGAGTCTGCATTGACTGTATATGGTTGAACTAAGCAAGTTGTTCATGTAGTTAGCAACTATACTTTTGGGAAACTCAGATGATCGGTCCAGAGCGTGCGAGATAAACACACAGACGCAAGCCTGAACACAAAGCCACAGGCAGAAAGACCGACAGGCAGCCATCAGAGAGAGAGAGACGCACACGCACACGCACACCGGCACACACAGGCACACACAGGCACACACACACGAAAGACTCATCTCCCTGCCTGCACGTAAACAATAAAAATGGGGTTTCCCCGATATCGACATCCTGAAGGCATTTTCCAAAAGGTCCGTTTTCAGTGACCAAAAACACAGTTTGTGAGTGGACGAAAGGCCGAAACGCCCTGAAAATACTACATTTTCAAAAACACCCGTGTACACTACCGCTCAAAAGTTTGGGATCACCTGGAAATTTTCTTGTTTTCCATGGAAACACACATGAAATTAATCTGAATAGGAATTATAGCAAATGAACAGAACATGCTGACATTGAGTTAGAAATAATGATTTTAATGGAAAATGATGAATATGTACCTCAAACTTTGCCTTCATCAAAAAAAAAAAAAAACCCACCTTCACTGTTGATACTGAAACTGATGTTTGACGGGAACTATTTAGCGCTGCTGCCGGTTGACAACCTGTGAGGCGTCTTTGTCTTAAACTACACACTCTCAGATATTTGTCTTCTTGCACAGTTGTGCATCGGGGCCTCCCACTCCTTTTTTCTGTCCTTGTTAGTGCCAGTTTGTGCTGCTCTCAGAAAGGAGTATTTGACAGCATGGTAAGAGATTAAGTTTTCAATTTCTGGCATTGAATAGCCTTCTTTTCTAAGCACAACAATAGACTGACGGGTCTCTAAAGGAAGTTCTTTCTTTCTGGCCATTTTGAGTCTGTAAACAAACAAACAAACAACTGTTGATGCTTCAGGTACTAAACCAACCTCAAGAATGCCATGCTCCCTTTTGCGCTCCCTTATTAGTTCAACGGTTTTCAGCTGTGCAACACACTTGCAGAAGGGTTTACAACTAATCAATTAGCCTTATAAAATGCTTAACTTGCATTAGCAGCCACACCAGAAGATTGATGCAGAGGACTGACAGTTGCTGATAATAGGCCTCTATGCAAAAATGTAGATCATTCTTTGAAAATCATCTGATTAATTTCAATCGTTTGTGAAATGGGAAAAAAATGTGAAATGCATGAAAAAGTATTTTTCTTTGGAAAACAAAGAAACTTGCATGTGATCCCAAACTTTTGAGCGGTAGTGTACATGCAGACAGGACCTGAGACAGCCAAAGCGCACGATTCACATTCATTCTCTGAGTCATTTCATGACTCCTCATTGCCAGCGAATGGGGGCAGAAATCCTGTCAGTGACAACTTCATTCAGTGCAGAAGTGATTCATTAAGGACGAAGGCAATCGTGCAGAGTAACTTTGTGGTCCTAAACAATGCTGGAAAAATCGACTTCATAACATAAGAGCCCTCGCTGTAATGTAAAGCATAGACCATTCTCTCAGTGTTCACCACACATGTTAGCACACGTTACCCACTCATCGAGAACACGAAGGATGATTCATCTGAAGTTGTCACATTTTTTTCTAAACACATTTCAGCACAACGATGATCACGATTTTCACAGTGAACTCTTTTTGGTCATTAGGTTTTTAGATGAAAACACCATTCTGTTGTGCACAGAGTCTGAATACTTGTTGAATTTACATTCTCTGTCACCCGTCAAAGAATCTCTTCGGCTGTTTTTAACACACTGCACTAAAACAAAAGATTTGAGACCTTGTAAAGCGCACCTTCAACCACAATTTCCAACCAAATTCACCAGTGCCTTTCTAAATACAGTCACTGAAATCACCTTCCCTACAGAAGCACTAATCACTAATCAGTCTTTGTGGCTGAAGCTCTGTCCGTATGAGCCGCAGTCATGAACACTGTTCCGCAATCACTTCCCTTCCTTCGACACCCATCCACACTGCCCCCAAAAACATAAATGGCCAATACATTTAAAATTAATCAGATCTGCATTTGCAGTTTCAGTTATTTAATGTTGAATGGGTAATAAGTCAGCTTCTGAATTGCTTCCTCAACAATATCACTTACATAGCGGAGACCTCGGTGCCACCAGAGCCCTAATGCCGAGTCGCCTACAAGGGCTACAGCCTACGCTCAGAGGCACGGAGTATTTGGGTAGCGAGCTGCAGTTCATGACTCTCGGCTTCCATCTACTGCGATAGGAACTGAAAGGAACAGAGAGTAAAAATTGCATCGAATATAATAATCTGACAGTCTGTTTTGGGCAATTTTACGCAAACCTAGGCCATCAACAATACTTCAGAAATGAGCAGTAAATCCGACTTTATACTGGGTATGGCTGATGATGTTATATATTTGGAAAAGTAGCTCATGAGCAATCATCATGCAAAGTTTCAACAAAATCGGCCGCATACTTTTCCTATAATGTCCAAATGTGTCCAAATATAGGACGGAATATTGTGTCTCATGAAAATGTATCATTTACATGAACTGTTGTCGCTTTTGTCTGTGAGAGTCCACATAAATTTTCTATCACAATACTAACAGATCGATGTGTCATAAAAAATGAAAGCTACTTGCCTTGAGTGTGGAGCAACTATTTATTCACCTTTCATATTGTTTACTTTACGCTATTTTTTCCGTCCAACATGTCCACTCCGACACATTGGTCTGTACCTATTGCCACAGAATGGGGAAGCCCATTATTTTGGATGTATAGAACAGATATTATGAAGAGATATTCAGTAAAAGTTCAATATTTTACATTGTTGGTACTGCCACCCGTTGTCAAGGTGCCAAACATTTTCTGTCCAAACATCTCCACTCCAACATATTTGTTGTTCTGCTTGTTGTGTGTCTTTAGTGTAGCTAAATGTAAGACATTTTCTGTTTAATACATAAGAAAATATGCAATAATAATTTCAGTAACTACAAGTTTCTGAACGGTCACATGCTTCATTGTTACATGTAGGCCAAGCATAATGTCCAGTGATTGTCCACTCCGACACAAGACGTGATAAAATATTTGGCTTCCAGCAGAAGTGGAAGACATTCAAGATGAATCAGCTACCATCAACTTTATGAAGCCCCCGGCTGGACAGAATCGTTCTGTATGGCCCGTAAAGCCTGAGAGGGACGCACTCCCTGTTCAAGAGATCCTAGCCATGTAGCCTGGATGATCCGCCTGCTCCAACTCCCAGACGACATTTCAGTCTCCCAGATAACACACATGGTCGCTGAAGCCACCATGGCCAGTTTAATGAAATGATTGTAGCCCCAGACAAGGTCGGAGATATCATGGATGATGTCAAATTTTTGTCCTCTCTGACAGATATGGAGCATGTTCTAATGTTCCGTGTTTATGACATTCAAGGCTTAGTCCAGGGTTCTGATGTTAGAGATAATACCAGCAACTTCAAGGAGATACAAGAGAACGGTCTTTGCAATATAATTTTGCCCGTTTTGGATGAATAAATTTAGTTCCTGTACATATTTTTTTACATTTGGCAAGTAAGCAAAATTATTTCTCTAAATTTTAATTAGCATTTGCATAAAATATGATTTGGTGAACCTACTCTGCAATATAGATGACCGAACACATGGTTAAAAGGTTTATTATATAATTCTTATGTAATTCTTTATGCCCTAAGAATGTCCTTTAGAATGTCCTCTCCAGCACAAATGAACTACTTTTGTAAAATTGTTGAGGCAATTGAGCCAAACTATTTTGCCTATGACAAAAGTAGGAGCCCCTACAGATGGGTCAGGTGTTTGACTTTGGACACAACAATGCAATTTATTGTGTAATTTGCATACTCTAACAAACCGTTTACATTAGCATTTTCAAAATTTGCATATGGACCTTGCTGAAAACTTAATTTTCTCTATTGTTTATGATACATGTAGACATGGAAGTATTTTTACATCAAACTTTGATGCTCAGGTGTTATTACAGATCAGCAAACCACAACATTTAGCTCAGTTTTTCAGTTGTTGAATAAATAATTTTTCGCAAGTAACTCAGCTTTTTGTTGTTATTGCAAAACTGTCATAACATCTGTAGCTTACTAACATTAATTTTCCATAAATATAAAGATCTGTTGTTTTAATATCCACTAGAAGTAACATAACATAAAATTCATTTCTAATTTTGATCCCATGAGACATTGATGGCCTAAGTTATTGTGGAATTGCCCTTATCTGTCCGATTTCCCAAAAATCTGATTCAGACATGTCGACCCCCAGCTCATCTCCAGTCAGTCTCTTCCTTCTTTAAATAAACTGATCAGTGATCTGTGGAGGACATTCAGAACAATACATCACAGTAAAAGAATTACTGTAACATCCAAAATCATCCAAAAGGATCTCGCCAGATGTCCCTCCCCAGATGAAGGCTTAAATAAAGAGGCTGATCTCCATTAGCAGCAGATTTGCATTCAGGACGAAGATAAATGTCGACGTTCCTCAACCAAGAATGAGCAGGTAAGCGCTGCATTCTCTAATGCAGGGCAGTACTGAGGCAGCAGTAAGGCAGTCTAAAGAACATTCCGGTTCTTCGCTGGGCCTGGCACGATTTCAGGAGAGAACTGAAGGGGAACAAACGAGGCAGCGATGGCACCTTAACGCGCAGGACGTGCGGAGCCACTGCAGCGACTGGATCGGATGATTACATTCATTACTGGGCCCTCGGAGAGCTTCAGAACTTTACGTAAGTACATTTCCTCACAGGGGGGAGGGGAGGCCGGCTCGTGCGTCAGCGGGTGAAGTCAGCAACACTCAGCCAGTACAGTGCGCATCGTCCTTTAGTACTGCGGTAAGTGAGTGGAGCTTGACGGCAGATCGGCTCGGTTATGTAACTGTGCTACTCCTCTTGCACCTCTCCCCCGCAACACAAACAACACTCCGCAGGTACTCCAGCTACCCACAGCACTCAACTCCCTGCCATCAATGAAATTTCATAACAAAAGGCTTCAGCTCTCATCTCTAGTCACGCCTGTCCTCTCAGGAATGATGCAGCCGAATGAGACTGAAGCACGAGCTGCTAAAACCGGGACATTTTGATCAGAGATGATCCTGAAGTGCAGGTCGTACTGATTGCTGAACTGAAATCTATAGAACACGAGTGTAAAAGGTACGAGAGCCAACAACGCAAATCCAGCAGGTGAATTAAAGGAATGTTGACACTTGTAGAACTACCTTCCATAATGAGCAATAGCAGGAAAAATGCCACCCTTATGCGTTCACTATGACACAAAGCTGCAGTGCGAATTGTTATGCAAGACTGATTGGACAGCCGTGCGCAGACGAGACCGTTTACTTCCAGGACAAATGTACACCAACAGGTACATGTTCAATATACATTATCTTGATGTCTTTCGCAAATAAACAGGATACGGATGTAAAAGTCCTAATTTCGAAATATTTATGCAAAGGTCGTCAGAGTTCGCTGTGGTAAATTTTATCCAAGTTACGAGGCAATCCTTTGACTTCAGAGATAGCAAATTAATCTGCAAAGCTTCAGCTTTCCAGCCCCATCATTCTTGACATCTTCGAATCCCAGAGCCACTGAAAGGTTTTGCGACGGGTCAAGTCAAAGGACGGACAATCAGTGTCTAATTTTACACTGAACTTGACCGTCCTCGTTTCCAGCAGAACGGCAACTTTCAAGACAAAGATCCTGTAAAGTTTGAGCTCAGACAAACGGCCGAAAACTAATGCATTACAGCTCATGAACTTCAGCTTCTGGTTCCAACTTTACACGAGAGAATGAGCGAGCGTAGGTGGTACTGCGGTGGAGGGGGGCATGCAGTTTGCGCCGCCTGCATGGAGTGCAATTACATATGTCTCTACAGTAAGTGGTTCCCATGGGAACAGCCAAGCTTCCGTCTGTTTCCATGTAACTCTGGCGCTTGTCTTGTTAGTGGAAATGAGCTGGACTCCTTCCAGAATGAGGGCTGCGTCACTGCCTGATTCTTAGCCTCACTGGTTGAATAACTGTGCTCCCTCATTTCACAGTATTTCACATGGACTTTTATATTGCTTAGTGTGACGTTTTTAATCCCACATGACTACAGTCAGGTGATTTCTCTGATAATGAGCGAAGGCCAACTGAAAGAACCAAGGGCAACGGGCGAACAAAGAGGGCTTGCGAACAATTCTCACAAGTTATCCATCCGCAAACTGAAAAAACAAAACGACAGATGGCGAGGCTGCTACCGTCGCAACTGCATTTCCATTTTGCTTTAAAGCTAGAGTCGTCTGGGCAGTTAAGCCTCCCTCACACTCGCCCCTGTTGTTCGTCCGCTGGAGTAATGAATGCAGAAAATGGGGCTTTGACATACGTAAAAACTGAATTTAAAAAATGCATATATTTCGAACAGTGACTGCTATGGACTACCTTTTCAATGTTATGCCAATATTTCTTGATCAATTTAATGCTACTTCAGTGAATAAAATGATCGTTTTAATTAAAAATAGACAGTTTTTAGGGTGAAAAAAAAAAACTTTTGTCCACCAGCAGCTAGTGAATGTTCAGACTTTATTAGCCACTCAGAAGATTACCATTATTTTATTGGCTGGAGGGTGAAGCAAATCTACCAGCCGCTTGTATGTTTTACCAGCATTTGGCTGGCGGCTGGTCCTGATTTTGGACCCTGGGTTCCCCAGTAATTCATAAATGTTGAGCAGCACTGGATGCTTGCAGCCGAACCGCCCAATCACAACACGTCAGTGAAAGCGCTCGAGTTACAACCGCAGATTCAAAATGAAGGGCTGATTCCTCATCGATTCCTCGTCGTCTACTTCACGATGTTCATATTCATCAAGGACACTTATCAGTGAAAATCCCCTCACAGGGCATGGAAAAATCCCCGAACTAGAACCAAAATGGTTCTCCGAGATGAAACCAGCTCCTAAGAGACCATCCCTCTATATCAATTAGCATTCCAGAGATCACTCCGTCACATGCCCCGAATCCAGACAGGCAAGGTCAGGCGAAGAAAATAATCACGTAAAAGCTTTCATGTATTTTTTTTTTTAATATAAAATATGCAGTAATCAACAATTATTTTCCCATCCCATCCTTTCTTACCATTTGGACAATTCCAGCCCTGCTATATTCATACCTGCTCACCGAGCACCCCGTTTATATCGCACAGCTGTCAAATCTCCTCCATATTTTTGCCATCCATTTCTGTCAACAAGCAGGATATGTGCAGATCGTGCAAATCTGACCCACAGATTTCGCAATTCTTCAAAAAGAAATGGAATATCGTTAATCACAGGGGTCATCACTAATTGAACGCCTATCGTTATTAACCCTTAGAGCGCTAAAGACAAAGTGTTGCTCAATGATGTAAGATATCAAAATCAACGCTGTTGAAAACATCAATTAATAAACAATTACAAAAATTCCATTGGCATTTGATGATCATAATGTAGCTGAGTCAATATGGAAGCACAAAGCTAATTTATTTAATTATTTATTTTTTCGCCAATAGCATGAACAATTCTACTATGAACCACTGTACATGGCAGGTTAGATTTAGCCAGAAGACACGAGCCACTGCTCAGAACTAATATGCAATCATACGTACGATGAGAACTGTAATAAAAAGGAAGGAATGCAACCTGTGATCACTGTATGCTTTTTAATTTCATATGCTTCAACTTCTGTAAAAAAAAAAAAAAAAAAAAAATAATTGTATAACAATTAAATTATTTAAATTATTTTCAAAAATTACATGAATCATTTCTCTACAGACAGACAGACAGACAAAACATTGTAAACATCCCTCTCCATGCTGTTCCAAGCATTAACCCTTCGAGCATGGAAATTAATTTTCAAAAAATATACATTTAATCATCTTGTGCTGTTGAAAGCCTATCATGTGGCAACTCGTTCAAAAGCGCTCCCCAGCGGGAGCTCTTTTAAACAAGGCATCGCGCAATAGGTTTACAGCAGCTTTGATTTTGACATCGTATCATTGAGCAACAACAGCTGCGTTTAGCGCTGTAAGGGTTAATAAAGATGGAATAAATGGCCCTGCTGAAGATCACTGCGCACACTGCAGCTCTGAAAGGATGAGAAGGCGCTTTACTCACCCTGTCGGCCTGACTGCCCTCGTCTCCGAGGGGCTCCTGCCCGTCCGGGACGTCCTCCGACAGGACCGGCAGATGTCTCTTAAGCGCCGGCTCGCGGTTGAGCGTGGTGTAGCCCACGTGCTCGTAGATGGGGTTGATGGTCATCTTGGCGATGTATTCGGCGGCCTTGGTCTCGATATAGAGCGTGATCAGGCCGTCGGTCACCAGGTCGTGGATGGACTCAAAGCGCTTCTCCCCAACAAAGTGCTTCCCATCGTAGTATAGGCGGAAGTTTCGGGTTTGGTTTCCGAATCTGGGTCCGGGGGAGAGAGGAGAGCGGGCGTGAGGTGGGCGGGCCGGGAGGGACACGTTTTCCCGCCGTAGTTCCCAGCAGCGAGTTTAAGGGGAGAAAGACTGCAGTATAGAGACAGGGAGGGGTGAAGCCTCCGCTATAAAAACAGACTCCAGGAGCGCTAGCCGCTCCTATCAGGCCCTCTCCCACCTCCTCGGTGCTGACCCGACAGCTGCGTGGGAAACAGGACCTATAACAGCGTCCAGATGCCGCCGTTAGACTGGGGAGTGCGTCCGCTGCACTTGCCGGTCATAAATAATGGAGCTCTGTATTACCGCTGATCGATAGCAGTTGTGCCTCTGTGAGGTCTTTCTGTCCGCAGCGTCACCTCGGACTGAACAGAGGCCTTCAGTGAGAAAAGCTGTGCAGCGGTGGGGCTGGAGACCGCGACAGTACAGAACAAACCGCCGAAAACAGGGCGAGTAATCAGAGCCGCGGCCTGAGACACCATTTCTACGGGTAACGGCTGCCGAGGCCGGGATGTGAACAGAAGCCTGTGCTGCAGTGATCGCTGAGGAAGGAGGGGTTAAACACATCTCTAAAAAATATCTTAAAGGGACCATCTCAACCCTTGGGAGAAATCAGAAATCTGATGCAAGTTCATTAACCCAAAAGGCATATTTTTGTCCAAATTCAGACGCAAGCCAACACCTCCCTCAATTAAAATCTCATTTATAGAAAGTAATTATATGAGAAAACACATGGGATGTAACACGGTTAGCCAGGGAGTATAAAGGCTGAAAGTCTCAAGCAGTTTTATCTTGATTTGCCCCGTTAACCACCTGAACAAAAAACCATTTGACCGCACCACCATATAATCCCTGTAAAAACAGCACAGAATGCCAATGTAAAGACTTGCTACCTGACAGCCCAGTTCAAACAACAGCCAGACGTGAGCGAAAGGTCTTTTCCCAAACTGCACTCCGGCCACAAGCACTTCACTGCTGAGTTTAACACTGTAAAGTCTCACTCACTGTGAAAAACACCATTCATCAACCAGCAGCGCACCAATACAGCTGCCGAATAACTCCAGCATGCCCTCGCCTTCCTTCAGCAGGAGTAGGGACCATGGCAACCGACAGGCACGTTACGGCCTATACAACGTCTCTGCCATCGTCCTGCTTGCGGTTTAGGAGAGATTAAAAAGTCCCATCCATACAGACTCGCCATTGGACGGTTTTCTGGTCCACACCCACTCGACACCAACTGAAACAGGAGATTTCATCCGCAGTCCCTCTGTGCAAATAAAGGCGTGGATTAGGCGACGGTGAATGATACCGAATTGAGCCAACAGTAACAGGGTCAAGAAAACTTTTTTCAATGTCATCTCGAAAAACATTAAAATATATGAGCCTCGAAAGTTCCAATTCTGCTCTCGAAGAGCCAAAAATCACCAAATATCTGCAGCGCTGGATAGCGAATCAGAGCTGCAGACAGAGACAGATGCGCTGGTGATGATGGCACAGCTCAGCGGACAACAATTTGAGGGACAATTTGTGCTTGCTGCTAAATTCTACAAATAGCTCACTCAGTTTACCACAACCGATGCATAACCAAAAGCATCTGACGACAAATATGGGCCAAACAGCCTCAAAACTATGACTCTTCCCTACTCAGAATTCCGGGGACAGGCTGAGATGTTTTCGACAAAAGGGGCCAATCCTAAAAGACAACACGGCAGCTTCAACATTATAGACCTGCGCTGATCTCGGATTTAACCCCAAGAGTGCTAAATGCAGCTATTGTTGCTCACTGATGTAAAATATCAAAATCAAAACTGCTGAAAACAGTAGAGGAGCTCTTTTAAACAAGTCTCCACATGATAGGTTTTCAACAGCACAAGATAATTGAATTTAAATACACTAGACAAAAATATAAATGCCCCATGCCAAATTTGAGTTTTTATTAACATTAGGGTAATGCAATATATGAAGCAAATCAAAATTCATTTTTGTTAATGACTAATCTTCAGATCACCGTCCATTACATCTAAATATAGGCATCTGCAAAGGAGTGACAATACTTTGAAAACATTGGGGGTCGGGTTGAAGGAATTGAATGTACAATATCTTGTGAGTCCACCATTTGTGTCTCTCTGAGCAACACATCTCCTTCACATGGAGTTGATCAGGTTTGTCTATCGTGGCCTGTGGAATGTTATTCCATTCTTCCTGGAGGGCCACACAGAGCTGACAAACATTATCCGTAACTGGAACACGTTCGCAGACATGTCGATCCAAGACATCCCAAAGATGCTCTACGGGCGACAAGTCCGGCGAATACGCAGGCCAGTCCAGAACTGGAATGTGCTCTGCTTCAAGGAACTGCATGCAGACTGCTCTGGTGGACATCCCTGCATCCAGCATGACCTGAGACATCTGAGGCATGATGACTTCTGACAGAATTTGACATTTTGGGGGGGCCCTTTTATTGTCCCCAGTATAAGGAGTGTCTGGGTACTGCTCATTCTGTCTGATCACCATCTGTAAATGCCACACCCATGTACTGCATCACTACATCACTGAGCAAATGCTCACTGACAGAGAGATGTAATATAGAATGGTACACAAATCAAGAGAAATATCCCGATTGCACAAGTAAACGTCAGCATATGCTCACTAAGAGTTGAGCACTCCATATTTGACATGGCGCATTTATATTTTTGTTTAGTGTATTTCTAAAAATTTATTTCAGTGCTCTAAGGGTTAATATGCACAAGTCACGACTGTTTAATGCTTTAAATTCCACGGCTGTTTCCCAATATTCTTAGGTTTCCTAAAAGACCCTCATCTTTAATTGGGCAAAGCATTCATGACGCATGGAAGGTCGGAACATCCTTAAAAACAAAGATTCCGCTGCACGTCTGGCTTCTATTTACAACCTGAAAGTCAAGCAAATGCAAACAGATCCCATAATCCAAGGAGCATTGAGCCATTATGATGCATTCTGGGATACAAGCACTGCAACACGCAGGACACAAGAACAGGAGCCCCAAACAGGGTGCCCAAACCATCTCTGTAAAACTAAATCTGCATGGGTATGGCCAAAAACAAACAAAAAAAAAAATTAAAATGTATTTTTCTGACAATTCCACAGCTGTGTACAACCACAACCTTTGCCTGAGCTGCTTTCATTTCAGTGAGCTGTGCTTCCTTAACCACAGCTGGCCAATCACAACAGAGCAGGCTTTAGGGGGGAGGGCCTTAGAGACAGGAGCTAAAACAGCCCGTTACAGGCTGAGTATACAGCCTGCAAACCTGCAGCTGATTGTGTTTAGACAATTAAAACAAAAAAAACAAAATAAGATGTGTTTGTAAAACACTAATGCCCCCGTATGCCAGGGTCAAGAAGACAGGATCAAGGCCTAGATCACCTTTCTTCAACGAGAGGAATCGTATACCTAAGTATCAAAGACATACCACTAACCAGTCAAAGGTTAAACTTTTATGAAAATATCACCGACGCCAAGGTCAAGGTCACAAGGTCAAATTTGATGACCTCATCTGAAAGGTCTCGTCACAAGGGATGCACATGCCAAGTATCAAAAATTATGGCCAAGGTTAAAGTTTTTCCCCCCCCACTGTGGACAAACAGACGGACAGACAGACGGACAGACGGACAGCCGGACAGGTGAAAAACTATATGCCCCCGAAACTTTGTTTATGAGGGCATAAAAAAAAGAAAAAACATGCAAATGTTTGCAAACAGGACCACAAAAATGAAACCGTTAAACTGGGAAAAGGGAATAAGATGACCTTTTTAAAGTCACCATCCTCTTGAATTGAGAACATGGTATCCGCAGCACTGAAGACAAACCCAGAAGCCCGAGTGAGTGAATGTCCTACAGCCAGACCAGGAAATAAGCCTCATAGAGAAGCCCAGTTTATGGCTATTTGTTTCGAACAAGAGCCAAAGGTTTGCTTCCCTGGTTCATTAGACGGTTATGAACCAGCCTTTCCGTCCTGGTCTCCTTCGCTTCAAACAGTATGTAGTTAGTTTTAGGTCAGGAGAGAATTCGCTCACAACATTCAGGTTTAAACAGATTTAAAGAGATTTCTCACTTCTACCCAACACTGCAGACAGCGGAAGGTGCTGGAAAAAGTGCTTCCCCTTGCACGCATTTCACAGAGCCGCATTAAATGCATCAGACGAGGGACCCCACTGACCGTAACGCTAAAGTGTAGGTCCCCGGCTGCCGTTGGCTCTCCCGGATCAGATAGCTGCCCTCAGCGACACTCAGCAGCTGATCCGCTTCTTCTCTGGAGATCATCCCATGATACCTGTACAACGAAACCAACATCATCAGAGCGTGGGCAAACCTGCCTTCCATCGACAAATGGAGTGCGTTTTTCATTTGCTTATCAAGACATCAATATAAATATAGGTGGGTCACGATGACATTGCACAGAGTGCATTACCAAAGACAGAAAGTTCTGGATAGAAACCAAACTCACTCTCTTCCATAGTATTTCGGCCTGTTGTCGACCTGAGAATGCAAGAAGGACAGATTAAAACGGAGCACAGAAGGTGAAACAGTGTTCTTCACATCTCATCTTTAGGAGACCTCCGCCCCAAGTCAAAATGCAGTGGACAACGCAGTAAATGAAATCACACAGATTAAAACCCATGATTAATGAAAAACTTTATTCAAATTCTAAACTGCCATATATGAGGCCAGTGGACCATGCTAAAGTCACCAGTCAGGCAGCTGATAATCTCTTAAAATGTATTTTTGCACGTAGTTCTCACAGAAAACATTCAGCCCTCCATGTATTTACATTTTTCTGAATTACCCTCTAACCCTCTTCCTTCTTTCTTTGGGAATAAATTAAAGCAATAGTTTTGCACGCTGTAAAAAACTGCTCTATTTAACCCACAGATTCAGTTTTGTTTTGAGGCTCGAACCTCAGTCAGTCGCCGGGGATCAAAGGCAGAAATAGGCCTGGTTTCTCCTAGATTCCCGGCCCACCATCTCCCCTGATGCAGAATTTTCCAGAAATAAAATGATTCTAAGGAAAAGAATTGGCACCCTTCCCAATTTCTTCTATTTTTGTCTACTTGACACAATTAAAGGTCTCAGGTAATCCATTTTTATACAAGATGAAGACAACCTACGGACACACAAAACGCTGCGAATAAATTTAATTCATTGAAGGCAAAGAATTATTCAAAAACCATCAAGAAAAATGAATTGCCCCCCAGAACCTAATGACTGGCTTTTCCATTCTTGCTGGAAACAAGTGCAATCAAATGTTTGCAATAACTGGCATGGAGTGTTCTAAGTCGCTGTGGAGGAATTTTGGCCCACTCTTCTCTGGAGCAATATTTCAATTCTGTCACATAAGAGCATTTTCAAGCATTAACTCCCTGTTTAATGGGATACCACAGCATCTTAATCAAACTGAAGTCTGAACTTTGACCAAGGCACTCCAAACCTTCATAGTGTTTCTTTTAAGCCATTCAGAGGTGGACTTGTTTGTGCGCTTCGGATCATTGTCCTGCTGCATTACTGCGCTTCAGCTTAAGGTCACAAATAGATGGCAGATATTCTCCCTCAGGATTTTCCAGTAGAGAGCAGAAGTCATGGATCCATCAGTTGTGGCAGGTCAGCGAAGTCCTGAAGCAGCAAAGCAGGCCCAGACCATTACACTCCCACCACCGTGAGACGGTTGGTATGAAGCTCTTATCGGGGAACGTGTGTTCGCTTTAGTGTTTGCTTTACGCCAGACGAAACGGACCCACGTCTTCCAAAAAGCTCCACTTTTGACTCATCAGTGAGCAGAATATTATTCCCAAGGTCTCGGTGGTCATCAAAATTATTTATCTTCGACAACTGTGAGAAGACTCTCCTTTTCATAGTAATCAGTTAAGTCCTGCTTGAAAATTCTTTTGTTAACCTACTTCTTCATCCTATATAACCAATATCATGGCCTCTAACTGCAATTACTCTCCATCGACTCTATTAGTCGATGTGAATAATGTTACATGAGCAGTTAATTAAGCCGGAGTGTTTTATTTCACTGATGATGGAGAGAAACGCATAAAGCTGCAGCCCCTGACTCTCCTCACGGTCCTCTGCATATTCATAACATTTAAAGCACACAGCCATATTGCTCTTGCACACTGAATTAACCTTTGAACAAGAGCATGAATGCATTTGAACTGGTGTATTCATCATAAACTCATTCCAAATAATCTTCACCTCCATAACAGTGTCCCGCTTCTCAAAGCTTTGCAACATTAAAGAGCCGTCGCAGGAAGCCTTCGCTCTGCGCTGATTATTATTACCCACATAAAAAGGAGATCTTCAGATGAAAAGCACAGAAAACCAATGTGAAAGAGTGTTTAACCTTGCGGTCAAGGGATGAATGTAGAAGGCGAGTAAAGCTCTATGATTAGAACTGAAGGGCAGATTAAAAGGCTTCGGGTTATTTGCAGAGATGGTGAGAGGCGCAGAGGTGCGAGGCCGCCGTGTGTTCAGTGCAGGAGAGCCAGGCAGCGTCCTTCCCGTCCCGCTCTGCTGAGGCAGACTGAACGAACACTGCAGCGGGAAGGCGTGCGACCGTTACTGCACAATGCAGCCCACCGTTCGTGGACCCTCCGTATGAGCCCCCAAAAACAGTTTAGGCCTGCACCTCACCTAGTGCTTTCTGCCTGGGCAGCGCTGATCAACCATTTCTCCATAAAGGCCGGATAGCTCACTCGGTAAAGCATTGCATTGCCAAGCAAAAGTGACGATCACATTTGCAATGGAGCTACAAGGTTTCAAAGTGGGAAGGGACTGCCGGGAAAAGGGAAATAAACAAACAGCTTTGTTCGTTCCTCAAGCGCCTCCTGTTGACCAGACGGGCGCTCGTCAGGAAGATTCTAAGCCTGGTCACGTCCGGGTATCCACCGCCCTTGTTCTAAACTTGTGAAAATTCAACCAATGAGTGTATAGAGTGTATAGAATGAGGCTGACGGGTGCGAACTGTCTTCACTCTCCTGAGTTGGCAGCAAGGGCTTGCATACGAGCAAGCCTCGTAAATAGTTCACAAAGTGGGCATTCCAGATTCGGGTGGGATTGGAGATGCCAAATTTATAAATAAAAATAAAATATAAAATAATAATAATAATAATAATAATAATAATAATAAATGAACACAAACTGGATAATTACGACAAAAATGTTCAAAATGATCATTAGCAGCTCATTCGGTGGAGAGAAAGGTGGTCATCTGCACCGAATGAACGATAAATGAAAGGACATATGGACAACCCCCAAACGCTGAGAGCTATATTTCATAAAGCACTGCACTACAGTGCATAAAGCAAAAAGCAAAGCACTACACTGCACTTTTATAGCCTATGAGCAGTTTCAGTGGTGTCACATGAGGATCCTGAGAGGATTCGCAGGATATTAGCATTCACATCTCTGCCGGGAACTACTGACATCATAAAACAGAAGACCATTTACATACAAGCCAGTCAGAGACCACAAAAGTCACCTGCCTAAGACGGGATGCACGCATGCAGGGACAGATGCACCGACTGACACGGCCTTAATCACTAGCGGGGGACTAAAATGCAATTTTGAAAGGTCACAGCTAGAAGTTTGGGAGATATTCTCTGGAAACAAAATGTTTTGTAGAGGTTGTGACCATGGTCCAAAATGGGAGGGGGGGGGGGGGGGGGGAGGGGACTAGATGATGCGCACTCTATAGAGATGCTACCCAACGCCTCTTGTTCACCTTGACCTTTCAAACTCAAAATGCAAATTTGGACAGGGTACCCTAGGATCATCTACCCCACAAAGTTTGGTCACCGTAGCTTCAGTGGTGGTCGGACGGATGGACAGACAGATGGGGGGCGTGCGCGCGCACACACACACACACACACACACACACACACACACACACACACACACACACACACACACACACACACACACACACACACACACACACACACACACACACACACACTGCTAAACTGCATACCCACACCGCCTCGTCGGGCGTGGGTAAAAATCAGCCACTCATTTTTGGCTGGTAAAAATCTAAATATGTTTTTATTACTGCAGTTTGTTGTAATTACAGTACGGAGAGTCATCCTGGTCTCACGTGCAATTCTCAGTCAACATGGTGTAAAGTAGAAATAGCGGTAACTTTAACTATATCCTACGCGGAAATATTAATACAACGGTTTCAAGACTGGCAAACATAATACATTTGAATTAATTAATTCAGCAGGGGTGCTACCAAGGGGGGGCGGGGGCAGTGCCTACCCTGAAAAAAGCTCTGCCCACCCAATGAAAACTCAAGATAAAAAACTGATTTATTACAATTTGACAGCAAACACGCAATATCCCACGTGATTCAAGGTTGACAGCCATTAAGAGAGAGCTTTACCAATGCTTCATCTATCTAGTACTATGTGTAATTGGTGGATTCCTTTGTCAGTCTATTCTGATGCGAAACTAACCAATGGGCACTCGGGAATTACTAGGGACCCCCCCCATTCTCTTTGACTGCCGTCTTCACACGTTGGTTACGTTGGACCTGCGCTTCTCTCAGGGAATTAAAACTTCGCCCATATCTCTTGTTGCTACTTTTTCCACCGCTTATTTTGTCAGTCTTATTGTTTGACATTAAGCTAATTTGTGTACGATACTGAGCAACAAAAGAAACGTGAGTGTGTGTGTGTGTGTGTGTGTGTGTGTCGACTCGTGTGGTTATAACCAGAGTTGGCTACCGAGTGAGCCCAGGCAGCTAGCACGCAGCTAGTCTGGAGTTGCTAGTCACTCACTGGGGTTGTTGCAACAATAATTCTGTATCATAACCACATTTCAACATTTCAAACATCTGTATCATAAGCACTTCGAACATTTGCAAATAGAAATGCCTAGGTGGCTCATTAAAAAACAACCAGCTCCCACTCTCGCAAGTGCAGTCTCTACCAGCAGCCCTGCAACCACCGAACAGTGTGTGGCATCTGTGCCGAAGCCCGGGACTGCCGGTGAATCACCGGCAGATGCACCATGCCCCAGCAGGTCTGTACCCATGCTGGGGGCTCAAAACGTCTGTTCTCCCCATTTTCAGGCCCCCGGCTGTGTCCACTCCTCTGGACTTAAATATGGATCACCCATCTCAGTCAATTTTAAGCATTTATCCTAAGCGTATCAAACTCGACCATGGCATGGCTTGAGTATTCAGTACTGCGCGATGCAGACAGTGTCTGTGTGTGTGTGTCGCAGATTTTGTGCAGGCCAGTACTCCACAGCTTTGAACAGTGAACACCTCATACTCATCAGATGTAAGGACCTCGGGCTGTAGTAGTGCAACAAGCCACTTCTCTTGAGATTTGACCTTTGACCTACATGCAGTGACCTTGACAACGTAAATTTTTTGCAGGCCGTTTCTCAACAACTAGTAATAGCAATGTGAAATTGGCCCCATATAAAGCACATAGGATGGACCTGAGCATCATCTGGTTGAGTTCCACATTTGACCTTGACACTATGACCCTCAATACTGCCTTACAATGCCAAAGTGCAGTAACTACACATTGGATAAAATGACAGTTGTGCAGTTTTCGGCCTGAAAGTAAATTGAGGTCAGGATTTATTTGGATAGAAATTATACCATGGCAAGTCACTCAACCATAATCTATCATAGATTTGCCAACTATTGATTTGTTGGGACAGCAAACAACCTTTGAAGCCATTTTTTACTGCTTAAATAAACTTGTACTTACTTACTGCCCTTTGCCTTTGTAGGGCAGAATACTTTTTCAATCTCGCACAAGAAACAAATCACGGAATTTTTTAAATTCAGAGCAATGACATGATTGTGTATAAGTGGTAATGATCCGCATCAGTTTTGCTCAGTTAAGGTCACTGTGACCCACTTGTGTCACTATAACCGGCAGGCTTTATATCTGGTATTCATACACGCCTTTGTGATGATTCCTGTCTGTTCCATATAACAGCGAGGCCGAGCAGAGGAGTGATGTGAGAGAAATGATCAAACTCAAGGGAAGCTCAGCTCCAGCTTTATTCAAACTTTCAGCTCCTCTCAGCTTCATTAAAGTTTTAAAACGCTCAGGGGTGTCTTGATGACAAAGCCTTTCGAAGCCCCACTCACACGCTGCTCACCCACCACGACCTCAGGAGTTCAAATCTGGCCCTTTAGCGTTTCCTGAGGAACAGACTTTCACTCATTTACTCGTGTTGTGGAAGTAAGCCGGGGTGGGGCACCTATTTTCACTTCCAAGCTAAAGGAAGCACTTCCTCCACGAAGTGGAAAAATTATGAAACTGTACTGAAGGCTTGCATCATCATCATCATCATCATCATCATCATCATCATCATCATCATCATCATCATCAACACACAACACAAATGTCAGACCACAAAAGCGCAGTATAAGAGAGACTGTCATTATTCTGTTTTGATATAAGTAAGGGTCATTGCTGGTTGCCATACTTGGCAAAAACAATCTTTAAATCTGAGCGTTACCATTTAAAGAAGAAGCATTTTTCCAATCAAATAGTTGCGCTGACCAGAGGGAAAACGCTGAAGGCCAAGTAAAATGACATTCAACTTTAATCCTTTTTAAACTTCAGTTATTAACAGAATGAAACCACAATGAAAACTAGAGCACTTGGACGGGGGAGCGTGCAGCGCAAATGTACCCCCCCCCCTCCATTACCCAACACAACCTAAGGGCCCAACCAGCAGCCTAACTGACACGCTGAGATAAGCAGTTTGTGGCGTCCTTTTCTGGGCCTAACGAGGCATCCATAAGCCTACAAAAGGCTCATATCTCCCAGTATACCAAACTTGTTCTGGTTTCGGTTCCCTTCTATCCTTGTGCTGAAAATGTAATAAATCCATGAATCGTTTCTCGCCGTACTGCGTTAACGCTAAAATCTTGCAATGGATGCGGCGGCAACTGCCTTCCTACCGCAGCAACTATCCTCCCGAAATATACAACGATTGAGCAAAGGGAAATTCTCTCATGAAAATGAAACTCAGAAGAATTTAATTTTCACGTTGTACAGTTGAGATACAGCTCTGCCATATTTTCCCTTCGTGTTGCAGTGTAACTGCCCAACAAAAGCCATCGCAGCCGGTCAGTCTCCTCTATGACCTTCAGAAGCTCCTGAAGGCTGTGGTGGTCATTACCCTTCACAGTGCTGAAAAAAATATTTGAAAAATATGAATTTAATGACCTTGACCAACGACCAATGACCAACAGCTTTGATTTTGACATCTTACATCATTGAGCAACAACAGCTGCATTCAGCGCTGTAAGGGTTAAAACATGTGCACATCATCTCCACCAAAAAAATGACTGACCCGACCATCCAGAATTTATGAGAGAGGGAACAAAAGGCTAAAGGTTTCTTATTCTCGACAGGCTCCAGGCTGCATAGAACAGCCTGGCCCATTTGAAGCACGGCGTGCGGTCAGGACAGAGGGCAGGACATGCTGTCAGGGGCGGTGTGATGAGGGCCATGTTCAAACGACCCCCAGCTCAAAGCCTCGGCAAGGGGGGGGGGCTGCTTGCACCACAGTGATACCAGTGCGCTACAGAAAAACTGAGTATAATCCCCCTCCTCCCGTACAGTTCAAAGTAAAGGCAACTGCCCTGGCCAAGTCATTATAAAGAAATAAGTAATGAATCCCCTGCTGCCATTCTCAAGATCAATGCAAAGCAATATAACAACAGATAACGTTAACCCTTAGGAGCGCTATATGCGACTAAGGTCATTCAATGATATAAGATGGCAAAATCAAAGCTGTTGACAACCTATCATGCGGCGACTTGTTTAAAAGAGCACCCGCAGCAGAGCGCTTTTAAACAAGTCACCACAAGATAGGTTTTCAACAGCTCAAAATCCTGGAATTTACAATTCTTTTGCATTTATTTCAGCGCAGTACCACTTCTATTACTTTTGAATGAACTTTCAAAATTCACTGCATTAAACCACAAAAAAACCAAAAAAAACAGGTACATCCATTTTGAAACTGACATTCTTTGAAATCATTTTCTTATTGCAGGCACTTTGGACTATATTCGGTAACAAATCAAAGGAGCTGTGTCACGATTACTGTGCACACACATTTAGTACATCATGCTACATCATGGGCAGTATTAGTGCATTATGGGTCATTCCGTGTCAATTCACGAAATTTCAGAAAATCTTCCTGCACGACCACCTCACATTTTCTTTCAAAAATTCATGTTAGTAGTTTCACTTTTGGCCACAAAAAATTATTAAAAGGAGAAAGATTTAGGCGATTTTTTTTCAGCATCACCTTCTGAAGTTCTAATTTTGAGCTGCAATATCTTAAAATGTACTTGAACGAGGACCTCCAAGGTTGGTATGTCAAATATCTGGTGCTACATCTGTACATAGTTTAACTTTCAGCAGTCTAGCTCATGTGTAACGTGCAGTAATAGGCCCCGAGATTCTGTTGAACATTTCTATTTGCGAACTGCGGCAGCACATTAAAGGGCCTGTGAACTCATCAGTTTTTAGTACAGGGGGCCGATATTTTGTAGGGGTGTCTTTTGGACTAGGAAAATTGTTTTTAGAAAAATTACCATTGTGAAGTAAATAACACCTGAGATATTGCTTATCAAAAATGAGAAAAAACACATTTTCCTGCAAATTTGAAGCTATATTCCTGTTGAATGACACCATGTATCAAATCCAAATCAAGTTCACCTTAAAGAGCAGGTTTTTGAAATGAAATATCCAAATATTGTGATTTTGTTCTCTCTCTTTTTCCCAATGTGAATTTTTAAAATGATGTTATATATTGGAATGCTATTTCTCGATTATAGCCTCGTAGTCTTGTGGACAGCTCTGTAATTATGTCAGAGATCTCAAATTTTGTACAGTGCCTCTTATAATATAAGCCATTTGACATTAACTTTTAATACATATTAGTCAAATTCACACTAGTATGTGGAAAGTTATTGAAGCTTTGGCAAAGGGGTTAAGAAGTGAATCCACCAACATGATTTTTTTCAAGAAAATCTGAGGGGGTCATGCGGGACCCATTCGGTGAATTGACACGGAATGACCCTCATGCAGTGCTATGGAAATGTAACTGCCCCCTTCCCCATCTCTCAGATGTTTTAGATCAACCAACTAATTTCAATAAGACATGAGAAAACACAAAATCCAGCTTTAACACTCATTTATTTTATTGAAGGTAAACAAGTATTCATAACTTATATCACCCATATGAAACAAGATGTGTTTGTGAAACACTGATGCTCCCATGGCTCATGTTAAAGTTTGTGTCACCAAGCGTCATGCTCCAAGGTCAAGGTCACAAGTTCAAAAGTCATGACCCCATCTGAAATGCCTTCTCACAAGCAATGCAAATGCCAAGTATCAAAGCCCTATCATGAACCGATCAGAAGTTATAGCCATGTTAACGTGCGGACAGACAGACAGACGGACAGGTGAGAAACTATGTCCCCGAAATCTGAAATGCCTTCTCACAAGCAATGCATAAGCCAAGTATCGAAGTCCTATCATGAGCCTATCAAAAGTTATAGCCATGTTAAAGTGCGGACAGACAGACGAACAGGTGAAAAACTAAACATTGCAACTGGTTGCGCCACCCGAGGCAGTAACAACTGCAATTAAATATTAGCGATAACGGACAATGAGTCTTTTACTGGATGCGGAGGAATTTTGGCCTACTCTTCTTTGCAGAATGGTTTTATATCAGCTACAATGGATGATTTTCAACCATGAACTTCCCATTTCAGGTGATGCCACAGCACCTCAAATGGATTTAAGTCAAAACCTTGAATGGCTCAAAAAAACTAAATGAAGGATTTGGGAGTGGCCTAGTCAGAGTTGGACTTGCTCATGAGCTTTGAATCATCGTCCCACCGCATGAACTGCGCTTGAGTTCAGATCAAACTGACAGCTGGAGATCCTCCTTCCTGATTTTCTAGTAAGAGCAGAAATCATGGTTCCATCAATATTGGAAAGTTGCTCAGGTCCTGAAGCAGCAAAGTAGCCCAGCCAACTAACTACCGCTATCGTGTGCGACTATGATGGTATGATGCTCTTATTTTGAAATACTTGGTTAGCTTCATGGCAGGTGTAATGGGACCCACGTCTTCCAAGAAGTTCTACCTTTGACTCATCAGTCCACAGCCCCAAAGGTCTTGGGGGTCAAAGTTTTTTGGCAGGTGGGAGACAAGCCTTTGTTTTCACTTCGGACAGCAGTGGTTTTCGCCTCACTGTTCTCCTGCGGATGCCATTTTTGTCATTTAACAATTGTACAGTTGAGTCGACTGACCTCAACTGAGGCAAACGAGGCCTGCAGTTCTTCACTGACCATCTGGACTCTCGTGACCCCCATGATGAGTCGGTCTGAGAGGAATCTCAGTTGGCCTGAGACTCCTGGGTTTGGTTCATCACTGTTCCATGTTTTTGCCGACTTCACATAGCCAGACAGGTTTCATAATGTTCAGATGCAACAGGACTGGCAGTAATGGTGCCTGGGTGCCTCTAGTGAAACTGAAATTGATTATCAATCCAAGCTATTCAGTAGGTTGATTTAATAACCAAAGGGGCAATTACTTTCTCCACACATGGCCAGGGCAGGTTGGATAGACTTGTCCTTCAAATAATGAAATCAGCATTTAAAAACCCATATGTATTTGAGTTGTCCTTGTTTGATTTTAAAATTAGTTTGATGATCAGAAAGTGTGAAAAATATGCAAAAATGGAGAAATGTAGTGCGATGAAAATAATTTCACAGCGCCGAAGGGTATGTTCCGTGCCCTCAACATCTTTCCTGACAAACACACATCAAAAAGGCAGGAAAACATCAAAACTACATGCACTATAGAGAACTCCAGACAGTGCAGAGAATTTATGTAATTAACACTGAAAGAGAGCATTTACAGTGCCTTGCGAAAGTATTCGGCCCCCTTGAACCTTGCAACCTTTCGCCACATTTCAGGCTACAAACATAAAGATATAAAATTTAAATTTTTTGTCAAGAAACCACAACAAGTGGGACACAATTGTGAAGTGGAACGAAATTTATTGAATAATTTAAACTTTTTTAACAAATAAAAAAACTGAAAAGTGGGGCGTGCAATATTATTCGGCCCCCTTGCGTTAATACTTTGTAGCGCCACCTGTTGCTCCAATTACAGCTGCAAGTCACTAGGGGGATGTTTCTATCAGTTTTGCACATCGAGAGACTGAAATTCTTGCCCATTCTTCCTTGCAAAGCAGCTCGAGCTCAGTGAGGTTGAATGGAGAGCGTTTGTGAACAGCAGTCTTCAGCTCTTTCCACAGATTCTCGATTGGATTCAGGTCTGGACTTTGACTTGGCCATTCGAACACCTGGATACGTTTATTTGTGAACCATTCCATTGTAGATTTGGCTTTATGTTTTGGATCATTGTCCTGTTGGAAGATAAATCTCCATCCCAGTCTCAGGTCTTGTGCAGACTCCAACAGGTTTTCTTCCAGAATGGTCCTGTATTTGGCTCCATCCATCTTCCCGTCAATTTTAACCATCTTCCCTGTCCCTGCTGAAGAAAAGGAGGCCCAAACCATGATGCTGCCACCACCATGTTTGACAGTGGGGATGGTGTGTTCAGGGTGATGAGCTGTATTGCTTTTACGCCAAGCATATCGTTTTGCATTGTGGCCAAAAAGTTCGATTTTGGTTTCATCTGACCAGAGCACCTTCTTCTACATGTTTGGTGTGTCTCCCAGGTGGCTTGTGGCAAACTTTAAACGAGACTTTTTATGGATATCTTTGAGAAATGGCTTTCTTCTTGCCGCTCTTCCATAAAGGCCAGATTTGTGCAGTGTACGACTGATTGTTGTCCTATGGACAGACTCTCCCACCTCAGCTGTAGATCTCTGCAGTTCATCCAGAGTGATCATGGGCCTCTTGGCTGCATCTCTGATCAGTTTTCTCCTTGTTCGAGATGAAAGTTTGGAGGGACGGCCGGGTCTTGGTAGATTTGCAGTGGTCAGATACTCTTTCCATTTCAATATGATTGCTTGCACAGTGCTCCTTGGGATGTTTAAAGCTTGGGAAATCTTTTTGTATCCAAATCCGGCTTTAAACTTCTCCACAACAGTATCTCGGACCTGCCTGGTGTGTTCCTTGGTCTTCATGATGCTCTCTGCGCTTTAAACAGAACCCTGAGACTATCACAGAGCAGGTACATTTATACAGAGACTTGATGACACACAGGTGGATTCTATTTATCGTCATCAGTCATTTAGGACAACATTGGATCATTCAGAGATCCTCACTGAACTTCTGGAGTGAGTTTGCTGCTCCGAAAGTAAAGGGGCCGAATAATATTGCACGCCCCACTTTTCAGTTTTTTATTTGTTAAAAAAGTTCAAATTATTCAGTAAATTTCGTTTCACTTCACGATTGTGTCCCACTTGTTGTTGTTTCTTGACAAAAAATTTAAATTTTATATCTTGATGTTTGAAGCCTGAAATGTGGCGAAAGGTTGCAAGGTTCAAGGGGGCCGAATACTTTCGCAAGGCACTGTAACATGTTCAGTTTGCAGCCAGCTAAGGCCAATTACCGAACTCCAAATGAAGACTCAAGCGAGGCCCATTTCAAATTAAGAGCAAAGTGTAAAAGCGAAGATGAGTAGCTCTTGCTGTAATCAGAAAGCTCTCCCCAGAGAGCTCAACATTCGTCAAAAACCCAAGGGCTCAAAACGGCAACATCGCCATTCCCAAATAAAGTTAACGGAACAAATTTGAATTTCATTAAATGCTTAAAAAATTAAAACTGTACGAGAGGAGAGATGGATGCAGTCCACATGACCGATCCTTTACACCCTCTCTCACTCTTAATCTTGGGCCTAATTTAGCAGGCGCCCAATCTGCCGAGACAGACTGTGTTGCAGTTCCTGTCGAATTATAGAGGGGGGCAGCGCATCTGTACTGTCAGCACTGCAGTCATTTATTAACCCTTAAAGTGCTAAACGCAGCACTGGCTGCTCGCTGACACAATGAAATATAAAATGAAAGCTTTTGAAAACCTATCATTTGGCGACATGTTGAAAAGAGAACAAGTCACCACATGATAGGTTTTCAAAAGCTCAAGATGTTAAAATTTTTTAACCCTTTAGGGTTAAGATTCCAGTCATTTGTTGGAGGGGGGGGGAGGCAGGGTGGAACACAAAGGGCAACTGTCCCACCCCCCCAAAACATCACCACACCGCGAACATCAATTACTGAATGAGAAGAGCTGCACCCACACAAAAGTCAACATCCTGTGCAAGTACACTGCTTTCAGTGGTCTTTGGGTCTTCCAGGAACCTGAAAACTGTCGAGCGAGCGTACTGCGGAGAGCTCAGGAACTGCTAAACCATGTCATGTGGAAACACTGGCCTTTTTTCAGGTAATAGGGGATTTCAAAATGTATAGATCTAGCGAGGCACAAATAAAGAGGGACAGGCACAATTACTGGCTCTATAAGCATAAATGGTCCAGCCCTCTGGCAGATCCAGCTCCTCATACTAATGATAAATTCTAATGAATTATGCACAACCTTTACCTCAAGGTTTTTAATTAAAGCCAGACTCTGCTTAAATAATCCTTTTATACGGGGGGGGGGGGGGGGGCCTGGGGTGGAGTCGGGATGGGGTTGAGGGGGAAAACATTCAATTTGGAATTAGTTCATTAGCGGCTTCTAACGAACCCGCACTGTATGAGAATAGAACAAAACAATCTTCGTCCCAAAGCAAAAAAAAAGGACTGGCATTCAGGTTGGATGTGACCCCAATCACGGAATTTATAAATTAAACCACTTTGATGTTCGCTCCTCACACCCGACCGAAATAATTAATGATCCGCAAGCGTGAAAAATCAGCTTTTCTCACACCATGAACAAATCTGTGGACAGCTAATCGAGTGTATGATCATTAATGCTGCGCTTCCATTATTCAACCTAAAAGCACACAAGGATCACCCAGTCTTTCTTATTGGAATATAATGATTGCATAATTACAGTAATATATTTTGCACATATACTATTTGAAATGTATATAATGCAAATTCCAAAAATGCAAATGACAATCAAAGTAAAAAAATAAAAACCAGCAAAAACATTTTTTAAATGGCTGAACAGTAGAGGGTACTCCAGATCAGGGTTGTTAAGAGAGAACCTTCATTTTCGGAGTAATATCTCGCAAAATGAGATCGGGGTTTCCCCCAGTGACTTTGTATGCTGTGGATGAATTAAGACAACAAAAATTGGAAAATTTAAACCTCTCAGAGAAAAACCTTACAATGAAAAAAATACAAAAAATTTTGACAAAGATCAATGGGAAGCGAAAATTTTAAAACTAGGCTATAAAATGAGTGGTTTCTGTATTTCAGGACACAACAGTTCTTTTGGATGTAACCCGATGGGACACCAACTGTTATGCCCACAACATTAAGTTCTTGTGCCCGCAGAGCAGGAAAAAAAAAAATAAATAAAAATTTCTTGGAAAAATGTTGACGGTAGCAGATAAAACTTCACTTTCTCCAACAGTTCACACATGGGTGGAATTTTATTTATTTTTTCCCCAAGAACCTTTCTGTGTAACGGGTTGCAAAATTATGTGTTTTCATGTATAACATTTTCAGGACTTCAGTGAAAGCCGATTGGCATTGAATGGTTTTTTTTAGCACCATTCCCATTGACAGGGCTAATTTTATGTAAAGCATGTCTTGAATTGAATACGAAAGGGTAGCAATTGGAGAAAAATGCTGTTTTATGGTTCATGTTAGTCTGTGAGGATTTAATACTGCCCTGTGCAATTGTCTAATTTAGTGAGGAAGACCCAGCAGTGAAAATGCACGAGTAGGAACAGTATCAATAAATGCCCAATAATAGGTTTATGGAGACTGATGATGGGACGCACTTGAGGTCATCTTAACCTCTTACCACCAAAGTTTCATGTGTTTATTCGAGTCCAAGTGTATATTTGTGCCAATTTAAAAAAAAAATTCCTTCCAGGCATTCCAGAGAAATCCATTCATGTCAATGAGGTGGATTTGATTTAGGGTGCTTCACACTAGGGAGTTGGGCACGTATCAGAGTACACTTAACCCCAAAGTCCAGTCCATTTGGTAAGTGTGAACCCAAGCCTATCGTGCTCGAGCACAATACGCGATTACAGTCTGAAGAGGCGGATTCGGTTCATGCACGGTTCATCCGAACTCGTACCAAATGTGACAGCAAGCGTACTTGAGCAGGGAAGATTACCGTTATGTGCTACGGCTCTCTTGTTCTAACAAACGCAGCAGCGATAAGATCTCTCCATTCAAGGGAAGAAATTCAATGCTTGCTCGAAATTTAGGCAAACGCAAAAACTCAGAGATTTATGGAATAATTTGCGAGTATTTACATTCATTTAGTTACCACAGAACAGTGCCGTGACGAACTGAAGAAACTACGGCTGCGATATTTCAAAGTGCGGGACGCAGTGCAAAAGTCTGGCAGCACAAGTTATGAGAACGAAAGATTTTTGTGGTATTAAACAGTGGACAGTATAGCCAGCCAAAAACACAAGGGCAAAGAATTCAGTTTTCAACCTCCACCAATCGCGATAGTCATCAGTACTTTTCTTCTTTGGCTCACCTTCATGTTTGGGGACCCAAAGTTACGGGCGAGTAAAAACATCAGGCATCCAGTCAAGAAAATTTCAAGTTTAATTTCTTGTGCTGCTATATGTGTAAATGGCCTTTAACATAAGCAGGATATTGTTTTAATTGTCGCTTTCATGTGTACTTAATTTAGTTTCTGAAAATGAGTAAAAGCCACACTTTTATTTTATATATTGAGCAGACGTTATGTTTTGGTGCTCTTATTTTGAAGGCGTCTTGCCGAGAGCTAAAACATCCGGTGGTTCGGACTTTACCGACAACAGGAAATGTGTGTCTGCAGACTAAAAGTGCGTTGCAGGCTGAAAGCGTGTCTTCAGTGCTGAAAACTTAAACGAAACGCCCTTGCACCTGGCTAATAAGAGGCACGAGGTTGGTTTTCTGTTATATTTCATGCCGTGTTACATGACCGGCGAGAGTTTAAATGCCGCTGATATTTCGTATACTGAGCGAGTTGTTGTTAGCGGTAGCTACTGTTAGCTTCGGCCAAGTTGCCGTGTCGGTCCTATATTGAAGCGATGTAGAGCTGAGCTAATTCATTGGTTGTCTCGTAAACGCAACAGAACACGTGTATTTTATGTGTGGTTTGCTAAGGTTAAAAACTGTTAATTGGATTAAATATAGGAGTCAGTTAGGATGTTTATTTAATGGCAATACAGCACTCCATTAGAGATTGTCTCATTAAAAATAGTACTAAGAGGTAACGTTACATTTACATGATTGTTTACATGATAAAAACAGTTAAAAGGGGTAATTTCTTGTGATTGAAAGTGAAGGTAACTATGTTTTCTTTTGTTTCTGTAAAGCTCTTACGGTGAATGCATACTGCACATGGTTCAAATAAAAGAGATGGACCATCAGAGGGTTCGACCATCATTTAGCCGGGATGCTACAATATCTGGTAATGCATGTTACCGAGCTGCTATCACACGCACAGCACATGCATTTGCGATATTAATATTCTATATTAAAATTCTAAACTCCCTTCTCAATAATAAAACCCCCCGAATTACGCTGGCGCCTCCTAAAATCGTTCCCGCTTTAGAACCCCCTGCAACGCGCTGTATCGGAATTTTGACAGTCTATGCAAGTGTGCTCGGGTACGATACGGCATTACAAGTGTGAACGCTGACAGCGGGGGGGGGACAATCGTACAGTGGCTCGGTATGGAACAATCGTACCTAGTGTGTAAGCGCCCTTAGATTTCGACAACCAAAGTCTAATTGGTTGATCTTTGAGTCGTATTGAAGAGTTTTGGCATATTTGAATAAGTTTCCTCCATGCATTCCTAAGATATTGCTTTTACAAGATTGGAGCAGATGAACAAGTGGACAACCCAAGAAACAATACGCCTACAGTGACGGCCGTCGCAGTCAGCTGCAACAAGTGACAGACAGAGGGCACCATAGCCAAGCAGGGAAATACTGTGAGAAGCCCTGAGGAGTTTTAGGGAGGGGGGAGCTCTGAAACGGGCGGACAGGAAGCTCCTTCAGAATGAGCAAATGAGGAGGAAGTACGTAAGATGGGAGAATTCATAAACTTGAGCCTTGGCAGAGCTCAGGTGAAATAAACACCAGCATAAAGCAAAAGTCTTGGAAGCAATAATGGAAAATAAGAACAATATGAAAGTCCGGGTCGTGAAGAGCACAGGAAATTCAATCGTCTGCTCTGCGGAGTCATATTTACAATATTTACAGGAAGTCCTGCCACAAATCTGGGAGCGCAGCAAATACACACTCCACTCAATTTACACTCCAGTAAAATACGGTGAAATTCCAGCATGTGGACGGGTACAATTTACCGAACAAACCATTAGCCTGGCCATTCTACCCCAAACCCTCTGCTACGGTGCACTAGGTTCCCCGTTACAGCTCACCTCACACACGCAGGTGACCCGGCGCGGATGAGGTGCCTCCTGTTGCAGCTGGTACACTGTAAACACACACACACACACACACACACACACACACACACACACACACACACACACACACACACACAGCGTTACATGAACCGCCAGGACAGGCAGCACATTAGCCCAAGCACACATCTTCAGAAGGGGATGAGCCATAACAGAGCTGAATAATACTTACAGTAGGACTTCCACACTGGAGGTCTGTATTCATCATTATCTGCAAAAGTCAAACACAAACAGAGGACCTGGTTACAACCCCTGAAACTCATTTTTCCACAAAAGTTTTAGGTTGAAAGGCAGAAAAGTCATTTTTTTCCCACACTGTAGGACAGTGTCACACACATATTCTGTACCATACTAACACGATTTCAAGAGAAATGCGCAAACCTAGTAAGCCATGTTCTTATGGCCACAGCATTACATCAAATGAAAATCATCTACATCTTGTACGTCACTTTACACATATTCACCTGTAATTCACAAAGACATTTTGGATCGTTGGAACCTCGGAAACCTTTGGGTTTCCACTAGAATTTAAAATGGGCCTGAAGTTCCACAGCTTTGAATACAACAGCTGTATCTGACAGACACATACATGGGTCTGCAGGTTTTATGGCTTAAATGATGAATTTCATTTTTTTTTTTGGCAAAGAAACAAGGATGTTTATAGATCTAAGATGCATTTAAAACAACTCTACATTTGCTTGTTTTTTTGTATGATCTCCCAGAGCAGATCAGATCTCATTTTTGGAATGAAAAGAGTTCTCCAAATAAAGGTCTCCCAACTGGCATCTCCAAAATTTGCAGCATGTTAACCCTCAAAGGGTCAAAGAAGATTCCATTTCATTTTATGGCGTATCAGCCTGCCGAGCAACAGTGCCTCAGCATTAGCTCACAAAACAATTCTATTTGGATGTCTTAAAGTCCCACAGAACGCAAAATCAATCTTTAAAATTAAGGCCATATTTCAAAACTAGGCTTATGCCATCGGAAGCGATGGCTTGGGGTATATCCCCGAACACCCCCAATCCTCCAATTCCCCAATCCATGAATAGACCCAATATAATATAAAGCCCCTCAGGTCATGACCTTTCATTTGAACTTAATTTCAGGTCAATCAGATAAATGGTTTTGAAGATATGGCCAAAATGGTAATTTTCCATCACAAAGCTCCACCTGGTGGCAAAATATTGAACCATACAGGTATGATGTAATCATGTGACAAGTTGTGAGGTCATGAACTTTCATTTGCACATAGTTTCATTTCATGTCAATTGGACAAATGGGTCCGAAGATATGGCAAAAAAGGTGAATTTTATATGACAAAGCTCCACCGTGAGTCAAAATTTTGAACCAAACAGGTATAATGTCATCGTGGGACACATCCTCAGGTCATGACCTTTCATTATCACTTGATTTCAGGTCAATCGGAAAAATATTTCCAGAGATATGATAAAAACAGTGATTTTTCCGTTTTTGGCCCCTGGTGGCCAATCTAGAAATTGTAAATTGTCCAAAATCGAATCAGTTCTTCCTCTTTATGATACTTACTTATATGCAAAACTTGAAATTTCTAATTCACATATTACTGAAGTTATTGTGTTAAGACGTAGGGCGGCGGTCAGACCAAAAACATAATATCCCCTAAACGCCGTTTGGCGATCGGGGATATAATTAACTTTGTTCTGCTGCATCCACCAAAGTTTGAATGGAGATGAAATAAATATGATAAAATGGAGAACACCGATAACAGAATGGACCAAGACCTCCAGCAGACCCCACGGCTGTGGTCGTAAATGCAAGTCGGGGGAGAGGAGGGCGATTCAGAACCAATGGGCAGAGCTCCTAACTGATGATGTGAGGCTGCCCACTGAAGTACTGCTGACGTCAACTCAGAGCGAAAAGGTTCGCAACCAATTAGAACCCAGCCACAGGGAAAAGAAAAGCTCGTTATCTCTTCAAGGAAAAGTAATCATTGTCTCATACTCTGGTTAGGTTGACTATAATGCTCAAAGAAAGACCAATGAGAGAACCGATGACTTTCAGTTCCAACTTCAAGTTGTCACCATGCGTCCTGGGTTATAATAGCATGTGAGGATGTCCGTCATCACAGCTTTGTTATTCCTGGGGTCAGATAAGGCTGCCGAGTCTTTGGGCCCACCGTACAGTGTGAGTGAGTGGGCCGGGGCATGGAGCCGGCTGAGCTAATTACCACACCAGAGCCAGTCAGAACAAGCCTTTGGGCTACCTTAGCTAAACAAAGGCTAAAGCTTTCAACCACGCCACACTGAGCAAGCATTGCAGCTTCTGTGCAATTACTGAAGACCAGCTCAGGAGAAGACTGAGCGGAGAGAGGCAATTATTACAGCAGCTGCAGCAGGCTGAGAGCAACGGTCTCGTACAAAACAAAGGCTCCGGGAATCTAGCATCCACTATTGTAGCCCTCAAAGGGTACTGGTCGATCAACGCTTATTATTTCGTCTTCACAGCTATGGCTCTGCTACTACACAGTTGTGTGGACACCCAGAAATGAGAGGGTCACAGTCCCCCCCCCCTCCTCCCCATCTCAATCCCAACACACGGTCAGTGAAGTCATATCAGAGCGTCTGAGGCAATCCACCACTCCCCTCACTGACAACCATGACCAGAATAAAGGCCACTTCCTCACGGCTTAGCTTGGGCCTCCCAGAGTCTACAGTGGCTACAGATAGCAAGCTAGTCCGTCGCCATGGCAACGCCCTTTAGTATCCCCACCCTTCACAGACCCTGTTAGCACTGCCAGGTAATGAAACATTAATAACATAAATGTGGTTCTGGCGGAGAGGAAGAGCAATGGCCTCTTGAATCACTCTCCAGTCATTTCTACATTTAAGAATGACCTAGAGGTTGAAAGGACATCTGCATGGACTTTATAGCCCCAGACACATCATCAGCGACAAGGTACGTACTCTGACATTCAGTCACGATCATGATGAGACCCAAAGAGTGCTCACTGGCACTAATGAACAAGTGCTAAAGCACATCTACTTTGACACAGAACGGGTTACATTAGTACAATTCTCAAGGTAATGGCATAAATAATGAACTCCTTAAACAAAATACTAGCAGATTAAGCCTAAACCTGGTTACACATACCAATTTAATCTGTTATTTACCCATCTTCACTATACCACCGACTGATACATGAATACATCCAATGGTCCTCGCAGTTCTCATTAAATTTTACATTAGTTTGAAGAATGACCACTTGCAGGACCGAGAAATGAAATATTTGGATAAAGATGGGGGGGGGGGGGACAAACTTCAAACATTTGCCGACAGGAGCATAAGAATGCGGCATCATGTAAGCCAGTATTACGGCTTTGAGAAGACATGGTTCGTGTCAGTCCAGCGCCCTCTAATGGACATCAATCCAATTGCATACCGAGTCCACAAAGCAAATCAGCAGCGTAAGCGTGAGTCAACACCAGTGACGGTTCACAATGACGTCATAACCAAGAAACCCGCATATCCACTCCTCATAACGACACGTAAGTTAGGTAGAGAGAGAACACAATTACAGGTGGGGAAGCTTCCAACATTCATGCCGTCTAAAAATAGAACAGTAATTACCGCGTGGCGTTGACAGTGTGCGTAAAATGCCGTCAGAACATTCTCCATTCATTTGGTAATGAAAGCCATTTTGGATAATAGGCAAACAGACAGAGATAGTTCCAGGTGAAGACATTGCCTGGGTTCAGTTCGTCTTCATAAGACAGTAATTGACATGAGGAGTTTACACAACCTCCATATAAAGCATTCATGACATATTTTATGTTTAGGCAAAAGAAGTACAGTAGGGAAATTGGAATTTTGAACTCGAGTTTTCTAGTAAAAACATGCCAGACAGTCATGAGTTGAAAAGCATGGACTAACTGGCAGTCATCTTCAGCAGTGTGCATTTTATCCTTGGTTTTTCCCCCCACACGTTCAGGTCTTCATTTCAACTAAAAACCAATTGTGCCAATTGTGAAAAACATTTAAATGAGCAATATTGAAAGATCACCACTCTTCTGGGCAGACCAAGTTCCTAACAAATGTGCGCCATTTAATCACAGACTTTCAGCAGCACACCAGGAGAGTTGCAGAGTCTGCAGTTGTTCGTCATGGTTTCAGCATGATTAGAATATCTACTATAGAAGGTCCTAGCAGAGTTAGTTGGTCCCTAGCAAAGACAAGTGCTAACACAGACAGTGAAACAACGTAAACCAAGTGCACAACTCATTCCATTGAGAGACAACTCCAGGCCCTGACTAAAGGATAAAATAAAGATGCGAGGGGAGGGGGGAGTGGGGTGGGTGGTTAGCAAGAGCGGAGACAACTGTGTCCAAAGGAAAGACATCACAATTGGGGAAAGGGCCCTGCCCCTCCTCTGCTAACCCCACAGGGCTGTTTACAGGAAAGCTCTATTAAAATACCGTAGCTCCAGCCCTCCAGGAACAATGCCATCCTGAGAGGAAAACTGAAGAGCACTTCAACCTGACCTCTGCGAACAGGCAGCAAACTTTCCTGTTGCTTCGTCCCCACCCGTCCCGTCCCACCTCACAGCGCTTCTAGCGCTTTTCACGTCTCAGAGCTGACTCTGCAGCAACTAATCAGCACAGGCGCACTCACATCGCCACCGCAAGCACAAGGGGACC